>QJPP01000753.1:0-413187 GCA_003996215.1 Jaltomata sinuosa | reverse complement strand
AAAAAAAAAAAAAAAAAAAAAAAAAAAAAAAAAAGTTGAGAGAAAAAAAATAAAGATTGAGAAAAAAAGGAAAAAACGAAGAAAAAAAAGACAAAACAAAAAAAATAAAAGTTGAGAAAAATAAAAAAATAAAAAATAAAATTTAAAGAAAAAATAAAAAGGAGAAAAAAAATAGAATTGAGAGGAGAAAAGGAAAAAAATAAAGATTGAGAAAAAAGAAAAAACGTAGAAGAAAGAATAAAATAAAAAAGAAAAGAAAAATAAAGGTTTGAGAAAAAGGAAAAAAAAAGATAAAAGAAAAATAAAGGTTTGAGAAAAAGGAAAAAAAAAGATAAAAGATAAAATTTAAAAAAATTTAAAAAGAGAAAAAGAAATAAATATAAAAGTTGAGAGAAAAATGAGCATGGAGAGTTGTTTAAAAATATTTGAGGTATAGAGGGGCAAATAGGTAGTTTATTCTATACATAAAAACAAGGAAGACTATTTTTGTAAGACCTTTTTTATGGGGGAAAAAATGCAAAGCACTCTATTTGAGGGGCATTTGTGTAGTTGTCCCAAGTAAAGGTGCGCTGAGATATGAAGTTTGAGAAAATATTAACAAAATAGGAACTTACCTAAAAGGAATATAGTTTGGGCTTAATTAGAGATATGTAGCTATAATTTGCTAATTACAATTCATAGCTACATATTAGAAGGAGGAGAGAGGTAAGAGAGATTGGGAGAGGGAGGAGAGAGGCGAGCGAGAGGAATTGATTTGTATTTATATTACACATTTGTACTTGTAAATAAAAATACATATTAAGCAATTGTATGTATAAAGAGGAGAGAGACGAGCGAGATTAGGGGGGGGGAGAGTGAGCAGGATTTGGAAGAGAGAGGAGAGAGGCGAGCATGTATCATCATGCATTTGTATTTTTAAGTTCCATTGATGGTTAATGTATTACAAATCTAGTATTCTAGTTCTATTGGACTGGGCTCAGGCAGCAAATGGCCCTCAGAAGGCCTTATACAACAATTCGTATAAGCCAAAGATTAATTTAGCATCTGAATATTTGATACTTTCTATAGACTCGAAAACCGACAGATTTAAGAATCATTGATGCTTTTGTTTTATGAATATGATGATTAATATGTATTGCCAGAGGCAAATCCAATATGTAAATAACAATGCACGTTCAAAAGTCTTCTTTATTTTTTAAATGTCGTGTTAAGTCAAGCAATATCACATGATAAATTGGGGCCAAGGAAGTATATATGAACAGTTAGCAACTAGATATAAATTTGGAAGAGAGATGATGGAGACTGAAGTACATTTCGAGCATGGTACAGGAAATGGAATACTAAAATGACGCCTTATATCTCTGAAAAGCGTAAAGAGTCTCATATTACAAATCTTTGTATATCTCTAATAGCTTAGAACTGTACTTTTATCGATCCTTTCATGCGAAAGAATACTCAATATACAGTAGTAAACTTAAGGAACAACTAATTCCAACAGTTTTCGATATATTGAACTTATAACACAGAAACCTTCACATTTACATGATTAAGATATCATCCTCAGATGAGGATTTAATTTCATTTGCTTTTGCCTCTAAATCATCAAGATAGTGTTGATAGATATATGATGCATATCCCCATAATCCCAATAACAATGAAAACACCTTCAACCCACTCATTTTATCTTTCAAGAACACCATTGCAAAAATTGGCCCAACTGAAGATCCTAAATTGATGATCACATTTGAGAACAAAGCAGAGGCCTTGAAAACCAATCCAACTGAACCAACAGCATATAACTGCCAAGAAATGGCTGTACAAACTAAGTTTATAACATATGACAATTTCCCTGATCTGTACTCTCCTATTTCCTTCTCCAAGTCTCTCCAATTGCCGCTCGCAAAAAGCCCCGTTAACGAAGAAATAGTCACGAAAAGGCCTATAAAAAACAACATTTTCATGACGACTTTTAACGTGCCACTTTTGAAGACCTTTTGGAACGCGAGTTCTGTTAGAGAGAACTGCAAGGCATAACCAAGAGACCCGATAGTGGTAACTATAAATCCTATCAACAGAGATTTCTGAGATATTTCTCCGCTATCACCCGTGTGGTCTTGGAAAATAATGGCAGAGGATGAAAAGGAGAGGACCACGACGGAGTTCAGTATAATTGGCGTTATCTTTTGTCCGTTGAGGAAGAATGAGGTGAGCGCGTTGAACGCCAATTGAGAACCGGAAACCAGGGAGTAAGTAGAGACCGGAAGGTATTGTACACCAACTGTAAACAACATAGAGTTTGCTACTTGAAATAAACCAAGGAAGATGTAAACCGAAGCGCGAACAAATAGAGAAGGCTGGTGAATGCTAAGTTGTTGTTCATTGTGATTTTTGGGTGAAGGATAGCAAATAAAAGGCAGGAGAAATGGGAAGCCAGCAGTTTGTGCCAATGTAGCAATCCATATGCTTTGGCCACCTTGATCATAGTATACTCTACCCAACATGGTGTTAGGATTTGCCCTGAATTTCCTAACTTATTTGGATTCTACACAATTGTGTTCTAATTCAAAAAGGTTTTCTTGACGGAAAAAGGTTTTCTTGGTGAACAAGAACTCTACAATATCTATACTTTTTCTTGGAAGAGAAGTCTTGTAATTCTATAAATAGAAGACATGTTCTTCTCAAACCATAACACAATAATATCCATGATGTAGTCATCAAAAGAGTCTTGTTTAGGGGGAGATTTTCTCTCAGTAGTTTTTATACTTTTTAATATTAGTTCTTCATATGTAGACCAACTGGCCAAATCATATCGAATAATATATTTTTTATTATAGTTTCTTTGTCATCTGATTTATCGCCTTCAAAGTTTGCAACTAATAGCTTCCGCATGACACCCTCTCAATTTCGATCCCAACAAGTGGTATCAGAGCCGGACGATCCAATGGGTTCAACGATTCAATGAGCCAATGGTCCAATAGTTCATGGAGATTGAAAACAGGTTCAAGGCGAGTTCAAATCAAGTTGCAACCAATTTGATGATAATGAAGGTTTTTTGACAAAAAATAAAAATAAAATAGTCTGAAGTACTATGTGTGGAGAGAGAAAAAAAAAATCAATTATATTTCAACAACCCTGCTGCTGATCCATCTTTAAAAATCAAAATCAATTTTCAACCCATGCTTACTTTAACGCATGGACTCCAACTTTCAACTCTTGCTAACTTTTAAGGCTTGAGCTCCTTTCAACTCATGCATATATACTTTTAACGCATGAGCTCCACTTTTAACCTGTGCTTACTTTTAATGCACAAGGCCTCAATTTTCAACTCTGCTCACTTTTAACACAGGGCTTCAATATTATTAACTCGTGCTTACTTTAATGCACAGGGCTTCATTTTTAACCCATATCAATTTTTAATCATGGTAAGCAGCAGTGATATATGAAGATTATGTGAAGAATGAAGATCAAGATTATTTACCAGAAAATTCAGGCCAAGGGGAGATTTGTTAGGATTTGCCCTGAATTTCCTAACTTATTTGGATTCTACACAATTGTGTTCTAATTCAAAAAGGTTTTCTTGACGGAAAAAGGTTTTCTTGGTGAACAAGAACTCTACAATATCTATACTTTTTCTTGGAAGAGAAGTCTTGTAATTCTATAAATAGAAGACATGTTCTTCTCAAACCATAACACAATAATATCCATGATGTAGTCATCAAAAGAGTCTTGTTTAGGGGGAGATTTTCTCTCAGTAGTTTTTATACTTTTTAATATTAGTTCTTCATATGTAGACCAACTGGCCAAATCATATCGAATAATATATTTTTTATTATAGTTTCTTTGTCATCTGATTTATCGCCTTCAAAGTTTGCAACTAATAGCTTCCGCATGACACCCTCTCAATTTCGATCCCAACACATGGTGCCAGCTGCTTGGCCACCAAGAGTAAAAAATGTGAAGATAAATATTTGGAGCCACACAATGAATTTACTTGATTGAAGGCTGCTTTTTCTTGCGTTTTCAGATGATTCTGCTCCTTGTGCTTCATCAGCTGTCGAGTCAAACAGGGCAACACAAAAACAGAGAGATCTCAATTAACATTGGCGTCTAGTAGTGCTTCTTCATACTCTCTTATATGGTAAATACTTATCCTTGGTTATGAACACTAAGCTGATGCAACTTACCGTAGTTAAGTGACTTAATCGAGTGAATATACAGTTAAACCTCTTTAAGATGGTCCCTCGTTATATTTTTGGAAAAATTACATAAAAGTGCATGTAACAACTTTACATTGCAAAATATGACCAACTTTTTAAGCTCTTACAAAAAATGGCCTAATGTCTATAGAAAAAGAGAGTTACTTTACATCCTTAGCCAAATTTTACTCTCTCTCTCACACACACAATGCAATCTTAATAGTTGTTCATATTGCTACAACTAATGAACATTTAAGGGAATATAGGTCTATAAAATTCATAGACCAAGCATATAACAAATTTACATTACAATTTCATAGCTATAGCATGAATACTTTGGATGTTCAGCCATTATTGAAGCTCCAAGTTTCAAAATTTGAAAATTAAATTTTCGTAAATAAGTTTTGCTTCTAGTGAGTATGATTGCAAAAAATTGATTATGTATTGAGGAGCATAAATGTGAAATTTTGGATGATTTGGTGTAGTTTTTAGGTGTTTTTGGATGAATTTGGTGCTTGAATTCGAGGAAGAAGATGAAGTACGTTTTGTTGTATATATTTGTATATACAATACCGTTTTTTTTATTTCAGTGATTTTCTTCTTCCTCTCCATACTATATACACTTATACAATGTAGATACATTGTTTAAACATTATATATACATAATTATACAACGTATCTACATTGTGTAAGTTTGTATAGATTGGGGAGAAAGAAGCAAATCACAAAAATAAAAAGACTGTATTGTATATACAATAATATACATTGTTATACAAAAAAAGTTACTTTACACTCTGAATTTGGCTATAAAATGTAATGTACTTTTTTGGCCACGAAATTGCAATGTATATTTACTAAGTGTACTTTTTTGAAATTATCCCTATATTTTTCTCTAAAACCGATTTTAATCGAGTGAATATAAAGTTAAACCTCTCTATAATGGTCACTTAACCTTTTTGATTGATTTTTGAGTGAAATATCAAAAACACATCTAAACTATCCTCTTTTTTTGAGTTTCAAACCTAAACTATCAGAAGTGTGAGTTTTATACCTAAACTATCACTCATTACCTTGAGAAACACACTTCACGGTGACTGGATCAAGTGTTTGTATACAAACACATTTAGGCACGTCTAGCCATTAAATATTCTGATGACGTGACATTTTTTTTAGCTGACACGTCAGTTTTTTTAAAAAAAATTCAAATGATTTTACCTTAAACTTTCCCTTCTTCATCATCATTTCTCAACATGGTGAATATTTAATTTTTAACTTAATACTAAGAATTTATTTTTTTCAGGCGGAGTGCCACGTGACAAAAAATTTTAAATAAAAGAGAGTGTAAAACACACACCATCACATATTAGTTGAGTTGTGTTTCTCAAACTAATGAGTGATAGTTTAGGTATGAAACTCATACTTTCAATAGTTTAGGTATGAAACTAAAAAAAAGAATATTTTAGGTGTGTTTTTAAAACTTTACTCTTGATTTTTTAATTAAAATTTGTTGACATAGAATTTAATAGGTTGAGTAACTTTGAAAATAAAATATTCATAATTGAGTGACTTTATAAGTAAAATATTCATAATTGAGTGACTTTCTGCGAGAAGAACACTTACTGGAGTAATGATATGAGATATCATCTCACCTATCCATAAGTTAAAATCCTTTCAAACATATTTCATCATCAATCGGTACCACGAAAAATAAAACTTTTGATACTGTTTACCTAACTTCTGAGTGCTAAATTCCATTTCTTCTTTTAAAAAATAATTTCTATTGCATATACAGTGCTGGGAATTAATAATTTAACTTTTGGTAAGCCAAGAATACTGAGCATATTTCAATGAACAAAATCTTTTTTTAGACGAATCTGGAGAAATAGAAATATCATGGAGGGTATTGGTGGAACAGTTAAGATTTCTTCAGCTTCCCCTAGAAATCGCAAATTCGAGCAGATAACCTTTGCCATTTACAAAGAATTACAACCTAAACATTTCAGCTCAGGGGCAGGGCATTATACGGTACCCGTGAACCCATGGTTTCTTTATCAAATTAGATATTTAATATATATATTTTTTAGAATTGATCTAATATTATCTGGGGACGCTCATGCTCTGTGAATAAAAGAAAGGTTGAGACCGTTGGGTTCAAAATTGAGAAGGCGTCATGCGGAAGCTATTAATTGCAAATCATCAAGACGATAAATCAGATGACAAAGAAAAGTATAATAAAAAACATATTATTCGATATGATTTGGCCAATTGGCCTACATATGAAAACCTAATATTAAAAAACATAAAAACTACTGAGAGAAAATCTCTCCCTAACCAAGACTCTTTAACGACTACATTGTGGATGCTATAACGACTTCTCCTCCAATAAAAGGATAAATATGATAGTCCTTTTATACAAAAAAAAACATTTTCTACTAAGAAATTTTTTTTTGAGTGAAACACAAATTATGTTAAAATTCAGGTAAAGTAAGAAATTCAAGACAAATTCTAACAGAGACGGGGGAGGGAGAAGAGTAAAGGTATAATATAGTATAAAGACATGAAAAATACAATCCAAAACCAGTGAAAGTGTCATTTTGTTTAATATAAGTAGTAATAAAAACTAAGAATAAAAACTGACAAGTGGGATGCAACAGCTTTTCATGAGCTCCTTCCATGCTAACTAGTACGCCTTAAAATGTTGGAGAAATCGCTTTTTTTTTTATTTACTCAAATTATGGACACCCATTCTATATAACTTATAGAGAAAACGCTATAAATGGTCCCTTTTTTTTTTTTTATAGAAGTGGGTCTTAAATGGTCCTTGTAATATAAATTTACCGATTTTAGTCGTTTAACTATCCAAAAGCTTATCAAGTTTAATTTCTGTCTATTTTTTTATTTTTTTTTACAGAGAAGGGCCAAATATACCTCTGTACTACTAGAAATAGTTTAAATATACCTTTCGTTATATTTTGGATCCAAATATACCTTTTCTCTTATACTTTGGGTCCAAATATACCCTTGCACTATTAGAAATAGTTTAAATATACCATTCGTTATACTTTTAGTCCAGATATACCACTCCAGATATATTTTGAATCCAAATATACCTCTCTCATTATATTTTCGGTTCAAATATACCCTCATTATACTTTTATGCTAATTTAACTCTCTCACGCCCCCCCCCCCCCCTCTTTTTATTTTTATTTTTATAAAGGTAATTTACCTTTATTTTTTATAAACGGACACGTGATGAGCTTCAAAATAAAATTTATTCATCACCAAATGTAACTATTTGCGCTATTCACTTTGCAAACTCACCTATTTAATCCATCTCCGATCCACTCCTTCGATTCATACAAAAATAATACACATATTCACAATTTAAACCCCTGTCATCTAAACATTTCTTTGGCCTCACAATGAATAAACTTCTTTACAGAGAATTTTTGAAGTTTCGATATATAAAAAAAATTATTTTCTTTCTGCCATCATCTTTTGGTCTAATATCATAGATTAAAACTTATACTTGAAATAATCAGCTAAGCAAGATTACCATATATAAAAGCAGGAATTTTTTTTTATATATGATAAACAGATCATTAATGTCAATGGAAAAGTATTCAGAAATAGGTGAAGCAAAGACTTTAAAGAGTTTGGATTCATAAGAAGCGGATCATTAAAAAAGAGAAGAACTTAAAGTGGAGGGAATTGAGATGGTTTAAATAGGTGAGTGTAAAAAATAAGGGTAAATCCGTGCAAAGTTAATGAGAGCGGTATATTTGGACCGAAAGTATATTGGGAGGGGTATATTTTAACTGAAAGTATAACGAGGGTATATTTAAACTATTTCTAATAGTACGGGGTATATTTAAACCCAAAGTATAATAGAAAGAGTATATTTGAACCCAAAATATAATGTGAGGTATATTTAAATTATTTCTAATAGCACGGGGTTATATTTAATCCTTCTCCATTTCTTTATACAAACAAGTAACTACACTGTGAGTTAATTTCCCAGTGTTAACTTTTCTTTCTCGCAACTTTCTTCTCCCCCATTATCACTATTGAAAAAAAATTCTAAATTAATTTTATCAATTTACACCATTGTTGAAAGTTCAGAATAGTGATTTTACGAGTAGAAGGTAGTACAACTCCTCTTTATGGTGAGTTTTTTAAGGTTCAAATCTTTATTTGTGCAAGACTTTATTGTAAATAAGATAATAATCAATTCTTCATCTTTTTTCTTTATTCCACAAATTCGATACACAATGCCTTAAAAATAATTTCAGCAGAATTTTTTTAAAAAAATTGATATTCAAATACAAACTAACTCGAACAATGCCCAAAAATCTCCTTTCTATATTCCTCGAAAATTTTATTAGGTTAGTTGTTGTTTTTTTTTTTGAAAAAGAGAATTTTGAGGAAAAGGTAGTGGAGAGAGAAATAACTAGGAAAATGACCTAACATTTTAATTTCACGGAGGCATGAATTATGTTAATATAAACCTAAGTTATTTATAAAAAATAGATAGAGACCAAACTTGATAAGCTTTTGGATAGTTAAATAACTAAAATTGGTAAATTTATATTAAATGGACCATTTTAGATCTACTACTATAGAGAAGGGACTATTTATGACTTATTCTCTAACTTATACAAACTTAAAGACAATGTTTGTTTTATTATAAGTGTACTAACACTAGAACAAAACATGGTTTTAGTGGCAGGGGCAATAAATTAATTGCCGTTAATTTCTCCTCTAACTTTGGTTATTAGCGGCACTTAGAACTTTTACCGCAAATAAGTAGTAACTTTTAGTGAGAATTAAATTTAAAAAGTCCCCAAACCCTATTTACTCTCATTCCTTGTGCTCAACCCAAACCATTCATCCCGAAATCCTATATACTTGGGTTCATTCACCCTGTAATCATTCGAAACCATTTTTGGTCTCTGCATCTCTCAGATGATTACATATTCGAAACCATTTTTGGTCTCTGCATCTCTCAGATGATTACATATTCGAATGTTGGGATTGTAATTTCTTCTCACACAATTGAGTATTACAGTGCGTTGTTAAGAGCAAAACATGTGCATGATCTATCTCTCTTTTACCGTTCAATGTATTACACCTCAAAATAGAACCCTAATACAAACATGCAATAAGATTTGATGGTGGATTACTGCTTAATTTGAGTCTAATTGGTAAATCGGAATCATTGGTTATTCAATTGCCTGACTTTTCTAATTTCTTTTGAGGAAAGAGAGGTATTCTGGTAGTAAAAGGAGGCACGTGTCTACCAGGTTTTACAGTTGTTCATCTTTAGTTTAGATCTATTTTGCTGAGACTGAAACATACTAGATATAGGATTGATGGTTCAAAACTAATGAAGCTAATTTGCATAGCTGGTTGAATTACATGGAGCAACAATATCTCTATAGAATGGTCACTTGTGTAATTTGAGGATGGTTTACTAAACAACTACTCGTACAATAGAGAAGGACAATGGTCGAAAATATCTAAGAAATAAGTGGTCAACAATCACAAAGTACCCCTCCATTTTTTCCAAGTGTTGACTTTTGGTACATTTTGGTAGGCACCAAATTACTGTTCATCTTAATTTGGTGTGACACTCAGAAACATAGTAACTACTTATTTCAGACAGTTAATGCACGGGGTTGGGCATTTTTCTCGCCAATTTCTCTTCTTTTTTTAATTGACCATATATATTTTTTTTCCAAAGGGTACGGAAAGGGATTACATGGTGAAAAATCAAACCTTCAACAATAATGTGAAATTTCAAATAGTCAACCAACCAACTGATCTATTAAGATTCCTCGCTTGACCATATTTTTCTTGTTTGTTAGTTCAAGAGGAAAAAAAACATGACCCCTTTGCTTTTCTGTTTGAAATTCCCCTTTCTTCTCCAGCAAAAGACTTGGCAGCTCAAGTTTTTTTTTTTTTTTTCAAAATTCAAATTTGAAAAAAATAATAAGGCAGTGCAGTAACATGTGCAATTATTTCATAGTGTGTGGATAAGATATGGACTACGTATTATTTTTTAGTGGTTTAGAAAACATTTTGTGGGACACAGATTTAATGAAGAAAGACAAAACAAGTAAGGAAAAATGATATTTCAACAGCCAAATGTGGTAACACATTCATATGAATGTGTCTCATAAATGATGGATTGCCTAGTTGATCAAATATTTTTTAGCAGTAGCAGTAATAATTTTGTTTTGATTGGGTAGAAGTTACAAACTTAAAAGTAGAAGTAGGAAATTATCTTTTTTTCAAAATAAAAATATTTTTGCCAAAAAATTATATTTATCATTAATGTAGCTTATTTGTCTCAAAATATAATAACACAATCTTCGCATCTTTTGCCAATTTTGTTTCTACCCTCTCTTTTCATTATTTTGGAATGAATTTTTAATTTATATTGCATAATATATTTTGGCATATTTAAACGATTATGTAAAATAAGTAAAAATACCAGATAACTAATATAAAGTCGGATGAAACTTTTGGACTTGGATAATGTATTCAAGCATTGGATCTGGAGATGTAAGCTTCAGCACCGAAAACAATTCTGTGGAAAAGATGCTATCAAATAAAAACTCTGTGAATGAAAGGCTTGGAGAATAACAATATAAATGTATTGTTGAAACCAGAGTCTCTTTACAAATGTAGAAAATAAATTATGTAATCTATAAATAGTTTATTTTAGTATAGTACAAATTAATGTTATGTAAAAGATATACTAATTGTATAATGTATACGCGTCTACATATATTATTAATATTCTACCGTGTAAGAATCTCTAAAATAGTTCATAGTGCTTAGGGATGGCAATGAAGCGGGACACGGGGACAGGTGCGGCACGATTTAAGCCTTAACCCCCAAAATTTTAACATGTCCCCCCCCCCCCCCCGCATTAACCCACACCCGCCCCCCACAATTTTCTTCTTTTAAAACCTAAGAAAGCTAAATGAAAATTTAATAATGCTAAATTACTTTTGCATCTTTCATGTTCAGTTTTCTTATAATCATGAATGGTTATAAATTTCGTCACTGGGATCTCCTATTTTTAAATTTTTTGTAATAAAATTTAAAGTTGTATTCACGCATAAACTTTAATGTATAACTCTTGTTTTTTTATCTTTTTAGTAACCACTCTAATATTCTCCTTAATCACTAAAATAATATAGATCGGAGGGGTTGGACCAGTAAACAGAAAATTAAATGTGTTAATGATTAGGAAAGAATAATAAGGTAGAAAGTTGAAAGTTATAAATTTTCCAGCAATCAGAAAAGAGAAGAAGATATTTTGGCTTTTCACTCAAAAATGAAATAATGCATTGATTTCAATTAGCTTTTATTTGATTAAACCTGCATAAACCCGCAACCCATCCCGACCCACATCAATTTTCAAAAAGATTATTTCAACCCGCCTCCGCCTCGTCCCGCATGGCCGCACCCGACTTCATTGCAGGGTGCTTTAAAGCTAGTACTAAAATGATGCAAAATATGTGTCAACGTCTCACTAAAAATCATATAAAGTCACTAAAATAACATGTTGTAATTTTTTTAAAAAAAATTAATAAGGTAAATTACTAAAAGCACATGCTAAAACAAAGTGAATGGGTATAAAGAAGTCAATAATAAAAGTTGAGCTTTGCTCTCTTTTCGTGATTCACACCATATCTTATTATTTTTAATAATTTGCACCGTAATCTCTACACTTATTTGCAAAATAACAAAATAATATTTTTTTACGGAAGGAAAATGTTTTCCTCACATTTTTAGACTAGAATGAACTTAATCAGGAGTCAGGACTTGCAATTTGCAAGCAAAGTTATCTTTGGCATTTTGCATTTTACTTTTTTGTTCTTGTTTATATTTCCCTATTTTGTCCTCATTAATGCTTTTGTTTGATGAGTAGGATGACTAATATTGCCAGAGGCAAATCCAGTATATAAATCAGCAAAACAGACAAGTAAAGCACAACATATAACCTTAAACTAATGTCAACTTTCATTTCCATCGTTATCGATCATATTTGATACTTTCGATAGACTTGAAAACAGACAGATTAAGAAACAGACGAAGCTTATGATCGTTGATGCTTTTGTTTAATGAATAGGATGATTAATAATATGTATTGCCAGAGGCAAATCCTAAATATAAATAACAGTGCATGTTCAAAAGTCTTCTTTATTTTTTAAACATCATGTTCAATCAAACAATGTCACATGATAAATTGGGGCGGAGGAAGTATATATGAACAGTAAACGACAAAAAGTAAATCTGGAAGAGAGATGATGGAGACTGGAGTTCATTTCAATCATGGTACTAGAACGGGAATCCTAAAATGGCGCTTTATATCTCTGCAAAACGGTAACGGAGTACTCATATTACAAATATTTGTCTCTCTAATAGCTTAGAACTGTACTTTTATCGATCCATTTTACATTTACATGATTAAGGGAGGCTTATTAAAAATCATCATCCTGATCAACTGAGGATTTAACTTGAGTTGCTTTTGCCTCTAAATCATCAAGATAGTGTTGATAGATATATGATGCATATCCCCATAATCCCAATAACAATGAAAACACCTTCAACCCACTCATTTTATCTTTCAAGAACACCATTGCAAAAATTGGCCCAACTGAAGATCCTAAATTGATGATCACATTTGAGAACAAAGCAGAGGCCTTGAAAACCAATCCAACTGAACCAACAGCATATAACTGCCAAGAAATGGCTGTACAAACTAAGTTTATAACATATGACAATTTCCCTGATCTGTACTCTCCCATTTCCTTCTCCAAGTCTCTCCAATTGCCGCTCGCAGAAAGCCCCGTTAACGAAGCAATAGTCACGAAAAGGCCTATAAAAAACGACATTTTCATGACGACTTTTAACGTGCCACTTTTGAAGACCTTTTGGAACGCGAGTTCTGTTAGAGAGAACTGCAAGGCATAACCAAGAGACCCGATAGTGGTAGCTGCAAATCCTATCAACAGAGATTTCTGAGATATTTCTCCGCTATCACCCGTGTGGTCTTGGAAAATAATGGCAGAGGATGAAAAGGAGAGGACCACGACGGAGTTCAGTATAATTGGCGTTATCTTTTGTCCGTTGAGGAAGAATGAGGTGAGCGCGTTGAACGCCAATTGAGAACCGGAAACCAGGGAGTAAGTAGAGACCGGAAGGTATTGTACACCAACTGTAAACAACATAGAGTTTGCTACTTGAAATAAACCAAGGAAGATGTAAACCGAAGCTCGAATAAATAGAGAAGGCTGGTGAATGCTAAGTTGTTGTTCATTGTGATTTTTGGGTGAAGGATAGCAAATGAAAGGCAAAAGAAATGGGAAGCCAGCAGTTTGTGCCAATGTAGCAATCCATATGCTTTGGCCACCTTGATCATAGTATACTCTACCCAACATGGTGCCAGCTGCTTGGCCACCAAGAGTAAAGAATGTGAAGATAAATATTTGGAGCCATACTATAAATTTAGTTGATTGAAGGTTGCTGTTTCTTGCATTTTCAGATGACTCTGCTCTTTGTGCTTCATCAACTGTCGAGTCAAACAGGGCAACACACAAACAGAGAGATTTCAATCAACATTAGCTTCTAATTGTGCTTCTATATGTACTCTCTTAAGGAAGCTTTCTTTATAATTTCTCTATTAACCATTTGGAATTGAAGATTCAAATTGTGTAATGTTAAGTGGTGCTCTCTAGACATCAATCTTCACGTAATGTTATTTTCTCATCTATCCGTAAGTCAAAATCATTTCAAATACCAGCATTTGGTACCACACAAATAAAACTTTTGGTACTATTTACCTAAAAGTTAGGAGTAAGATTTCTGAACATCTTACCCTCTTTAAGACTCTACTTGTGTGATTACATTGGATATGTTGTTGTTCTGATTTCCATTTTTTTTAAAATCTATTGGATATACAATGTTGGGTATTAATAATTTAATATTTGATACGCCAAGAATACTGAACATATTTGAATGAATAGATTCTTTTTTAGATACGATCGATAAAGATGAAGCAATCAATCTATTCAGAAGTTGTTATCTAACAAGGCTATACTTCAGAAATTAAATTGAATTTAAAGATAAGAGGAATAATATATATAAGAAAACACAAGTATGGTAGTATTAAAGGGAGAGAACTGATCAACATATCATGGAGGTTAAGATTTCTTCACCTCACCAGAAGTCTCAAATTCAAGCCGATAACCTTTTCTATTCATTTTTTTTACCCTTGAATGAACAATTCAGCTACTTCATGACATAAAAAATACTAGATAGAGCCCAGCCCTGCCTAATATAGTTAATACAAATAACAATAAATTGAAAAGAAGAATAACTGACAGTTGATATGCAACAGCTTTTCATGAGCTCCTTCCATTGTGACGTACGCCTTAAAAAAAGTTTGAGAAATCGCTTTCTTCTTTTATTTGCTCAAACTATGGACACCCATTCCATAATTTATACAAGCATAAAGACAAAAATTTTATTTTATTATAAGTATACTAACATTTCTTTTTCTACATTTTGCTCCCCTACTATAATTCTATTTCTTTTATTTGCATCCCAAAGATTTTACGTTCGGGTCTGAGTTTTCGTGTTGGGATCAGGTTCGAGTACTAAATATAAAAAATTACGTGAGTGTGTAAAAGTTCAACTTGCAATTCAATGTAGGCTAAAATTGCTTGAAATAGGAGTAAAGTCCATGAAAATTACTACCATTTAAAATTTGTTCATATTCTGAAAAGTTGTGCAAATATAGTCCTAGTCTCCTAGAAACTTTATCTTTTCGGAGAAAGTTAAACTCGAGTTTGATGTTTGCTCATAAATTATTTAAATCTTGCAGACAAAATAATAGATTATCGTCTAATATTTGCAATTACGTACTTAAAAAAATTCAAAACCTAATTTAATATTTTCTCATAAATTTTTTAATTTGTTCAAATGATTTCTTTGGCTGTGGTATAAGAAGACCATTAAAAAAAGAGAGATCATCTACTAAATAACTATTATTATAGATAAGGACAATCGTCGAAAATATCTAAGAAATAAGTGGTCACATCTCACAAAGTACCACTCTATTTTTGCAGAGTGTGACTTTTGGTACATTTTGGTAGACAGCTAATTATGCCACACTAGTTCATCTTAATTTGGTGTGACACTCAGAAACATAGTACTTCTTTTCAAACAGTGAACTCGGAAGAAGAGGATTACAAGGTGGAGAATCGAACCTTCACCAATATGATGAAACTTTAGGTAGCAAATCAATCAACTGAGCTATTAAAATTCCTCGTTTGACCATATTTTTCTTGTTAGTTAGTTCAAGTCTTCAAGAAAAGAAAAAAACATGACACCTTTGCTTTTCTGTTTGAAATTCCCTTTTCTTCTCCAGCAAAAGACTTGGCAGTTCAAGTATTCTTTTTTATTTTTTAATTCAAATTTGAAAAAAAGAGAGAGGGCAGTGCAGTAACATGTGCAATTATTTCCTAGTGTGTGGATAACATATGGACTAGGTATTATATTTTTGTGGTTAAAAAACATTTTTGTGGGACACAGATTTAATGAAGACAGAAAAAACAAGTAAGGGAAAATGATATGTACTGCCAAATGTGGTAAGACATTTCATATGAATGTGTCTCATAAATGATGGATTAGCCTATTATTTGATCAAGTATTTTTGAGCAGTAGCAATAATAATTTTTTTAAGATTGGGTAGTTACAAACTTAAAAGTAGAAGTAGGAAATTATCATTTTTCAAAATAAAAATATTTTTTGCCAAAACTTGTACATGTATCATTAATGTAACTCATTTGTCTCAAAAAATAATAACACAATCTTCTTCTCTTTTTCCTATTTAGTTTCTACCGTCTCTTTTCCTTCTTTTGGACTGAATTTTTAATTTATATTGAATAATATATTTTGGTATATTTAAACCATTATGTAAAAAATAAGTAATAATACCAGATAACCAATATTACTGCTTTAGTTAACTATATTTGTATTGGTTAAAAAAAATTAATATGTATTTTCTATTTCATGTTTTAATCAAACAAAAATAGAAAAAAACTTCATTGAAGTTCTAGGAAAAATAATTTCTCTATTTAAATTTGTTTACCAAACGCTACAGTTGAATTTATATGAGGTTAATTAAGGACACGCGTTTTAATTTAACTCATAAGATTTAATTATTAACGGTTGAATTTATTATTTTAACATACAAAAATGAGGTAATAACGATAAAGTAAGGGAATATAAAGTCAGATGAAATTTTTGGGCTTCGATAATGTATTCAAGCACTGGATCCGGAGATGTAAGCTTCAGCACTGAGAACAATTCAGTGAAAAAAATGCTATCAAATGAAGACTTTGTGAATGAGGAAAGCTTGGAGAATGAGAATATAAATCTATTGTTATTGTATTCCTTAAATCAAAATCCCTTTATAAATGTAGAAACTAAACTATGTAACCTATAAATAGTTTATTTTAATATATTACAAATTAATATTATGCAAAGGGTATATTAATTGTACAATGTATACGCGTCTATGTATATTAAATGTTCTACAATGTAAGAATCTCTAAAATACTTTCTTCTTTCATTTTTACTTGTCACTTTTAACATATCAAGAAAAGACAACTACTATTTTTTTTTCATGTTTTACCCTTAGCATCAATTACTTATTCTCTAAATTATTTTCCAATACCTAATACTAAACATCAATTAATAGGGGTAATGTGGTAAAAAAATCATGTCAATTCTTGTTTCTTAAAGGGCGTACCAAGTCCAAATATGAAAAATAAAAATGAACGGAGGCAGTGGCGTAGCCACATGCAGTGAAGGGTGTTCAAAGTATATAAGTCAAAAATTATTTTTCATATAGATATATTAAATTTTGAACACCCTTTTTGAAATTTTTGACCTTACCACTGAGTCGGAGGGAGTAGTTCATAGTGCTTTAAAGCTAGTATTAAAATGAGGGAGTAGTTCATAGTGCTTTAAAGCTAGTATTAAAATGATGCAAAATATGCTTTAAAGCTAGTATTGAAATGGTCATCTGTAAAATTAATTGGTTCAACAAATATCAACAGAGAAAAAAGATGTAAGGACAGTAAAATGGGGGTCCCAAGCACAAAATAATTGAATCTTGAAAAGATTCTAATGTTGCTTTTTTTTTTTTTTCCACCTCAACCCTTAGGAGGATCGATAGTGAAAAGATTCTAAAATTGGTTGCAAGTTATACTGTCTTTTTTGCTAATGGGAAATTTATGTGTTGATTGGTTGTGACTTGAGAGTTGCGTAAACGATAAAAGCACGTCATTTTAACATGTGACGTCAAAAATTACTTGTTATAAATCAATTGTCCCTCATTCAATAAATTGAGAAATGTCAATGAGTTTATAGGCTAAATAAGTTGTCCCATCTATTAGATTAGCCTTTTAAGTTGCGCTCTTCTGTTTGGTTTGTAACATCGGTGCTCTCGTTGAGAGTGGAAATCGCGACTCGGAGTGGTGGCCTGGACCCAAGAGGGGTGCCAGCCGTGACCAATTGGGCACAGCCGTGATCAATGAGGACTCGGAGTGGTGGCCTGTGCGTCAAGAGTAGTGGCCTAGACCCAAGAGAGGTGTCAGCCGTGACCAACAAGGTCGTTGGTTATCAAGCGGGGGCGATTGTTATGAACCAATTGTTCCTCATAGAATAAATAGAGAAATGTCAATGGGTTCATAGGCTAAATGGGTTTTCCCACCTATTAGACTAGTCTTTTGGATTGGGTTCTCCTGTTTGGTCGCCCTCGACCCACATTCCTTGGCTCCTTTTCATTGAGCTAGGGGCAGAGTCACAGTGATAATGGTGAATTCGATACTTGTAATTTTAGTTTAAATTTTGTATTTATGTTAAAAAAAATTATTTAATATATTTAAAAACAAATGGTCATCCATAAAATTAATTGGTTCAACAAATATTAACCAATTGTTATTTTCTTAAAGTCTGTTGTGTCTTTTATTTTTATTACCTCTTCCTAAATTGTTTTAATCTTAAGTTGAGTATTTATCGAAAATAATTACTCTATCTTTAAGCTAAAGGCCAAGTCTATATTTTACCCTTTTTGAACCTCACGTTGTTAGATTACGCTGATATATAGTTGTTGTAACAAATGTAAGGCTGGAATAGGAGCTGGCGAGCTGCAGTCCAAGTAAGGAAAAAAACAATCTGAAAAAGCAGTACAATGGGGTCCCAAGCACTAATAATTAAATCTTGAAATGATTCAAAAGTTTCCAAATAATAAAATCTTGAAATGATTCCAAAGTTTCCTTTTACTTTTTGGTTCAAAAAATATTTTAAAGTTGGTTACAAGTTATACTACCATCTTCATTTTGCTAATAGGCAGGCCACTAAATAACTTGTCGTACCAATAAAATTATTCATTTTTTTTTCAGACTTGAATCAAGAATCTCTAGTTAAGTGAGAATGAGACTCATATTTTACCTATTATATGCTCTCTTCGTTCCATTTTATGTGGGACACTTTCCTTTTTATTCCGTCCCAAAAAGAATGTCACCTTTCTATAATTAGAATAATTTTAACTTTAAAATTATCCTTTTACCCATAATGAAATGATTTACAACCACAAAGATTATTTTGGACCACAAATTTTAAAAGTCTTTTTTTTTCTTAAACACCGTGTCAAATCAAAGTATGCCACATAAAATGAGACGGAGGGAGTATAAATTTATATGTTAATTTTTATTTTAAAAATACTGAGAATTTCAAAGTAGAAAAGTATTTTTTTTAAAATAAAAACGAAGGATAGCCTTCTTTTTTGTGATTGATGTAATTGTTTGAGCAAAAATTAAAGAAAGTGGTTCACTTCCCCTAAACCCTTACCGTGAATGAAAAGATTATTAATAACTTTATATCTCAAAAAGAAAAAAGAAAAAAAGAAAAAAAAACTTAACAAGAATGGGTGAAAGTTTGTTTGGTAATGGATGAAAGTTTGTTGTGTTGATTGGTTGTGAGTGAGTAGTACAAACGATAAGCCCCCCCCCCCCCCCATCTTGACAAGTGATGTCCTCAGCCCCCACTTCTTGGCTTCTTTTCATTGAGTTGAGGACAGAGTCACCATCAGTACAAATGTGTTTGCGGTGGTGAGGATGGGGTTACGGGAATGGAGGTGAAGATGGGGTGTGTTAGACGGTGAGACGACACAATACTTGTTTTTCCTATTTCAACTAGGAAATCATTATCAAGAAACTTATTTTTCTAGAAAAGATACGTGTACCAACGGAAACATGAAAAATTGGAAACCACACGCACCCTATATATGGAAGAAAAAAAGATTCCCAAATACATCGCCAGAGGAAAATCCTATATATAAACAGCAGTTAAACTAACACGAAAATCTTAAAATTTACATATTGAACTATCAATGTAGATTACAAAGCTAATCATTCATATATTTAAGTTCCTTGAATGAAAGCATACTAAAAATCATAATCCGGATCAGCTGAGGATTTAATTTCACTTGCTTTTGCCTCTAAATCATCAAGATAGTGTTGATAGATATATGATGCATATCCCCATAATCCCAATAACAGTGAAAACACCTTCGATCCACTCATTCTATCTTTCAAGAACACCATTGCAAAAATAGGCACAATTGATGTTCCCAAATTGATTATCACATTTGAGAACAAAGAAGATGCCTTGAAAACTAATCCAATTGATCCAACAGCATATAACTGACAAGAAATAGCAGTACATACCAAGTTCATAACATATGACAATTTCCCTGTTCTGTACTCTCCCATTTCCTTCTCCAAATCCCTCCAATTACCGCTCGCAAAAAGCCCCGTTAAAGAAGCAATAGTCACGAAAACACTTATAAAAAACGTCATTTTCATGACGGCTTTTAACGTGCCACTTTTGAAAACCTTTTGAGACGCGAGTTCTGTTAGAGAGAACTGCAAGGCGTAACCGAGAGACCCCAAAGTGGTAGCTGCAAATCCTATTAACAGAGATTTCTGAGATACTTCTCCGCTAACACGCGTCTCGTTCAGGAACATAATGGCAGAGGATGAAAAAGAGAGAAGCACGACGGAGTTCAGTATAATTGGGGTGATCTTTTGTCTGTTGAGGAGGAAAGAGGTGAACGCGTTGAACGCCAATTGAGAACCGGCAATCAGGGAATAAGTAGAGACCGGAAGGTACTGTATACCAACTGTAAACAACATAGAGTTTGTTACTTGAAATAAACCAAGGAAGATGTAAACCGAAGCGCGAACAAATATAGAAGGCTGGTGAATGGTAAGTTGTTCATTGTGATTTTTGGGTGAAGGATAGCAAATGAAAGGCAGAAGAATTGGGAAGCCAGCAGTTTGTGCCATTGTAGCAATCCATCTACTTTTGCCACCATGATCATAGTATACTCTGCCCAACAGAGTCCCAGCTGCTTGGCCACCAAGAGTACAAAATGTGAAGATAAATATTTGGAGCCACACTATGAATTTACTTGATTGAAGGCTGCTTTGTCTTGCATTTTCATATGACTCTGTTCCCTCTGCTTCTTCAACTGTCAAATGAAACAGAAAAACAGAGAGATCTCAATCAAAATTGACTTCTAATTCTTGTGAATAAACAATTGTGCTTCGAGATCTTAATAGCTAAGTTGGTTAACCATCTCAACTTTCACCTTGTCAGTGAGAGTTCGATTTCATACCTTGTAATTTGTACCAAATTCCCACGTAATGTTATTTTCTCATTTATCCATAAGTTAATTTCTTTTAAATAAACGAAAAAAATAAAACTATGTATAAGTTAAATTGACCTCCCCTCTCTGGCTCCGCCCCTGATTACACAGATAACAAATAAATTGAGAAGAAGAAGAACTCACAAGTGATATGCAGCAGCTTTTCATGAGCTCCTCCCATGGTAAGATAACCGTTTTCTTTAGTTTATTGAGTGAAGTATGGACAACACATTCTATAACTTATAGAAGCATAAACACAAATTGTCCTTAGTGTATGCACACTATATGGTTTGCAAAATCATGGAATATCTTTTTTTTGACATCTTCTAATTCACTTCGCTGACTTCTTCAGCATTTCTAATCTCAATAAATTTTTAAATTAAGAATGGCATTAGTTTCTCATTATTCACAAAAAAATAAAAAATCATTGATTGAAAGAGAAAGAATTAAAGATAGTTAGATTAGAGTGGAAGCAAATTTGACTATAGTTCAATAGTTCTTTGCACCCTTGAATGTATGCATTTTTTGTGATTTGCACTGTATCGCAATTTTATTATAATTTTCATTTTAGTTTCCTTATTTCATTTCAAAATTATAATGAAAGGTTATTTCTTCTATTATTTATGAGGGCAAACTCGGAATAAGATTTCCTAGTTTTCCTTCTTTTTTTTCACAAGGCACATTAGAAATGTCGAATGGATGAGTTGGATTGAATTTAGACGTATTAAAATAGGATGAGTTAATATGGCACATTGAAAAATTGCTTTTGTTTAATTTGCGGTCTATTTATTATTATTTCTTTTTTTGGTAATGAATTTATTATCATTTCAATGATATGATCTTGTCCTTAGTGTATGCACCAAATATGATTTGCAAAATCATGGAATATATTTTTTTTGACATCTTCTAATTCACCTCGATGACTTCTTCAGCATTAGAATCTCGATAAATTTTTAATTTAAGAATGGCACTAGTTTCTTATTATTCACAAAAAACAAAACAAAAAAAATCACACCTAATATCCTTGTGTTCATATAATCTAATTTAAGTAATCTACTTAAAGAAGATATTTTATCAGTCTGTGTCGGGATATATATACTATTAATCATGTGTTTCGATATAGTATTTATCATAGGATAATTATTTATTTAATTTTAATAAAGAATTAAATAAATCAGATATTTGTCTATGTGTGTTCTTTACTTACATAGTAGACGATTTAGTGTATAGAGCTTTTTAGCTCATGCACATAAGATTAAAATTGTCAGTTTTAATAAGTTATAAAATTTTGTTCACAATTAAAGATGAAGTAGACCAAACATATTGATGATTGTAGCACACGATTAATAATTAGTTGGAGTTAATATCTTAAATGGTCACTCAATTTATGATTCTTTATTCAGAAAGTCACTCAACTTTGATTTTTACTTTAAAAGTCATTCAACTAAGAGCTATTTTCTCAGAAAGTCACTCAACTATGAGTGTTTTACTTACAAAGTCACTCAATCTATTTAATTAATTTTTTTATTAAAAATTTATTAACATGAAATTTTTATTTAAAATCAAAATTATAAGAAATAAAAAAGATATTCATTTTAACCATGTAATACCCCCTCCCCCCCCCCCCCCCCCCCCCTTCCCCCCCAAAAAAAAGAAAAAGAAAAAAAAATAACATTGACCGTTTTATTTTACTCTTATTCCCCCTAATAATGACCTTTTAATAACATTGACTTTATATATATATATATATATATATATATATATATATATTAGTAAATAAATAAATATGATTATATCATAGAACTTATTAAAGTAAAAGTGTACCTGGGAGCGAGGACAACAAAGTGTAAAAATTTCATTTTCTCTATATCTTACATCTTGTTACTTTAGTAAGTTTTATGATATAATTATATTTATTTATTTACTACTAATATATATTTTTATATTTTCACGGTATAATTTAAAAAGGTCAATAATAGAAGAATAAGAATAAAATAAAAAAAGTTAATATTATATTTTTAGTGGGATGGGTCATTAAATGGTTTAAATGAATATCTTTTTATTTCTTAGAATTTTGATTTTAAATAAAAATTTCATGTTAGTAAATTTTTAATGAAAAAATTAATTAAATAGGTTGAGTGACTTTGTAAGTAAAACACTCATAGTTGAGTGACTTTTGAAGTAAAAATCTAAGTTGAGTGACTTTTGGAGAAAAAAACCCTTAGTTGAGTGAATTTTGAAGTAAAAATCAAAGTTGGGTGACTTTCTGAGTAAAGAGTCATAAGTTGAGTGACCATTTGGGATATTAACACTAATTAGTTGATAAAACTAAGATTTCCTAGTTTTCCTTCTTTTTGTTAACAGGGCACATAAGAAATGCCGAATGGACGAGTTGAATTGAATTTAGACGCATTAAAATAAGATGAGTTAATAAATAATCCATCCAAAAGTTACAAAATGGATTAAAAGCGGGTCATAACTCAATTCGCTCAATTCTTATTAAGTTTTGTTAATTCTTACTAATTTAATTTTAAGCCACTAATCTTATTAAGTCACCCCTGCTCAATGGGTGAAAATTTGTTGTGTTAATTGGTTGTGAGTGAGTTGTGCAAACGATAAGGCCCGCCATCTTACCATGTGACGTATAAAAAGTCAGCCCCTCGTCCTCGGCCCCCACTTATTGGCTTCTTTTCATTGATGAGTTGGGGATGGAGTCTCAATCAGTACAAGTGTGTATGCCTTACTCCATTGCAGATAAAAAGTAGAAACATAAGAGATAGTGAAAAAGAGAAAAAGGAAAGAATATGGTGTGTTTGGTAGGAAGGAAAATGTTTTCTATAAAAGTAAGAGTGTATATTACTTATTTTCTTGTGTTTCATACATTAAAAAAGATATTGTTCTAAAAGTATTTTGTATACAATCTAGAAAAGTACTAAGGATGGTGGAGATGGAGGTGGAGGGTAGGGGCTTAGGGTGATAAGGATGAGGGCTACGGGAGTAGAGGTGAAGATAAAGGTGTTTAGACGGTGAAAGGACACAATCAATATGAAACGGAACTTATTTTTCCTATTTCAACTGGAAAATTATTTTTAAGAAACTTATTTTTCTTATACATACATCGCCGGAGGCAAATCCTATATATAAACAACAGTTAAACTAACACGGAAATCTAAAAAATTTATCTATTGGACTATCAATATCGATTAGAAAGCTAATCATTCAGATATTTAAGTTTCTTGAATGAAAGCTTACTAAAAATCATAATCCTGATCAGCTGAGGATTTAACTTCACTTGCTTTTGCCTCTAAATCATCAAGATAGTGTTGATAGATATATGATGCATATCCCCATAATCCCAACAAGAGTGAAAACACCTTCGATCCACTCATTCTATCTTTCAAGAACACCATTGCAAAAATAGGCACAATTGAAGTTCCCAAATTGATTATCACATTTGAGAACAAAGAAGATGCCTTGAAAACCAATCCAATTGATCCAACAGCATATAACTGCCAAGAAATAGCAGCACATACCAAGTTCATAACATATGACAATTTCCCTGTTCTGTACTCTCTCATTTCCTTCTCCAAATCCCTCCAATCACCGCTAGCAAAAAGGCCCGTTAACGAAGCAATAGTCACGAAAAGAGCTATAAAAAATGTCATTTTCATGACGACTTTTAATGTGCCACTTTTGAAAACCTTTCGGGACGCGAGTTCTGTGAGAGAGAACTGCAAGGCGTAACCGAGAGACCCCAAAGTGGTAGCTGCAAATCCGATTAACATAGATTTCTGAGATACTTCTCCGCTAACATGCGTCTCATTCAGGAACATAATGGCAGAGGATGAAAAGGAGAGAAGCATGACGGAGTTCAGTATAATGACTGTTATCTTTTGTCCGTTGAGAAGGAAAGAGATGAGGGCGTTGAACGCCAATTGAGAACCGGCAATCAGGGAATAAGTAGAGGCCGGAAGGTACTGTACACCAACTGTAAACAACATAGAGTTTGCTACTTGAATTAAACCAAGGAAGATGTAAATCGAAGCGCGAATAAATATAGAAGGCTGGTGAATGGTAAGTTGTTCATTGTGATTTTTGGGTGAAGGATAGCAAATGAAAGGCAGAAGAAATGGGAAGCCAGCAGTTTGTGCCAATGTAGCAATCCATCTACTTTTGCCACCATGATCATAGTATACTCTGCCCAACAGAGTCCCAGCTGTTTGGCCACCAAGAGTACAAAATGTGAAAACAAATAGTTGGAGCCACACTATGAATTTACTTGATTGAAGGTTGCTGTTTCTTGCATTTTCAGATGATTCTGTTCCCTCTGCTTCTTCAACTGTCAAATGAAACAGAAAAAAACATAGAGATATCAATCAAAATTGACCTCTAATTATGTCTCGAGATTTTAGTAGCTCAATTAATTGGCTACCTGAACTTGATTTGATTATCTACTTTGTAATTCCCTTCCTATTTTCCCTTAATTCGATTCCCTACTTTGTATTAGTAGCTTAATTGGAAACCTTCTTTATTCCTCTATTTACCATTTGATTCAAAATGTGTAATGATTTTAAGAAAAAGAGATTCTATCCATATTTCTAGTGGTGCTCCTAGACATCAATCTCTTACCAAATTCCCACGTAATGTTATCCTCAGCCTAAGAGAGGAAGGTTTTGAGTTATCGCTACGCCCCTAAGCTAATAAGATCTTTTGTCAATACTTGATCACCAGTTAAATAGTTCGGGAGCAGACAGTGTTTCTCTTCCTTCTCTTATGATAGAGCACAGGGAGCGATTGGTAACTTTTTTTCTATGGGCCTGGAAAAAAAAGCATTTTCATGATCATCCAACACCCATTGATTCAGATCATTATCGGCTAGAATAAATGCCTTTTAATCTTCTCATATTTCGAATCTGGTAACTGACTGAGAATTGATAGTCTTCTAAGGAAGTCTAAGTGACAGAGGATCTAGTAAGTAAAGGAACCTACCTTTCTCGACTCTTCCCCACGCCTATTTCTTCCCCCGGCCCTGTAGTGGAGCTTGCCCCCCGCCAGCAGACTTCCCTGTACTCAAAGTGACTCGTCTAAGTGCTCTCCTTTGTCTCATTGTTTATCTCTCATTCGATTCCGCCCCTAAAGCGAACTCCTACCCCTCCTCCTTCTCATTTATCCATAAATTAAATCCTTTTAAATAAACCAAAAAAAATAAAACCATAAATATAAGTTAAATCCTTTTGAATATATTACATCAGCATGTGGTGGTACTCTTTACCTAACCTTTAAGTTCTAAATTCATTTTTTCAAAATAAATTGATTCTCGGTAAGAAAAAGAATGAAGAGCATATTTGAATGAATAAATTAAAATTTTGGACTAACGATATTAAAGATAAAGAGATCTATTCAGAAGTTCTTATCCTATACTTGAGAAATTAAATTAGATTTAGGGTGTGTTCGGTCCTATTTTCTCAAATTCGTTTGAGTTAAAAATAAATAGTTATTAAGAGTATAACTAAGAAGAAGGAGAGGTAGAGAAATGAACATTTCTGCCATATTTGGAGAAACAGAAACATCATGGAAGGTGTGAGGGTGTGGTGTAACGGATTAAAATTCCTTCATTTTCTAAAGAGTGGAGTGACTGAGTTGGTTCAGCGAGTGGTATCCCGTAAGGGATTTTAGTGATCGATATCCCTTTCCAACACCTTATTAGGCGAGATCAGTCTAGTTGGTAGCACCGAACTTGCCTAGTACAATTTATACCTCCTGTGTGATTTACAAGCTATTACACAGGAGCTGATTTACCCAGTGCGCACTCAAGGGACATTAACAACAGGTTTCCCTAGGGTAAAATAAAAACTACATGTACAAAAGAATTACAAGACTTTTCAGCTACACCGACAGTGACGGAGCCAGTAATTCAAAAAAAGAAGATTCTCGTGCCAAGAAAATTCAACAAAATGTAAAAAAGATCATTTTTTTTAAATCTACATAGTATAATTTTTTCAACGGAGAGGGTTCAATTCAATTGACCCCCTTGCGCCCCTCTGGCTTCGCCCCTGAACACAAATTACAATAAATTGAGAAGAAGAAGAAGAAGAATAACTGACAAGTGATATGCATCAGCTTTTCATGAGCTCCTTCCATGGTAGCGTACGCCTTAAAAGTTGGAGAACCGTTTATTGAGTGAAGTATGGACAACTCATTCTATAACTTTATACAACCATAAAGACACTTCAACAAAAAGTGTCAAAATGACACAGCGAAACCCTATTTGAGGTGTTTAAAATGAACAAGGCGTAGTTAAAATGTCTAAGTAAAAATTGATGTCAACTTTAAGGGCATTGATAGGTTCCGCCTTTATTTTATTGTAAGTACACTAACATTTCCTTTTTCTACATTTTGCTCCCCTAATTTATTCGATTGCTTTTATTTGCACCATCACGTGGATCGTGCTAGAGTAAATACGATCCGTCCATCCTCAATCAGAGCATGTGAGTTCAAATTTTAAAAACAAAATAAAAATTCTAGTAAGGGACGATCTCACTTTTTAATAAGTCTTATGTAGCCTGAATTTAAATTAGTCAGAGCTTAAAAATAAATATCGAACACCAAATGAGAAACAAAAAAAAAATGAATTTGTTTAATTTGCAGTCTATTTATTATTATTTCAATGATCTTGTCCTTAGTGTATGCAACATATATGATTTGCAAAATCATGGAATATATTTTTTTTTGACATCTTCTAATTCACCTCGTTGACTTCTTCAGCATTTGGAATCTCGATAAATTTTTAATTTAATAATGGCATTAGTTTCTTATTATTCACAGAAAAAAAAAATCACACCTAATAGTCTTCTGTTCATATAATAGGAGTATAATTTAAGTAATCTCCTTGAAGAAAATATTTTATCAGTCTTCAACTAAGAAACCCTTGGATAATACATGGTTCATTGGAAACCTTATATAATTTATACAAATTATATTTTTATGAGCTAATTTTATCCCCCTAAAAAGTGACTTTGATATTGGCAGTTAATTTCACGCGAAACTACCTATTTACCTTTTAAATTTTCGTTTTCTTCGAATTTGGGGAGAATATGTGCATAAGTATGGATTTTTCTCTTTAGGATAAATCCGTATGGCCACAATGATTTTGAAAAATTAAATAAAATGTCAATTGAGTTAAAATTTTTACACAAAAAATCACTCATTTATTACATGAATTGGCCATTTGGCCATATTAATTTACCAAAATTGACTCTTCGACCGAATGAATTACATGTTGCTTTCCCTTCTTCTTTCTTCTTTTCTTCCTTTCTCTTCCATTAATGGTTTATTCTCTGGACCTTCTTCTTCAGTCCTCCTCCTTCTAAATAACTTCAAAAAATAGTTTTAATTTAAATGTGTATTTCCATTTCTACCTAACACAAGTATACAAGTCCTTCCACCACTACTAGAGGTAGTTTTTCTATATTATTGATTTTAGCATTTAAGTTCCTTAGATTATGTGATCTCAATTTAAGGCGTGAAACATGCTCTGTGTACAATAATAACTTCAACAGAGAAAATAATAACATGAAATGTTTTTGGGCACATTACAAATTTTGAAAAGGAATTATTCCTTAATATAATCTTAAATTTTGATTCTTTCCCACCAATTCTTGAATTTCAAGGGCTTGCTTTCTTAGCCGTGAAAAAACTGTAATTTTGATATTTACAATTTTGAATACATTATTCATACAATATCGATACATTACATATATATTAAATAACTATCTATACAATATCGATATATTACATATACATATGATTATTTTTTTGGAAATTCTTTTTGTCACCAATACATTACGTAAAAAGCTCATATACATTTTCAATACATAATTATATATTATATATACATTATATATACTATTTATACAATATCGATACATTACATATACATTATATATACATAACATATACAACGAACTTTTTTGTTGAAGATTTTTTTTTGTAACATTTTTGTTGAAGTTTTTTTTTTTTTGGTCACCTGTATAGAAGAAAGAGGTAGAAATGTGCTGCATCACGTCTTTTTCATCTTTTTAATGTGAGAAGAGAAGCCGTGTATTTAGTAACGACACTCATTACCAAATATGAGTCTATTAGCCACGATTTTTGTACCATTTAGCCACGGTTTTATGCGTGGCTAAAAATCATATTTTTAGTGACTTTTGGACTATTTTTTTTATTATTATATTTATATAAATTTAAACTACAAATTTAAATAATTTTTTAAATAATTTGTAAACATTTCAAATAACGACAGTCAAAATTCAAAATACTTTAGACATGGTAGACATCAGCACATTACAGAAATCATAAAAATCATATACTTCATATGTGTCGACTCTAGTTAACAGCAACTCAAGAGAGTCACACACTAATAGTAATAATGTAGTCTTCGTCTTGTGTTACGCCGATTTGATAACTTGTGAATCATTACTTATATTTGTTATTAATATGACTTCTAATTAAGCAATTTTACTAATTTTATGTTTAAATAAATTTAAACTACATATTTAATTAATTTGTAGCCATCTTGATATAATTAGCGAGACTTGGCAAAATTTTGTTTAAATTCGATATAACTAGTTAATAAAAATTTTTTTAGATATAATAACCTATTTAATTATTTGAATTATAGTTGAAACTTACAAGTAAATAAGATCCTGTAAAATTGAATTGAGTCGAATAATGAACACCTCTAATTATACTAAATCGATTAAGATATTGCTCCAATTGATCATGTTCGAGTCAAATTAATAAGAATTCTCGAAATACTTGATTAGGATGAAGCTTGAGTGAGACTTATTGAAGTTTGGGTTTAAGCCACTAATTTTATTGAGCCACCGCTGCTCAATGGGTGAAAGTTTGTTGTGTTAGATTGGTTGTGAGTGAGTTGTGCAAATGATAAGGCCCCCACTTGTTGGCTTCTTTCCATTGAGTTGGGGACAGATAGTTACCATCTGTTTGCCTTGTCCATTAATTGCAGATACAAGTAGAAACATAAGGTAAAAAAGAGAAAGGGAAAGAATATGGGTCGCCAGAGGCAAATCCTATATACAAATAGGGAAATCTTAAAATTTACATGATTAATCATTTACATAATCAACTAAACTATTTGCTTAATCATTTATTACAAAGCTAATCATTCATATATTTAAGTTCCTTGAATGAAAGCTTACTAAAATTCATCATCCTGATCAGCTGAGGATTTAATTTCACTTGCTTTTGCCTCTAAATCATCAAGATAGTGTTGATAGATATATGATGCATATCCCCATAATCCCAACAAGAGTGAAAACACCTTCAAACCACTCATTCTATCTTTCAAGAACACCATAGCAAAAATAGGCACAATTGAAGTTCCCAAATTGATTATCACATTTGAGAACAAAGAAGATGCCTTGAAAACCAATCCAATTGATCCAACAGCATATAACTGCCAAGCAATAGCAGTACAAACCAAGTTCATAACATATGACAATTTCCCTGTCCTGTATTCTCCAATTTCCTTCTCCAAGTCCCTCCAATTACCGCTCGCAAAAAGCCCCGTTAACGAAGCAATAGTCACGAAAAGACCAATAAAAAATGACATTTTCATGACGACTTGTAACGTGCCACTTTTGAAGACCTTTTCAAACGCCAATTCTGTTAGAGAGAACTGCAATGCAAAACCGAGTGACCCCAAAGTGGTAGCTGCAAAACCGATTAACAGAGATTTCTGAGATATTTCTCCGCTAACACCCGTCTCGTTCAGGAACATAATGGCAGAGGATGAAAAGGAGAGAAGCACGACGGAGTTCAGTATAATTGGGGTGATCTTTTGTCCGTTGAGGAAGAAGGAAGTTATCGCGTTGAACGCCAATTGAGAACCGGAAATCAGGGCATAAGTAGAGGCCGGAAGGTACTGTACACCAACTGTAAACAACATAGAGTTTGCTACTTGAATTAAACCAAGGGAAATGTAAACCGAAGCGCGAATAAATAGAGAAGGCTGGTGAATGCTAAGTTGTTGTTCAGTATGATTTTTGGGTGAAGGATAGAAAATAAAAGGCAAAAGTAATGGGAATCCAGCAGTTTGTGCCAATGTAGCAATCCATCTACTTTTGCCACCATGGTCATAGTATACTCTGCCCAACAGAGTTCCAGCTGTTTGGCCACCAAGAGTACAAAATGTGAAGATAAATATTTGTAACCATACTATGAATTTACTTGATTCATGGCTGCTGTTTTTTGCATTCTCAGATGACTCTGTTCCCTCTGCTTCTTCAACTATCAAATGAAACAGCCAAACACAAAAACAGAGAGATCTCAATCAAAATTAGCTTCTAATTCTTGTGAACAAGCAATTGTGCCTCGGGATCTTACAAGCTCAATTGGTTGACTATCTAAATTCTCATGTAATATTATTTTCTCATCTATCCATAAATTAAATCCTTTTAAATAAACGAAAAGAATAAGACTATATAAAAGTTAAATCCTTTTAAATATATTACATCAGCATGTGGCGGTACCAAGAAAAATAAAACTTTTGGTACTCTTTACCTAACTTCTAAGCACTAAGTTCATTTTTTTAAAAATAAAAAGTAGTCCAATGTTCTATTCGATACACAGAGCTAAAAATAAGTAAGAGCCTGTTTGGATAAGTTTATTTTAAGCTATTTTTTTTAAGTTGGAAATTCCAGCTTTTAGTTTTTAGCTTTTTTTTTTTTGCTATTTTAGCTTAAAATTAAGTGTCCAGAAGCACTTTTTTGCCTTACCCAAGCACTATAAACAGCTTAAAAGTTATTTTAACTTAAAAAACACTTAAAATAAGTCAATCCAAACGGGCTCTAAATTGATTCTCGGTAAGACAAATAATGAAGAACATATTTGAATGAATAAATTAATTTTTTGGACCAACCATAAAGATAAAGAGATCTATTCATCGGAAGTTCTTATCCTATACTTGAGAAATTGGATTAGATTTAGAGATAAATAAATAGTTATAAAATAAAGAGTATTATACAAGAAAACATAAGTAGAGTAGGAGTATTTTTATATGTACCCTATCAGCTGTAACAGTCAGGTTCCGGAGGAGAGGGAGAGAACTGAAAATTTCTGCCATATTTGGAGAAACAGAAATATCATGGAAGGTGTGTGGGTGTGGTGGAACGTGAGGTGGCTGAGTTAGTGTAGCAGGTGGTCCCATAACAAAGGACAGGTATCGATTCCCCTTATCAACGCTTTATCAGATTAGATCAGTTGAGCTGGTCGCATCGGGCTTGTCTAGTACGGTTTACATCTACTGTGTGAGCTGGTTTAGCTAAATCACCCGAAGGTAGCGGCTACGATTTCCCTTGGGTTCAAAAAGAGTTTAGATGTACAAAATAATTACAACCTAGACTTTTCAGCTACTCCATGATAGGCGTAGGATTTTTCTTAGAAGGAAGAAGAAGAAAAATTGTATACGCACATGAAAAATAGTAACCAAAATCAGTGAAACTGTGAAAGTCCCATTTTGTTGAAGAAATATATACCGGCATACATGCCTAACTTAGCACAGTGACGGAGTCAGAAATTCTAAAAAAAATAAAAAAAAATCTCGTGCCAAGAAAATTCAACAAACATATATATATGCAAAAAAAAACTTTTTTTTTCTATCTACATAGTGTAATTTTTCAACGAAGAGGGTTCAATTAACCCCCTTTTGCTCCTCTCTGGCTCCGCCCCGAACACAAATAACAATAAATTGAGAAGAAGAAGAAGAAGAACAAACAGTTGATATGCAGCAGATTTTGATGAGCTCCTTCCATGCTAAAGTTGGATAAACCGTTTTCTTTCGTTTATTGAGTGTAGTATGGACAACTCATTCTATAACTTTATACAACCATAAACACAAATGTTTATTATTAAGTACATTAACATTTCCTTTTTCTACATTTTGCTCCCCTAATTTATTCTATTGCTTTTATTTGCACCATCACGAGGATTGTGCTGGGTGAATAGGATTCGTCCATCCTTAATCAGAGTTTGTGAGTTTAAATCTTGAAAATAAAATAAAAGTTCTAGTATGGGATGCAGAGGCGAAGCCAGAATTTTAATCATATGAGTTCTGAATTTTATACCGACAAATTTCAAGTGTTAATAATTGAGTTTTAAACTTAATATTTGTATATATTTAATGAATTCTTTAATGAAAATATATTGTTTAAGCAAAAATTACTGGGTTCGACCGAACCCGTACCCGAATTTCGAGCTCCGCCCCTGATGGGACGGCTTCACTTTAATACTCTCTCTGTCCCAGCTTATATGACTCACTTTATTTTTAAGTCAGTCTCAAAAAAGAATGACACATTTCTATATTTAATACTCCCTCCGTTTTAATTTGTTTAACATATTTTGACTTGACATAGAGTTTAAAAAAGTAAAGAAGATTTATGAATCTTGTAGTTAAAAATTAAGGATATGTCAAATGTACCCAAATGCCCTTTAATCTTGTGGTTTAAAACATGGCACGTGAAAAGTTGAAATTGAAGAATTGCTAAAAAAAGAAAGATGCATTCTTTTTGAAACGTACTAAAAAGAAAAGTATGTCAAACAAATTAAAACGGAAGGAATAACCATATGACTCTAAAATGCCTATTTTACCCTTAATAAAATGATTTATAGTCACACAAACATCTATGACTTATTTTAGACCACATATTTCAAAAGTTTTTCTTTCTTTCTTAAACTTCGTGTCGAGTCAAACTGACTCATGTAAATCAAGACAGAGGGAGTAAATTTTATATAGCCTGAATTTAAATTAATCGAGGCTTAAATTTGAGAATATCGAACACGTAATAAGAAACAAAAAGGAATTGCTTTTGTTTGCAGTCTATTTTATTTATTTATTATTATTTCAATACTTTGGTCCTTAGTGTACGCACTGCGCACCATATATTGTTTGCAAAATCATGGAATATTTTTTTTTTTACATCTTCTAATTCACCTCGCTGACTTCTTCAGCATTTCGAATCTCGATAAAATTTTAATTTAAGAATGATATTAGTTTCTTATTATTCACCTCCCCAAAAAAAAACACCTAATGTCCTTCTATTCATTAAATATAATATTCTTTTATAAATTATATTATTTTATTCTCTTTAAAAAAAATTCAAATAGAAGAAATCAAGTAAACTTATTTTGCGTTCTTACGTTGTCCGTTGACACTCAAATTATTTTACAGTATTTTTTTTTTAACTCCTTTTGAACTTTCTTTTCTCAAATCTCTGGCAAATTAAAGTAATACTCTGTCGAAAAGTGAATTGCAATTTTTTTGGGGGGGGATTTTCAAGCATTGGAACAAACATATTAAAGTGGAGTATATCAAATTATTAACATCTCGAATCAGATTCTATCATTTTAATTCTATTATTTTTATCTAAAATGTGTTAATTTATTGCTTATAGAATTATGTAAGAGTGCCTATAATGGTTGACTTAGTGGAGTAATGTTTTGAACATTGAAGTCGATAAAATTTCACCAAAAACCAAGAATGAAAAAAAAAAACTATTTGAAGAAATCAATTATAAAAAAATATTAAGTAATTAATTTTGCATCTAAAAAAAATAAAAAAATAAATTTCAATATATATATGAAGTTTATTTAAGTTTTAGGCCTCTAATTAAAGCTTCACTTTAGGCCTTTAATTATGTTAAGCCGTCACTATCTTCAACTAAAAATCCTCTGATGACATATGTTCTTTGATTAAAAGAGAAAGAGTTAAAGATAACGCAGAGCTAAATTAGAGTGGAAGCAAATGTGCCCATAGTCCAATCTGTTTATTATACTCTTAATGTATGCGCTCTTTTATGATTTGCAATCTATTATATTTTTTTAACAATTTGCACTATAACCTTTTTATTATAAAATCACAATCAATGTCATTTCTTCTGTTATTTGTAGAGCAGGTCGGAATAAGACTTCGTAGTTTTCCCTTTTTTTTTTTTTGGCATAGGATATATTTGAGACATCGAATGGATGAGTTGAGTTTAATTTGGGCAAGTTAAAATAAGACGAGTTAACAAATAATTCGTCTAAAATAAGTTGGACTAAAAAGCGGGTCATAACTTAATCCGTTTAATTATTAGCTAGTGTTTTGACATGCGATTTCATTTCATTATTTAAAATCCCAAAATTCTTAATTCCAAATCATGATTTTAACTTTATTAAATACAAAATTTGACTCATAAGTTTATATTTTACAAAAAAAAATTTATAATTTTAAATTTTGTAAATAAAAAAAACACTCATGTTCGGCCTGAAGAGATTGTATGTACCATGTGAAAGGATTATATTAAAGAATAGCTAGTTACTATTATCGTTGACTAGCGTATCTTTATAAATTATGTGTACTTGATAGTTTGTAATCACAATATTTATTTATAAAAGGAACATGGAGATTTACAATTTATCAATGCAGTGTCTTAAGACATTACATTATCCTATTTATGAGCTATGATTTGCTCATTTGATAATAAAGATTGAAAAAAATTTAATAGTTTTCACAACTTGTGGGTTTTTCATGTTTATGAGGAAAAATACAACTTAAAAAATCTAAATTGCATATCCAAACAAAATTTCAACTTCATGTCAAATGATTTCATATAATTTTTTCCTCTTTCGTATTGCTATATATAACAAATTATATAAATAAATAAAAATTGAAAAAGTTTCTCAAGAGTCAATTTGAATAACATATCAACTCAATTTTTAAATAGGCAGAATTAGATAGATTATTGGCTCCGCTAAATTTTATATAAATTAGACGGATTATATTTTTATGAGCTAATTTTATCATCTTAGAGTCCTGCTTGATATCGGTTTGTTAATTTCAGATTTTACCTTTTAAATTTTCATTTTCTTCCTTATTTGGAGAGAATATCTACCACTATGGATATATTTTTTGGAAAAACTACATAAATAATCAAACATCTTTACCATAATTACTAAATATCCCAATACTTTAAAATAATTACATTTATCCCATTAAATTGAAATTACATGGTTAAAAAACTGTATCCACCACAATCCCTAAAAAAGGGCCTAAAATCACTCAACTTGTATCTAAAGGCAACGGTTGTTCTCTCTCTATAATCGTTTTCCCCAAATCACGCCTTCAACCAAGGCTCCATCTTCCACACGATCTTCCTCCACTTTTCAAAAAATAATTGGCGCTTGCTGGATCATAATCTTCCATTGTTGAGGTTGGTAAAATTCGTTTTTCAACTTTTACTATAGTTTAGTTCTAAGTTATCATAATCTATAAGAGCAATTACTTGATAACGAATCAACGATTGCCTTCATGGATAACGAATCAGATAACTTGATAATACCAAGTAACCAACAATGGTCTTCATTTGATTTAGGTATATCTCAAATGGAGAACAATGAAGTGCCTTCTCCGACCTTTGTTCCGGCTGTTAGAGATTTTGAAGAAGAAGACTTTGCTGAAAATAGATCCAAATTTAGAAACGATCAAGTCAAATGAATGAATTGCACAAAAACTTGAAATCAAGAACAAGGGACTCAAACCCAGATGTTATTTTCCAGTGTTACCAACTTGTTACCATGTATTCAGTGTTATTTTCCATGTATCCAAGTATACATATATCTATCTGAGTTGTAAATGTGTAACTTTTGTAAATTTAAAGTTTCAAATCAAAACAAAGCAATACGTATTCAGGGATAACATTGTAAGCAAATCTTGTGTTACATGTATCCAAAATTAATTCATGTTAACATGTATCCCAATACTACTGCAACTTGCTATTTGAGATGTTGGTAACATGTATCCTTAACACTGTTACAATGTATCCAAGCTTACAAACTTGTATCCAATATTAACATGTATCCAAGTATACCTATATCTATTTGTTGTTTAGATGGGTATCCTTAGATATTGAAAGTATCCTTAACACTGTTATAATATATCCAAGCTTATAATCTTGGATACAGTGTTAACAGTGTATCCAAGTATACCTATTGTTGTTTGCTGTTTAAATGTGTATCCTCAGATATTTGAGATCTATTATTACATGTATCCTGTATAATGGAGTTATTTGCTGGTTTGATGTGTATCCAAGTAATTTTAAATTGAAATTTGAATTCTCCAGTTGTTTGTGGAGATGAGGATACTGCAGATTTACTCCTCATTAATTGTAAATCTGTTATTTCCTTTTAAAGCGCCCTAATAGTAATAGATTTACAATTAATGATTTACTCATCATTAATTGTAAATATTTTATTTCCTTTTAAAGTGTCATAATGAAAACAGATTTACCATTAATGAAGAGGTTATATGTATCCAGGATACACGAAAATATAAAGGATACACGCCTTTCTTTTTTTAAACTACCAGGGAAAATGTAATATTTTAAAATAGTAGGATAAAACGTAATTAGGGACCAAACTACTGTGTTTTATGTTGTTTACACATATTTTTTTCATTGGTTTAGAAAGCATATAGGGGGAATGGATTTAATGAAGTCAGAAGCAAGAAGCAAGTTGGGTAGGGAAAATGATATTTCAACTACTACTGGATGAGGTAAGCCATTCATATGAAAGTTGAAAATGAACAAATAAATTCATTAAATAAATATCAAAAAAATTGGAGAGAGAAGTTACAATAGCTCTCAGATATAAATACACTTTCTTCTCATTTTTTTTATTTAACTATATTTATATTAAATAAAAATCCGTATTATATATGTTTTATACTTCTTTATGTTTTAAAAGTTTAACTTAATTAAAGTCTTTGATATAAAAATATTTAAAATAATTTCTTTATTTAAATAATACTGATAGTATATGAATAATAATATTGCCTCTTTCTTTTTGTAAATTGACCCTCAAAAATATTTTTTTGAAAACATCGGTCAAATACAATTTGTTTGTTAAATACTGGAAACAAACTACTTCACATGTGAATTGATCAACCACAAATTATTTCTCTCCAAAAGTACTTCTCAGGAAGGCTATTTTGATAAAATTGACTCTCATAATAATCATATTGATAAAATTGCTTCTCCAAATAATCAATTTTTAAAAGTTTGGTCAAACAGACTTTACAACACGTCCTCTCGTAGATTACAACGAGTATCTAAGGTGATTATTTGAACAAAAATTCAACTTTTGATTTTGAATTTTAAATTCACCTAAAAGGTAGAATTTCAATTTCAAATTTATGATTTTAATTTTTTAAAAATTTTAAATTTGATCTATAAGTTTATATTTGTACAAAAGGACTCATAATTTTAACTTTGTAAAAAAAAAACATGTTCGAAATGAAGGGATTGTCCATATACCACGTGGGAGGACTATATTATATTAAAAAATAATTAATTACTTATTATTATTATTATTGAATTATTGGACCAATAAATCTTAATTGTAAAATTGTGTGTATTTTAAAATTTACAATAACATATAAATATAAGCATTTATTAATAAAATTAACATAAAGATAGACGATATATTAATATGAGCTGGCGAGCTGCAGTCCAAACAAAGAAAAAAATAATCTGAAAAGGACTGTACCATTAAGGAATTGAATCTTCAAAAGGATTCCAATGTTTCCATTTTCGGTTGGAAAAAAAGATTCTAAAGCTACAATTATTGAAACTAATTTTATACTAATTTTTTTTTGCTAAGTTGAAATTTAAGATAATGGAAAGAAGAAAAAATATATCACTGATATGTTACTTGAATTAATTTCATCAATAGTTAGTTAACTTTTATTTTATTATATTAAAATTACTAAACTATTTCTATAACAAAAAAGTTGTACATTAACTAAAGTATCATGCAAATTCCTGAACTATTTTTTTGTAATAAAAAGTATTGCTTAATTTTGTCTAAGTACCATATAAAGCCACTAAAAGGAAATAATTGAGAGATTTTCAAAAATTAATATAGTGATTTAAATGCAATTAAATAGAAATTTGAAAAAATATCCACCAAACTTAACCCTATTTGTTGTGCTTTATAACATTGCCATACTTTAAAGGTATGCACTTTGTGTTGAGTATCATGTGGGAAATGTATACTTGTTTGGTTGAAAAATCATCATCATGGATAGGATAGAGTTTTCCTAGCACTTCCTTCGTTAACTTTCATTTATCTACTTTAAATTTTATACGACACTTAAAAGATAATAATTAATATGAATATTTTATCAATAAGTTAACGACTAATAAAACAATTACTTGCTTTGATTCTCTTCCATTGAGTTAAAAAGAAAGAAACAAAGTGGGGGGACAAGTGGGGTTTTGAAAATGAAATAGCTTTGAATTATGGATTCAAATTGAAGTGGACAACAACCAATCCATGATTGACAAATAAAATAATTAATTGGCCAATTGACATCACAAGGGTGTCTCTACCTCTTTCTGATTTTTTTCATTTTTTTTGAAAAATATTTTCTCTACAAAAATATTTTTTAAAAAAGATAAGAAAAATGACATTTTTAATAAAAGTAGAGAAAACACACTTTATTTTCATCCCCACCACCCCCATCATCCCACATCCTATAGTGTTTGTTTAGATTTTATACAGATATTTTTAGGATACTATTTTTTTAAATACGTATTAAACATAAAATAAAAAAAAATCACTTATTTTTCTTAAGAATATTTTCCTCCGTACCAAACACAACCCCAAATAAAGCAAACTAGAGTAGCAAACTCAATGATAGCTCTTTTATAAAGAGATGTATTGGAAAAATGTATCATTCGGAAAATGACCAAATTTGAACTCCTTGCGGTACAAAAGAAGAATAACACTCTTAGCCCTTAGGTTCATACGACTGCCGATTAGAGTTATACAAATATTAATACATAATTATATAAAAATTAATTATACAAAGTTTAGTTATTTATTATTGCTAATTCATGCATTAGTTATTTCGTATTATATCCTATATAAAATAATATATAAATTAACTCATTATAACTTATACATGTTTTAGTTATGGGGAATTGTATACATGCATAGGAAGATTTGGTGTATTTAGTGGAGATTTTCGGAAATCCAATAATTTTTGCTCAGTTCTTATATTTATATTGAGAATCCATTAAACATGTAACTAATTTCTAGTTGGGAACCCAATGTATTAGTGGACTATTGGTTTAGTGGCAAAGATGGGAACCAAATTAAGCTTTGTTGCGTCTCCTTATAATAATTGTGTTATTTTTTGCTTTTGTTTTGCAAAAAAATCACGTTACCTTTTATTTTGTCTCTCTTTTTCTTTTTAATTTGAGATCATTGAGAATCAATAGTAGATCCTATTCTATGAAAGCAAAAATAGAATAATTGAAATTTATAGTTGTGATGCATTGTTGTGTAATTTTAAATTCTGGATCTATTTTTGTACATTGTTAACCAAACATCGTACTTGGTGTTGAATTTTATATATAGCAATTAAAATACTACCAAACATGTTACTGATTAAACATGTTGCTGATTATGCTAATTTTAATACATGAATAATTCACTTCCTAACTAGCAATCAAACGAATCCTTAATATTTGAGAAAAACAAACAATTTCTTTTGCTACATTTTTTAATAATTAAAGAAATTTCTTTTCTAATTAACATACTCCCTCTGTCCCATATTAGTTGCTCACTATACTTAAAATAGTTGTCACATATTAGTTGACCACCTTACTAAATAAAGAAAGCATTAATTAATTTTTTCCTATATTACCCTTGTAATTAATTCTTTTTGAAAGTGTTCACATTTGTTTGTAAAGTTTCAAAGAAGTTTTTTAAAGGGTAAATTAGTAAAATAATTTTTTTATTTATGATTTCTTAATATGCATATAAAAAAAGAAAGTGTGCAACTAATATGGGACAAAAGGATTACTAAAAATTTAAAAAAGTGGATGTATTGTAATTTTTCATGATTGTGTCATAGATACCCTTGTCTTCACTATCCGACGACTCTCATGGTTAAACATATACTATATGATAATTTATATGTAACTTAATATCCTATAGTCAACACTAATATGATTTTGCGATTTATTTCACATATGAATTTTAATGCCTACTTACAACTTACAAGTGTAAAATGAGTTTACTATTGTAGTAATTCAGATATTATGTGAAAGAATTCAAAAATCTAAATCTGAATCCTTTAGGTTGTAAGTATAGTAATTCAATGCCTTCTTTTTAAAAAAAAACAAAAAAACAAAAAAAAAAACATTACATGGATAGAAGATTTCCATGAATATCACTAGACTATATAATTACTTTTGATAGTACTTTTTTTAATAAAAAGGAAAAAAGTGCCATAATTCTCGAAATTTCTTTTGTCACACGACTCTTGATTGTTTTTGGTTTTTGTTTTTTATTCACTTATGCTTTCTAGTTTTAACCAGAGGGAGAAATGTTCGGATGGTAAGCACTTCTTCTAACTTTAAAGTTGTAAGTTCGAGTCATCGAGTGAGCAAAAAGGATGAGAGCTCCTATTAAAGAGGGGTAAAAAGGATTATGAAAAAAAAAAATGAAAAAAAAAAACTTATATAGCCAAGCTCAAAGTGCTTGTAACTTTTTCTAGCCCTAAAAATCAATTTACAAAAAATAGTCATAAAATAGTGTGGGCATATCAGATTTATGGGTTTTTTGTAGATGTGCACGATATTTTTTATAGATGATTAAAATATTACAATTTAATGTCTATCCTTTATAATTGGTGTATAATTAATATAGGCAAAATTTCATAAATAGCTATAATTTGCTAAATTATTCAGAGCTCATAGCTTAAGTTTCTTATTGAAATTTTTACATAGATAATATTTTATGAAAGCTTTATTACATTTTTTAAGGGTGCTTTAAATTTATTACGGTCTATAGCTATTATTACATTTAATAGATGATTACTTAAATAAAGTATATTCTCTCTCTTCTTATCTAATTTCCTTCTTCTTCTCTTCTTCTCCTCCACTTTCCTTCTTCTCCATCCTCAATTTTTTTACAGTTTTTCTGACGAAATTCCACCACACCACCACTAAACAACCAACCCTGTCACCATACAACTCCACCTTCCCACTCCCGTTACAGATCTGAAATTTGCTCCGGTAAAAGAAACGGAGCTTCGAACTCCGGCCAAAGAAAAAATCACTGCCGCTCTTCTTATCCTCTACTCCTTCAAATTTTTTATTTTTCGACAGAAACTCCGATGAATCAAACACACAGATTTTTTTTAGATCTGAGACGAAATGAAGTGGACTAATTTCTTATTCATCGGAGTTGAAATTTTTGGTAGGATAGAGACAGAGGAGCAATGTGGTTAGGGGTCTGGGTGGTTTCATGGTGGTCTGGGATGGAGGTGTGCTGGTTACAACGATGGTTGTTGATTAGCCAAAATTCGTCGAGAAAGGGAAGGGAGAGATGGGTCGGAGAAGGAGGCAGTGGTGGTGTTTAGTGGTAATCTGGACGGAGTTCGTAGTTAGCCGGAGATAACTTCTCCGGCAGTGGATGGAGTGCGTGGTGTTGATGGTTTTATTTTTAAGTTTGGTTGAAGCTACTGGTAGTCTGACGGTGGTATGGTAGTGGTGATTCATCGGAGAGGAAGAGGCAAAACTTTTAAAAATTGTATTAAAACTGTATTAGATATAAATGATAGTTGTAATACAATTCGAATTCAATATTATACATTGTTATGAATTCGATAATTGTTATTTCAAAATAAATATAATACATTTTTAATAACGTAAACTAATAAAGTAGTACAAAAATATTTAAAATTCACATATAATACTTATAATACATATTAAAAATGTTATAGTTATGTATTCACCACGTGCATTAAAACATACCTGTAATATGTATAATATATTGAATTCAAAATGTATTACAATTGTTGCTTAGTTTTTTCTCTTATTAATGATGTTAAAAATGTATTATACGTGAATTTTAAACATTCAAATACTATTCAAATTAGTTTGTGTTAATATATTAAAATCGTGTTAGAAATGTATTATATATGTATTTAGCTAATTCTGCTATTTTTTGTAAGAAAAGTAAAGCTACAATCTGCAAGAGTAAAAACTATACTATAATCCGTAATAAAACTTTCATAATACATTATCTATGTAAAAAGGTCTTTCTTAATTACAAAGCGTAGCTAATTTCAAGTTTCAAAATCAGCCCTCGATTTGTATATAAATGCTTATATACGTATATACCATAAAAACAGATTCCTAAAAATCAGCTAAAAAATCTTTTAAAAATGGAAATCTCCATAAATCACGCGTCTTTTACTCTCACCAATATTCTCTCTTCATAATTGACTGGTACAGCTGAAAAATCTCAGATACAAATAATCATTCATATACTTTGCCATTTCATATACTCATGTATTCACCATCTAATGTATATATGTATTTGAGATTCAAGTTAACTAAGCATATACATTTTAAATGTATACTGATATGTATAAATCTCATATATATTTTAATCTCAAAAGTTTGAATCTCAAATACATTTGAATCTCAAAAGTATGAATCTCATATACATTTGAACCTCAAAAGTATGAATCTCGTATACAAATGTATAACCAAAAATAAAGTATTTCCATTGCATAAATTTTAATTGTATATATCAATTGAGATTAATGTTAACTAAGCATATACGTTTCAAATGTATATAGTGATAGGTATAATCACATATACAAAACTCAACTGAGATTCAATTATACAAAACTCAAACCCAGATTCAATTATACTTTTTATGTATATACATTTTAGTTGGTATATACTTATATACATATATAAACATCACCAAACTATAAACATTGTGCTTCCAAACAACGTGACTGTAGATAATTGGAGTATATATTTTGAAGTTTTAAAAGATGGTGTTCCCCCAATATTTAGAAAGATAGATTGTTGTATACCTTGTGTAATACTCTTAGATGGAGTATTATCCGCCATTGCTAATTGCTAATACTAAAGAAGGATGAAATTGAAGTATACGCCATTGATAATTGCTAATACTAATACTAAGAATTATACGCCATTGCTAATTGCTAATACTAGCTTCACCCCTGATATAGAGTATACGCCAAGCTTGCAAATGAAATTGAAGTATACGCCATTGCTAATTGCTAATACAATTTTGGGGGCCTAAAGCTAATACTAAGAATTTTATTCACCCCTGATATAGAGTAATACATATTCATTCATCCAAACAAAAAAAAAGTGCATATAATACAATAAGAGATGTGGAGAAATTATGATTTTTATGAACTATACAATAACACAAAATGTCATACTATTTAATTTACAAAATTAACTTCTTTCAATGTGAGAAACTTCAGAGAGCTCCATTAATTGATCCTTTTTTGCAGCTTTGTCCTTTAAATCATCAAGATAATGTTGATACATATATGACACAAAACCCCAAATTGCCAACAACATTGACATTATTTTGATACCAGTCAACTTGTCATTAAGAAAAATCACAGCCAAAACAGGAGCCACAGGCAAACCTAAAATACTAATCACATTTGAAAATAATGAAGACACTTTGAAAATTAACCCTATTGAACCAACTGAAAAAAATTGCCAAGAAATAGCTGTCCCAATTAAATTTAAAACATAACTAAATTTCCCTAATTTATACTCATTCATTTCATTGTCCAATTTTTCCCACTCCCCGCTAGCGAAAAGCCCTATTAATATCGCTAATGTTGCGACTATAGACTCGTAAATCGACATTTCTATGATTAGACGAAAACTCTCCCTCTTAAAGATTTTTTGAAGAGCGAGTTGTGTTACAGAGAGCATCAACGCGTAGCCAGCAGATGCAGCCACGGTGGACAAAAATCCGAATATGTATTTTCGTCTAGACGTTTTATTAGAATGTTCTCCAGAATCATCGTTCTGGAGGACGAGGAGGGAAGAGGAGACGGTGAGAATTACTAATGAGTTGACTATATAAGGGGTGAATTTTTGTTTATTTAGGAAGTAGGAAAAAAGGGCATTGAATCCCAATTGACTAGCACAAATAAGTGAATAAGTTGTGACAGGGAGATATTGTAGACCTATTGTGTATAACATACAATTTCCAGCTATAAACAACCCTAGCAAAGTGTAAAGTGAAGCAACAATTAAGAAAGATGGTTTTTTTATTTCAATATTTTTACTAGTTTTTGTTGGGTTTTTTATCAAGAGGAAAGGGATGAGAATTGGGAAGCCTATAGTTTGTACTAATGTGGCTAACCATTTACTATTTCCTCCTTTTTCAAAATATAATCTGCCTAAGAGTGTACCAATAGCTTGGCCAGATAGAACAAATATTGAATAAATGACCATTTGGATCCACCATTTGTACTGTACCAAAGTTGGAGCTTTAAATTCAGTTCCATTTTGAGAGGTGATTTCTTCCCTTTTAGCTTCTTCATCACCTGCTCCAATAAAATCACATAATAAATGACCAATCACATAAAAAAGGTACTATAGTATTACTCCCTCCGTTACTAAATAAGTGGTTCTTTTAGCTTGGACATACCCCTTAAGAAACTAGTCGGAAAACAAAGAGTATTTTTATTAACTTGCGTTTAATAAATACTTTGAAAAAAATATAAACTCTAGTAGTTTATTGATTTTGTAAAACTTTCTTTATTTAAAGAAAGAGAAAATTGAAAAAACATTATTAATGTCTTCTTGATTATCTAAAACAACACTTATTTAGAACCAAAATGAAAAGGCTAAACAACCACTTATTTATGAACGAATGGAATAGTTTTTGGTCTTTAGTGCATGTAGCTCATGTATGGAATAGTTTTCTCTAGCCAAAAAAGGATTGTCAAAAAATTTATGCACCAAAAGGAGTTGTTCATAGTAGTTAGTGCGAATTATCACTATTACTATTATAGAAGAAATTTATTTTACGCCCGTTTGTTCGTTTTATTTTTTATTTTTAAAAAAATTGCAGGGTTCACAACGCCGGTTGCAAACTGCTTCTCAATTATTCTTTTTTTTAAAAAAATAAAATTGAACTCAAAAAATTTAAGGGAAACTTACATAAAACACACATCTTTGGAAGCTAATTACTCTTTTCCCCACCTCAATTCCGCTTGGATACATCGCCTCACCTCGGAATACATCCTCAAACTATTCGGATACATCGGAATCCCATTGGATACATCCCAAAACCACTCTGATACATCGGCATTCTTTGGTTTTACCTTTGATACATCGGGTGGGATGTATCCAAGGCGAGGCGATGTATCACGAGGTGAGGCGATATATCACAACCTGAGGTGATGTATCCGAGTGTTTTTTTGATTAATATGTGGTATATTAAGTAATTAAAATAAAATAGTGGGAGAGTTAGTAAATATGGTAAGGAAGTATGTCTCTTTAGGTAGTTTAACCAAAATGGAACTAATTAAGAGCAGTTCGAAGAGTTCTAAGAGGAAGAGAAAAACAACACAAAGATAAACATATTGTGCTAATTAGAATTAGTACATGACTTTTGCTAGTATCAGAAAAAACGAAGGTAAAACCATTGGTACAAGAAGAAATGAAGGTAAACCATAAAAGAAATAAAAAGCTAAGCGTGTGATATTTAGCACTTTTTTGTATTGCCATGAAATCAGAGTATCCGCGGTTACAAAAAGATTTTCAAATCTCATAATTAACGGAGCAACTTCTATATCTACATCTCTTTCTTCCTCACTTTCGATGAGATTTAAAAACATTTTTATCTGTGACACGAATACTAAGTACACTATGGTTTGAGGCAAATAAGTATATGTATACCAAAAATGGAGTACTTGATAATTCGAAAAGAAGCTCACCTTGTACTTGTGATTGCACTAGTACTGGAGAATCCCCCATCGATCTCATAGACTTGGTAAGAAAAAAAGAAGAAGTAAAATCAAAAGAAAGAGAATCCTTGTTGAAATAATTAAACCAAGAGAGAAACTTATTAGTATAATCTCCAAAGGAAACTTTTCTCAAAAGATGGTGCACAAATAAAGGGTTGTTTCTTCTTTGATTTAAATAGCCATTTGCGCCTAGCTAAGTCGCACTTGAATTTACAACCCTCCGTTTCATTTTACTTGACTCGTTTATCAAAAATAGATGTTTAAGTTTATTTAGCTATTTTAGCAAACTAAGATAATTTTATTATTTATTTCTCATAATGCCCTTAGTATTAAATAACTATTATATCGATTAGGTCAATAGGGACCAATTAATATAAAACAGAGGGGTTATTTTGAGATCTAGTTGGATTGATATTACTCTCTCTGTTCATCTTTACTTGTCCAGTATACTAAAAAATAGATGTCTGATAATATTTGTTCAGTTTGAAAAATTAATTGATAATTTATCATTTTCTGTCTATTTTACCGTTACTACTAAATATTATTCATTACCAATGCATTTTTCAAAGTATTAAATTCATTACGTTTAAAGGGTAATATAGTAAAATTACTCTTATTATTTATTACAGTATTTTTTAAGGTATGCCAAGGTAACATAAAGATGGACCGTGAACGGAGGGAGTATTAGGAAGATGTCACCTATCGTATGGAGTCGTTTGGTAGAGTGTATTAGAGAAAATAATGCATGCATTAATTTTGTGTATTACTAACACCTTGTTTGATACACTTTTTCAGCTTATGTATAACTAATGCTTGCGTTATTAACACACTCTATTGTGTATTGAAGTATGTGTTACTAATATCATGAATTTTCATGTATTAGTAATGCAATGGATTCTAATACATGCATTAGCATGGTTAAAGACACAATTATCCCTCAAAACCTTTTTCACGGCCTTTTCATCATATTCGTGGAGGGTATTTTTGTAAACAAATATTTTTAAAAACAAAATATACAATACATGTTATTTTTAATACATCAAACCAAACACTGCATAAGAAAAATCTCAATATAAATAATAAAAGCATAATTAATACCAGCATTACTAATACAAGCATTACTAATACACCATATTATGCGCTATCTTTCTACATGACCCTTAATTATTTTGGGGTGGCCAAAATTTGACACATCGTGAATGGTGTATACATCGTGTCCCCTCTCAAATTAGTAGTAATGCCTCGTTTTGCGGTCCATCCAGCAGGGTAGGTACAAATACGGTTGTGCTATAATTAATTGAATACAATGTCATTTTCTATTAGTAGTAGTATTTACCTCTCGTTATTCGTCTTGCTGGTCTATAATATTTTAGGAATAATGGAAAATGCGTTGTATTGCATTATATAACTTTTTAGTCCCTTCGTTTCATTTTAAATGATGTTTGTTTGATTAGTCATAGAATTTAAATGGGAAATTAAGATCAAATATATTCTTGACTCATGTGGTTTTGGACACATGTTGTAATACCCTATATAGCTTAGGATAATAGTTTTACATTGATAAAAACATATAAGAAATATCGGGTATAAACAGATCTTATATTATATTTTAGTGATGAGTTTTAAAGTCATACGGATCTATAACCAAAGCGAACAATCACATTAGTAGACTAGACCGTTATAAATGGTATCAAAGACAACTCGTCTTATCGATAATAGATCAGAATTTAATTGAGTGAGTCCATTAAGAAGGTGTGTGTGACACCCTAGCTTAGAGGGTGTATGGTATCAGCCCCACTTTTGAGTTAATGCATGAAAATCACAACTCAAACATGTATATATTATATACATACCAAATTCTCATGTCATTTGAAAGAGAAAATGATAAAAAGTCTATTATATTTAGTAGTAGATTCAAAATAGTCTTTAAATAAAAGTGTATCCAGAATTCTAAGAAAATGGGTGCATCGTATATTCTACTATATGATAAGTGGGAATAAGCACACACCTGGTCAACATGTGCGCTTAGAGTAATAACATTTACTTTTGTGGGCATTTTGATCATTTTACTTAATTTTTGTGCATTATCTTGCTTGAACGCCTGGCTTCATTGCTTTATCTGAAGCTCCAAATGACCAAATTATAACTTAACTTTTACTTATTGTCAGGTCTATCCCACTTTTGCAATATGGGCCCAGTAAAGTTATTTTTGTTAATTTAGCAATTACAATGCAATATTATTGGCCGAAAAAAGAATCTTACATGCAGCTTCCATATAAGCTTTTGCTAGATTGGACCAATGTACCCTTTTGCTCATGTCATCAACCATTATCACATTCTTCCACACCATCCTATTGGTCATTTACTATCTTATGGTGAGCTCTCTGATTTACAAAGAGAAAAGGGCCATTTCCAGAAACAAAGAAATATTATATTTTAAAATGTGGACTTTTACGAAAAAGAAATTAAAGAAAATAATAGCTAAGTAAAAATTTATTTGTACTTGATATTTATGTTAAGCTATATACATGTCATGTATTTACACATATACTCTCAATTTGATCATGGTCAATTAACATGCATTCTTATTTCATTAAATCGATTAACTATAATAAGTTTACATGATTTAGTGCAGAAACTCAATGCGGATAAATATTACCTTTTAACTTATAATGATGCAAATTTAAGATAGTTTCACAGTAAAACTTTGTTGGAAAAGTAAGTGAACATAGTACTTTTCGAAAAAAAAATATGAAGAAGTTAAGAAGAAAAGGTTAAAGAAATCTGGAAGGAAAAGAAAAGGAAATAGGAGTAAGCCATATTGGAAAATAAAGGGCTGATGGACAAAATTAAAAACAAATAAAAGGGATGAGGAACCACTGAAAAAAGAAGTAGAAAAAGAAAGCAAAAATTTTACTGGTTCTTTTGTCGTTTAAGAGTTGAAGTTTAGCGTCAGAAACTTAAAATCCGTGATTATTTATTATTGTTATAGGATCAGAAAAATGAGTTCATAAATGCTTACAGCATAAAGATTTGCTGGAATCAGAAGAAATTAATAAAACTAAAATAAAATTATCTTTGTAACCAAAAATATTTCTAAATTCAAATTGTTAGGCCCGTGCTTAGCACGGGCGACAAGTCATCTAGTTCGAAGATAAGAGAGGAACGAGTCAGGAAAATCGTATATTGGACTTGCAACTTTGATCGAGTAAGACAAGCTGAGGTTAGAAAATTATTGGTGTAATATACCATAAATTACATAATTACAGTTGAAAAATAAAATAAATAAAATTGAATAAAAATATATTCAGGCTGAAGCGCAAATATCTCGCTCTCTTTAAGGAGATTCAAACCCACTGCGGCATAATCTACACTGTTCCAGCAGTATCACTCTTGACTTGTCTCATCCAGGATACAACAGCCCAACAACGTAACGTCGTACAACTCAAGCAACTCCGGATTAGTTGAAGAGTCTAAAGCTCCACCATTAGAACACCTTCCTTCAACACAGGGCCGTCTCAACAAGATTGGGGGGCCTAAAGCCAAACTTCATAAAAAGGTCTTAATTTTTTTCCAGTTCACACATATATATATCGAATAACAATAAAAATAATAACATATCCAATATAATTTTACAAGTGACGTCTGGGGAGTGTAGGATATACACAGACCTTATGTAGTAAAAATGTAATCAATGCAAATTTTCAATGAAAAAGTATAATATAAACTTTGAATAATAAAACTTGATTCAAATTTGAAAAGTTGATATAATGATATCAAAATAGTGTTGCATTGAATTTGATAAGTTGATATAATGATATTGAAATAGTGTTGCGCCGCTTCAATGTAATAATAACTTGTTGCAATGTTTGAAATTTGAAGAAGACACAAAAAGCAAATTTGATCTTTTTGTAAACAGACAATAATAGATTTTGCATAATCTAGAAGGTTTGTTGTTTGGAAGACTTCAAAATATACAATAATAAGAGAAGAAAAATAGTAAAGGAGGCAATGAAAAAGGTAAATATAAGAATAATAATGTGAGTTCATGTTATTCGTCAGTATATAAATGAGGCAACAAACTAGGTAGCCACGTAAGAAAGAGTACTACAATTACCTAAAAACTATTCTGATCTATTTATCAATTATTACAATGATCCCTACATTAAATAAGGTAAAAAGGTATTATATTTTCTATCCATAAATTTCTTTTCTAATATAATAGTACATGAGGTTTTTTTAATTATATATATATATGTGTGTGTGTGTGTGTATGTATATACATATATACTACATCTTTAGAAAAAAATGGGGAGCCCAAAAAGTTTGGGGCTCCAAGCGGTTGCTTTAGTTGCCTTATAGTTGAGCCGGCTCTGCTTCAACATATAATTACTCTCTTTTTACTGTCTTTTATATAGTGAATATAGTTGAAGACTTAGAAAATATTCTTTGCCTCAGCTCTCTCTTTCACAATTCTCACCTTACTACATACTACAATGTTTTCCCACACTTCACATATTTCATCTTCTTTTTTCACTATATTTTCTTGTATATTTTCAACACAAGAAAGAAGACATCCTTTATATAGGTGTAGAATTTCTTCCACAAATAAATATCAAGAATGTGGAGAGTTATTTGAGAATTAGTGGACAATTAGTAGGAGATAATGACATTGTGGTTACGTGAGTTACAAGAATCTAATGACCATGAGAGTTACAAAAAAATAATGATCATATGAATTACAAGAAACTAATGACATCACTTTTTTAATTTTATGCCTACTAATTATCATACACTTTAATCTTTTTATTTTAATAGTAAAATGCACCAACAAAACCACTGGGATGGAGTTGGCGAGACAGGAAAGAAGGAAAAAGGGCAATTTTCTTTTCTTTAGAAAAATTAACTTTTACATGTAGAAGATTTATTTTATCAAATTATTCAGAAAAAATAAAGAATGAAAAGAGAGAAAAAAAAAAGAGTATCATATATCACCACTAAAAAATTAAAATCCTATTTTTGTTTACCTATAAGAGACCAAGGGACATCCCTCGATAACAAGGTTTTATCTATAGAAATCGTGCGTAGTGTGTGTGGACAAATTACCCATCGGTATTTTCTTTTTCTTTTTTTTTAAAAAAAGAGAAAAATAGACTTTTCGAGGAGACTACATAGTAAAGTCTCTCCATGGTAAAGTCTTTCGAAATAGTGGAGGAATTCTATTATTCATGGCGAAGATATCGTATAATTAAAAAAAACTTACTTTTTAAAGTGATCTTTCTCGATTTCGAAATAGAAAGGCTTGGGTACTTTTTAAAGTGATCTTTCTCGATTTCGAAATAGAAAGGCTTGGGCCCAAATTTTATCCGTTGGTAACCTTAATCGGTGAAAGGAAATTTCTAGTACATAGTAATATGAAAAAATTACTTGGGTGAGTACTTTTTTAACAAATAATTACTGTTTGTAGCGATTTTTTTATTTATTACCATCTATAGCAATATAATTTTGATTTCATATTCTTATCTTTGAAATAATAATATCATTGAAATAAGAAAGAAGAGAAATATTCGAACTTGAATCTTTTGTTTTCTAATTTAAATAATGTAAAAATGGAATGTAAGTAGGTGATGGGGCGGATGTAGCTAAGTGGATCAAGGTAGTGGATTGTGAATCCACCATGTGCGGGTTCAACTCCTGTCGTCCGCTAAGATTCTGACTTACTTGAAAACTAAATTTGCTGCCCCAGCAGACTCTGCTTTTGAAGAATCTGATTTGCTAACATTGGTATACTGAATTAGCGGTATGGCATAAAATAGAACATGAATGAGTCTTCCTTGCCAACCTTCGCTTCTAGAAATAAGTTAGTAGAAGCTGACCCTCCAACATACATTGGAGGAAAGGACCTCTCCAGTGGCATACTTTATGGAGAAAAGTTTCTATACGCAGGCAGGTATGATAAATTTGTACTATGTATTAAAAGTGAATTATGCATGCAACATAGATGTATTATAAGTGTTTTAAAATGTATTATGCTTGTTTAGTAAGAAATTGGCACAATATATTATAAATATATTAAAACGTGTGATAAATATATGTATTATCCATAAATAAAACTTATATTATATGTGTTTTATAAATTGTTCTCTGTAATATGTATTATAATTAATGTCCAGTGAAAAAAAATGTTATTTTTATAAATGATAAATATTTTCTTGATATAACATATCTATGTAAGTTTTTCGTAATAATATTGGGGAAAAAACGAAAGAAACAAAAGAAAATAATAGAATAGGAAAAGAAAATTTTGAAGAGAAATAAATCATCTAAAACTACTAGAAATGTTAATCACTATTTAGTTAAGGTAAAAATAAACAAAATGTTTATTCTATTGATTTTCTTATACAAAAAATAGACCACTTATCATTTACTATCTAAAATGACCATTGCCAAAATTCCTATCTGAAATGGCCATTCGGCCTTTGTTACTACTGCACTTGAAGTGCATATTGCTTCTTTTCTCTTTACTTTTCTTTCTTTCTTTCTTTCTCACCTTCCATAATTTTATCTTGCTGCAAGGTATAAATATTATATAAATTGTGTATATGAATGTATATATATCTTTAATATATAGTTATACATCATATATACGTTATTTATACATAATCGATATATTACATATATATTATATATACATTATGATATACATATTATATACATGCAATTATTTTTTTTAATTTTTTTTTATAATGGTACATTCTCGTAAAACCCCAATTAGATGGGTGCCTTGAAGCATCAGTTTTGCATTATTGAATGCCCAAAGTCACTTGGGCCATGTGTAATATACTGCTATTGTATTTGGGCATGGGCTTACACGAACCCAATAAACGTGGATCTGCCACTGCCCTTAAATATGTACTAACCTGTTTTGGTCTTTTAAGTTTGTAAAAAAATTAAATATTTTTAGTTTTTGTCAAATAACTAATAAGTTATATCTAACAGAAACATTGAAAAAAAAAAGATTTAACCATGAACATAAAAAAAGTCCCATCAAATCCTAAAATATGTAATATAAAAAATTTCACTGGACTCTAGAAATAAATCCAAAATAATAAAAACTATAAATATTGTACCTCTAAATATGAGTTTAGGCTAAATTTTTTTATTTTTTATAATTTTCGTCAAATCTAATAAATAGAATTCGATAAATATTTAGTGAAAACTAAACGTATTAATTTTAAACAAATTTAAAGGATCAAAATTGTTCAGTTTATACTTAAAGGACTAATTTAAATCTACCCTCAAACATACGGATCATTTTTTGTCTTTTTATATTCATACTTTCATACTTTTTCTAGTATTTTTTATTAAGTTTGGTTAACAAATACTATCATTTTTCTTATTACACGACATATATAACAATATTTCACTATAACAATCATAAAATTGTCAGATTATTAGTATAATGAAATTTTACTAATTGGATTATTGGAGTACTTACTAGTTACTAGTATCTAAAATTATCTTGCTTAGCTTTTGAACTGTATTAACATGCCTAAAAACTCTTCTCAGTTTCTTCTAACCCACCTAACAAATTTAAGTTCCTTGCTTTAGTTGTACTCATAGAGCAAATTAAGTATAGATTAATCATGGTGATTAATGAGCTTATATGCATTGCATTAAGCTTATTATTATTACAATTACAATTAATCTCTATTCCAAGTGAACCTACTTATCTTAAATCACAATCTTATAAGAATGAATTAATTATAATTATAATTACAATGTGGGTTTTAATTTGTATGTGAGCAGGTGGGAGGATGACTTAATTATTGGCTTTTTTAGTAATGCAATCATGATTAATTTAACTTCTTAAAACAAAAGGATAAAAATCAATTCTACGTATGATATCTCAATAATTAATTGTCCATGTGAGTTCAATCACCTAATTAATTCACAGTATTGTGTAGTAAGTTAGGGATTGTTCGGTGCATAATGTATCCAAATGAGATCCTCATTAATACCTAACATATTCTAAACTATCTCCTCTCTAAGGTACTTTTCCGTATATATTTTTTATAACTGTGGTATCCAGATAACTTGCGTTTACCTTAATTAATTTCAAAATTACTTACTATTTTCACTAATACAAGCATCCCGTAACTTTCTCCACCAAAGCATGGGCAAAAGGACTCCACTAGGATTTTTCCTATTTATTTATAACTATTTAATTAATAGTAACAATTTCCTTAAAATTCTTAACTATTATGATAGTCATTATATGAGAAATAATAGAATGCAAAATTATCTATTTAATATCTTGGATAAAGTGATGCATAAGACCTGTATTAGTTACGAGGGAATATATGTATTATTTTATGTAGGATTTAGTTATTTATATACGTATTTATCTTTTATCTTGCATAAAATAATACACTAATTTCCTAATATATGTATTAGCTATGCGATTTTTTAAATTACAAATCAAACATTGTATTAATTTTATAAATGAAAAAACTTACCTTCTAACCAATTACCAAATATAGTATTACTTATACATGATTTAATACCTGCGTAATTCACCAGCTACCACGACCCCTAAAGTACGTGGAATCTGGTAATTTTGATTCAATTTTTTCCAAGTTTAAACCTTAAAACAGCTATAACGCGTTACGAAAACAACGTACTAGCAACTAGACGAAAATGGTAAAAAAATAAACAAAATGAAAGCACCTAGAAACACAACCGCTGCCATCAACGGTTGGTATGAAAAGAAAAGGACAGACATTTCTTCTGTAAATAAAAATCTGAACCCAAAATTCACTCACAAAATCATAGCTAACGACGCCGTTTCATCCGCCCCACCCCCACCGACGCCCTCCTTCTTCATTGCTTCAGATCTCTCCATATAGGGAGAGAGTTTGAAACAATTCTTCTCACTGTTATATATATAAATATAGATATATATCTTTTCCTCTCTATTCAATATACGTACATATAATGTATGTGAATACACAACAATCTCATTGCTGAGCTTCAATTCGATTTGTTCTCTCCTATTTCACTTGTCGGTGATCCATATATTATTATTATTGCTATTTTGTGGGGGAAATGGCGCCAGTTTCCGGTCCTCTGACGCCTGGACAGGTAGTAATGCTTTTGTTGATCCTTTTTTTTTAAAGTTGATGAAGTTTAATTTTGGATTTGGATCTTTTGAAGAGTTGAACTGTTGAAATGAATCATTTTAGTTATAATTGTGAGTTCGTTTGAGTCGGATCCGATTGATGAGTTGAACTACGGAAGTGTAGTGTATTACTTCAAAGTGAATTTTGATCTAAGAGCATTGAGATGAGGAGATTGATTTGTTTCCTGTGAAATTTCTGAGTTTCTATGTTTATTCTAGTAAAGAGTAGCAGCATGCTATTGTTGAACTGTCGAAATGAATGATTTTACTAATAATTGTGACTTCTGTTTGAGTCGGATCCGTTTAAAGAGTTGAACTACGGAAGTGTAGTGTAGTGTACAACTTGGAAGTGAATTTTGATCTAAGAGCATTGAGATGAGGAGATTGATTTGTTTCCTGTGAAATTTCGGGAAAAATTCTGAGTTTCTGTGTTTATTCGAGTAAAGAGTAGCAGCAGGCTATTGTTTAAGTTTTTAACTGACTATAAAGGAATTATTCTGTGTTTTGTTAACAAATATGGAATCTGAAGGCCGATTTGATTGTTGTTGATTACAGATAGCAAAACAAACAGCTTGTTTACTAGCAAGAACATTTGTTCTTCCATTTTTTTTCTCTACTTTTGAGTGCTAGAACGTATAATTAAGTGGTTAAATATTGAAGTTGTTTCTTTGAGGCGGTTCCTTTTTGATTTTGCTGCTACATTGTTTACATATATGCTAGGGGGTTAAACATTGAAATTATATTAAGATTCAAGTGCTCATGTTTATATAGTGAGGGTGGCAGCATGTTGTTGTTTAAACAATACTTTGGAAGTACATACTAATTTGTTGTTATCATAATTTATCGTTATTAGAGCTGATGAAACAGTAGGGCGGTTAGCATGGGTATAAGATGGTTAAAGATTTGATTTTGAGTTCTTCATCAAAAAGATGTAGTTCTGAATTTAAAACGTTTCTCTAAAGTGCCATAGATCAACTGCTATATACTTTATTGTTTTAAAGATTTGATCTCCGCTCTGTTTATATAAGTGAAAAGTGCTCGAAAGCGACAAGGTTCATGTGGCTTGAAGCGAAAAGCGAGAACTGAAGCGCAAAATTTATGAAAATTAAAAAGTACCAAACATATATGAACGTAGTACTAGAATACTCAAATTGCAACTATGATAATTAGTTTTTTTTTTTTTTGGTTAAAAACTATAATAATTAGTTTGAACATTTGATATGTAATAATGCCGATATGAATCCAACTTCTCAAAGTTGAGATTCAGAGAACCGTCTATTTTTCTCTTGATCACTTTGCGCGTCATTGTTTGAAGCACAAATTTCTCTGAAGCGCGTGGCTTTACCCATGAAGTGATAACCCCTAGCTTCTCATTGCTTCATCACTTTAAGCAACAAAGTGATGGATCTTAATAACGCTGGATTCCCCCTGCTATTGTTGGTGGGGAAGGCCCTGGGAGAAAATAAGTAAGTTTCTTTTGACCAATAGATCCAAAACAGATGATGGTCATTCCAATAAGTACACTTTGCTTTTTAGGAATTGGCTTATCTTGCTAGATCCAAAACTTTAGAAATTGACTCCTATAGTTAAAGCAACTTGGATTTCAGCATTTTGTGTGGTTTACCACTTTTGCATTCATTATGAAGGTAGTTTCTTTCCTTTGGCATCCAAGGACAGAGTTACCTTTTGCCTTTTCTTTTGTTTGATTTAAAAAGAATTTCTTGGTGAGTTGCTCATGCAGACCTGCTTTCTAGTGAACAGATAGGTATCAGGTGTGTATAAGAACTAATTAATTAATTATAGTAAAATTGATTGGTCGCATTCTAGCCTTTTTAACAATTTGCTGCTTCGGTAAACATGTCCTTACCACTAAATTTAACATCATATATCAGAAAAAATTAGGTACTGGAAGTATGATGTATGAGAAGAGAATGTTCAATTTTGTTGTTTCGATGCCTAACAAGTAACAACAACAATAATTTAATAAGCACACAAGCTTTGGAACACTATACCTTTGGTTGTTTGGTGGACAATCTGGAGTGTGGAGAGAAAGAAGAATCGGGCTGTGGTGGAATTATCTTTGCGTGTTAGTATTTATGGAGTAAGATGTACTGCACTTGCGCTGATGCAACGTGGAACATTATTCATCATTTTCTTTGGTTGGATCGTTTCATCTTTATTTCGTTAAGGCAAATATATCTAGAATCTACTGAAGTATTTCCCTTTTCATGTCGCAGGTGTCATTTTTGCTTGGATTTATCCCCGTCCTTGTTGCATGGTTATACTCTGAATGGCTGGAGTACAAGAAGTGGTTGTTCCCATCTAAAGTGTAAGTTAAACAGCTCAATTGTTTCCATGAAGTAAACTCCCTCCACTCACTAAGTTGACTCACTCAATTTTCAACATGGAAATAATCACCCAGTTTATCTCTATCCGATAAGGAAAAGGAAATAGTATGAAAACTCATATAGCCCCTTCACCATGGAGCTTGTTGACATAGCTGCTATTTGTTAATAATTAGTGAACAGGATCTTTCGGAAACTTGATTTCTGAAACCAACTGTGATTGTCTTATCTACACAAACATACAAACAATTGTACTCTCCTTCATTATAAGTTTTTATATCTTATATTATTGGCTTCTCTGTGACAGCAGTCATTCAGATAATAATCTAGTTGAATTGGAAAATGCAACAATCAAGGAAGAAGATAGAGCTGTCTTGCTGGAAGGAGGTCTGTCAAAATCTGCATCTACGAAGTTGTCTAGTTCATCAATAAAAACAAATATAGTTAGGTCAGTGCACTGTGCAGATTGGTAGATTTTCCTTGAACTTTCTTAATTCATTCTTCATGAAATACTTTTTAATTATTTTATAGGTTTCTAACAATGGAGGACTCCTTTTTGCTCGAAAATCGAGCAACTTTAAGGGCAATGTGAGTCTCTTGGTTGTTTTGATTATGCAGGATGCATCTTTTTCCTCGTACTAACCTGTTTGACTTTCAATCATACAGGTCCGAATTTGGGGGAATCCTATTTTATTTGTATATCTGTGACCGCACAAACTTCTTCGCAGATTCTACCAAGGTTCATAATCTTTTAATTTTTAAATAATGCATCATGATATGACTTTCTAGATCATGCTTTGGACTAACCTTGTGGATGTGCATGAGCACTTTGTGGTGCATCTAGAGTAACTTGTTATCTGCATACTGTGTTGAATATACACGGCCGGTTCAGCCTAATATATATTGTTACTCTGGAATCTTCTTGTGCATTATCCTTCCCTGAAGGTAATATCCATGTTGAACTGTTGGATGTGGAATTGTGCTGTGTAACTTTGTCTTAGTGTTGTTTGAAAGTATGTTATCAAAACTTTAGCATGCTTTGCTCCAATGGAACTAATTTAAGTGTTATTCTAAAGAAGGCTTACTAGCATATATATGATATGCATGCTAATGTGTAAACTCATTTCTACTTTGTAGAAAATTTTGGATCGTCTTTACTTTAATTGGTTCATTTGGGAAGTTCAAATTTTCCATATTTAAATTTTTTACCACAAGCATCAAACTCATTCTAGATAAAATTGTCGTCTTCCTTGCTTTCTTGTGCCCATCCCCTTAGTTTTGTATTTGATTCTTAGTATTGAGAGTTTAGTTCAGGATCTGCATTGGTAGTTGACTAGAACAAAGGACATCATATGATTTCTGCATCATTGCTGGAATTTTACTTTTAGTATGCCAACTCCATTGTGGAGTTATAAGATGTATATTTGCAACCTCGCAAGTGTAGCTCAGAATAACAAGGTTCTGTTTTATATTGTTTTCTGTGAACAGAGCTACAATCGGGATCTCTTCCTCTTTCTATATTGTCTTCTGATCATAGTTTCAGCAATGACTTCTTTCAAGAAACACAACGACAAATCAGCATTTTCTGGAAAATCCTTGCTATATCTTAACCGTCATCAGACTGAGGAGTGGAAAGGATGGATGCAGGCAAGTGTTTTCTATAAGATTTTTCTTGATCTACTTATCCTGCCGTTTAGTAAGAAGTAAATTTGGTCAGCAATTCTTTAGAGCAACACCTTCCATTTGCTCTCTTTGTTTCTCTGTCACTCCAGTGAGTGTGTTACAAAGTCGCAACATGATTCTCGCACAACTTCTTTGTTCAATGTGTTAATATTAAGAAGCGGTAAATCATGCAGAGTCTCTGTTCAATGTGTGTGTATATATATTTATATTTCCTGTGGATTTGGCCTGGTTCTTTCTCTATACTCCTACAGTATATGATGTCTGCGGAGTCTAAATAATCTATCCTTTTGTTTGCAACAGGTCCTCTTTTTGATGTATCATTATTTTGCTGCAACAGAGATATACAATGCCATTCGTGTTTTCATTGCTGCATATGTATGGATGACTGGTTTTGGGAACTTCTCTTATTATTACATCAGAAAAGATTTTAGTATTGCTCGGTTTGCTCAGGTAACATTATGTATTATAATTTATTACCCTAAGTTAGACGACTCTTGGTGGTTTCATCTTACATTTCTTAGGTTCAATGTTGTTAATATGGTAAACTTTGTCCTGTGTGCAGATGATGTGGAGGCTCAATTTCTTAGTAATATTTTGTTGTATTGTTCTTAACAATGACTATGTGCTGTATTACATCTGCCCAATGCACACACTTTTTACTCTCATGGTGTATGGAGCCCTTGGCATTGGCTACAACTACAATGAGAAAAGATCAGTGATGGCTCTGAAGCTTGTTATGTGCTTTGTCGTGGTTATCCTGGTTTGGGAGATTCCTGGAGTTTTTGAATTTCTATGGGGTCCTTTCGCGTTTATGTTAGGTTGGTTACGGTGCACTTGCTCTTTTTTCTTTCTCAAAAATCACTTTCATTTACTTACTGTTTCGTGGGCTTGGACAAGGAGAACTTCTGTTTGGATGTCACTTCAACAGTGTTGTGGGAAATGCTACCTACTCTTTCATGCAATATTATGCTTAAGATGAATACGTATGTATAGCTATTAGTAATGGTTCAGAAATAGTTGTAGAATTTGATTTGACGTCTTCACGAAAATCACCTATCTGGAGCAAAATGGACTGATGGATCAGTATTCATGCTAAGAGGTGCTTATCTTCGGTGCATTCATTATACGCAAGAAAAAGTCACATATATAATTGTAATGTCAATCTACACAATTGTTTCAAGTGGTATTTTGTATTTCAAGTAGTTGTGTGAACGCTAAAGAATCTTTTTCCCCCTTTTTCTTGTCGTTCTTTCTTTTTAAATCTTTCTATAGATTCTGGCTTAAGCCCTTGTCACCTGATGATAGTTTTCTACTTTCTCAAACTGTAGGGTACACTGATCCAGCCAAGCCAGATCTCCCTCGGTTGCATGAATGGCACTTCAGATCTGGGCTGGACCGTTATATATGGATTATTGGCATGATATATGCCTACTTTCACCCTAATGTAATCTCAATAGAACTCTAATTCTTAATTATTTTGTCTTCCACTTGTTGTATAGGACTTATATTTGGTGTATCTTATCCTTTCAGGTCGAAAAGTGGATGGAGAAACTGGAGGAGTCTGAACCTAAGCGGAGACGAACAATTAAGACATCAATTGTTGCTGTTGCTGTAGCTGTGAGTAGGATTTATCGTGTTTCTAACATAACACCAATTGTATTTGCTGCTGCAGCGCCTCTTTCATTTTCCTATTCTTTCTTCCTCCAATTTGTGAAGTTTTTTCATCCGTCTTCCTCAGGTTGGGTACTTGTGGTATGAATACATATACAAGCTGGACAAGAACTCATACAACAAGCTCCACCCATACACGTCGTGGATTCCCATAACGTATGTATTAAATTTTCGTTAAATTCTATTTTATCCTTTCATTTCCGAAAGTGAACTTTGTATACAACACAAATCATTGCTTGCTTATGATGTGCCAAAATAAAGAAAGTATTCTCTCCTGATGTCTTGTGCTACTTTCTCATTTTATTTTCCTTTTTTCAGTGTTTACATCTGCTTGCGGAATTTTACTCAGGAGCTACGGAATTTCTCTTTGACTCTCTTTGCGTAAGATTCTATTGACCCATTTGGTGCTGGTGCTCTATCATAGACCTTATACCTTCCTTTTCCTGTCGAGCCGATTAATATTTTCATCTAATCTTTAGACATAGTTGGAGCTGTTTTTCTTTCCGCTTCTTTGACTGTTAAGTGCTCTACTTTTCTAGGTGGCTGGGCAAAATCACCTTGGAAACCTATATCTCGCAGTTCCACATCTGGCTGAGGTGTGTGGATTTCACTCTTCTTCTTAATCTAATGGTTGTTGTTTCAGACCTGAATTAAATAAATAAAACTGTTCCACATTTAATTTTTGAACTCTTAGATGAGACAATTCACACAATTTAATGTGGTATTTCTGAGATCCTGCATTGAGTCTCACTGTCATCCATCAACACTTTCCACGTGCTTAACCTAAGAAAACAGAATCAGCTTGCGCATAAGGGGGTATGTTGCAAACCTAAAATATTTTTATTTAAAGTTTCCCTCTCTAACCATTTAAACTTCTAAATGGAGGTGGTTTGAGCAATTCAATAGTTGCCTGGTGGTTTGAGCAAATTCAACAGTTGCCCTCTTTAATTAATCATGAACCATCAAAACATTCTATCACCCTGCGACATTTTCCAAGTAATTTGCTAAACTTAAGCATTTCTGTGTGGTTAAATTTCTTAGAGGTATTACTATACCGATTCCTTATCTGTGAATGATTGACATCCTTATTCTTACATAATATATTTTATTCCCAGCCTGTCTCTTAAGTTTCCCAGTACTCTTACGTGGTTTCCTTGTAATGCCAGAGTAATTTTTCCCAATGCTTGTACCTCGTCAGAGAATGTTTAGTTATATGTTGGTTAGGTTGATAAGGTCAGCATAGTTTGAGTTCTTATTGCTTCCTGACTTCATGTGCAGATCAAACATGCCGAATGGACAGCCTAAGTGGCTCCTGTCCTTTATCCCAGATTATCCTTTGCTTAATTTTATGCTTGTCACTGCAATTTATGTTTTGGTAAGCTTATGTTCTCTCACCTCTCATTTTCCTGAATATTTTTAGCTGTGATCTTATCTGGTCCATTTTCTCTCCATCTGTTTTTCTCAATTTCGGGCATTCCACTTTCTTTCTGCAGATATCATATAGGTTTTTTGAACTAACCAACACACTCAAGACAGTTTTCATACCCACGAGAGACAATCAGAAGCTGCTTCACAACTTCATTGCTGGGGTCGTGATTTCTGTGTCCATATATTGCCTTTCCTTTATTCTTCTTCAGATCCCTCATTGATGTGTAAGTTCTCGTACTACTCATCCAAAAAACAAAAAATAAAAAAAGTGTTGTGTGGTTTATATGATTGAGGATGTTTTTCTTAAGACTAGTTTTCTCAAGAATCCTAGTTTTTAGTGTTCTTTTCTCAAAGGACAACGTTCTACTAAAGAGAATGATTTTTTTTACCTTATAGGCGGAGTCAGTTTCCTTATTAACAGATACTCAATGTCATATCTTACTCCATATTATTTGTGTCAACCAACACATAGAGACTGTTATCAACCTTTAGTACTCAAATATATTACTCCTAAAACACTATTTGTACCTTATCCTCCATCATATGCCGACTCTTACACTTAAACATTGGAAAATGATCCAAAAGATAATTTCCCAAGGTAAATTAATTTCCGCATATTTTTATGGAACTTCATGCCAAGTTTTTATTCTATTTTCCAATGCATAGTTGATACCATCTGCTCCGTCACTTCATCCCCCTTCCTTCAACAAATAGTATGTAAGATCGCTTGCATACATAATCAGATGAATCATCCTAGTGTGCATTTTCCTGCTTGGAATTATTTGGTAGAACCATTTGTCTGAAGTTCTTCATTCTAAGGCAGGTTGTATGGCCACGGATCCGATGAAACGGTGGTAGAGAACTCTAGAAAGATCTAAACTAGCTGTGGAAATGAGAGATCAGTCATATTGTATTTTCTAGAATGGGATAGAGATGTTGATATTCAAAGCCAGCTTGCAAAGCATTAAGCATGTTATCGTCAACAGTTTTGTGGAGTATCACTTGCAGCTGCTAAATTCGAGTGCACAAGGAATTATTTTCGTATTCTGCCACAAAATTCCTGCGTCTCCGAGTGACAATCATTTGTATGATATCAATTACCACGTGTATTCAATTTTTTGGTTCTCTTTGCCTTTACCTTTCATAGTCATATATGTTCCTCGTTACTCAGTGATAAGAGAGAAATATAGGCATGATAAGTGTACTTGTGTTCTCGACCCAGCAGACTTGAATTATTCATGGCTAATGCAATTGTTTTTAAGTGTAGCAGATTTCTTTTTTTTTTTGTTTGTGAATTTTTGGATGAAACATTTGCAAGTTCTCAGATTGCATTTCCATGGGGCCGAAATTCGCCCTTTAAAATATTTGTCGCCCAGAGGAAATGATCTGTTGTTCCGAGTGCCCCACTTACAATTTGAACAGAAGAAAATGCAGCAACAACAACATACCCGGTATATTTCCACGAAGTGGGGTCTGGGAAGGGTAGAGTATACGTAGTTTGTACTTCTACCTCAGAGATGAGGTAGAGAGGTGTTTTTGATAGACCTTCGGTTGAAGACAAAAACAATCGTAATAGAAGTACAAGAAGCAATAGGTAGTAACAAAACAACAAATAATAACAGAATAAGATACTACCATAAAATAATACTACAATCGATCTACCCGAAATAATAGACATCAATCAAACTCCAAGAACAAGAAATTACAAGCGTAGCACTACGACTACTAGTGCGAACAATTTCTAGATCTCCTGCGGAAAAAATCAGATAACTTAAGCAACTCTGGATTGGAAAGTTATGAGCCAATAAAATGTGAGATAGATTGAAACATAATGCTATTTAAAGCCTTTGCTAATTCCCCACAATTCACTAATTGGACCTTTTCTTTTCTTTTCTAGATTAGTATTTGATAACTGATTCAAATATAATCTACAAAATTCTGTGGGTAGTAATAACAAACACAGGATTACTATATAATAAGATTAAACGCACATAATATCAGTTATTAACCCAAATAGTATGATTATTTTTGACCAAGCTAGTCGATCGCATCAAGATGAAGGTACTTTTATAAATCTGACTGTTACTTTCAGATGCCTTTTTCAATTCACATAATTAAACTCCCCGTGCCCATGAACTTGGGCAATCCTCCGTTACACAGCTGTTATATAATTTCCGTTGGAAAAAAGTATTTTTATTACGTATCATTTTAAAATTCTTTTTCTTCTAAAAGTAGAATCCAGGAAATGAAAAAAAGGTTATGGGTCTTCAAAAACAAAGACACAATAATATATTTATGGGAAAATACAAACAAAAAGTGTAACTTCAATTACTATTTGATATGTTTCCAAAAGTTTTTAATAGTTCTGAGAATTTTGTGTGAGGATGAATGCACTTAAATGTTTTTTCCCCCTACAATATGTAATTCTTTAATGCAATATAATATATTGGACATGCCAAAACTATGGTCAATTATTCTCCCTAGTGATGAGTATTAGTACTAATAATAATAACAAAATTGACCACTGTTCTGTTTGGATCTTTTCATAGCACGTACTACATAATTCCAATTTAGCCTGATCTGCGGAGGAAGACTATTTGAATTTTGACTTTTAATAACTTCCATGTGCTTCACCTAATTTAATACTATTTGACATCTTCAATATGTCTCGAAAATATTTTTAATTTGATTTGATTCACGCAAATCTATACCCCATCTTTTAATCATACAATATTTTATTATAATTTCAATCCAAATCTCAAAGTCTTGCGTACACAAAATAATAATTTTTCATGTGAGGAATATTGGGTCAACTTGGGTTTACATGTTATGAGAACAAAGAAAAAAAAAGCATTTTGCATGAAGGGGAATTAGTTTTTATGAACTAAGTTAATCAATAAGTGGATTTTTAAAGGAAAATAGTATTCCTATATATACTAAATTCGTCCGTTTAAAAGATTATTCGAACTGAAACAAGCTGGATTAAAATGAGCTAAATAATGAGTTATTGCCCAACTTGTTTAATTTTTATCAAGTTTTAATTTCTTATTTTCTTATAATTGTTTATTTACCTATTTTTCTTTTCTTTCTTTTTTATTATGATTTTCTATAACATATCAAACAAGAAAAAAAAATTAACAAAATTTTCTCATGGATCAATTTGGATTACAATAAGCTCAAGTTTTATATGAGTTGGATTGAATGGATAAAAATAAGCGTAAATAAATGGATGGATTATTAGCATATCTAGATTTAGATGGGTTCGATAAATCATGTGTTTTCATGGGCTAACTTTGTCGTCACCATGTTAAAAAAGGTGAAATGTATGAATATCTAATTACCATGCCGCTATTTACTTTGCGTTTGCTTTTTAAATTTTTTTGCACGTGTACCTATTTCGGCATAACTTCAGATATATAATGTCCAAAGTTACTCTTGATTGAAGTTCAATTATTTTTGCCGGACTTTAGTTATTTTCTGTCCAAAGTTCATGCACATATATGACTGAAGTTCAAGCAAAAATGGTTGAACTCCAATCATGTATGGTAAGTTCAGGCAAAACAACTAACGTTCACGAGGCAAAAATGACTACAATCCAACTATTTTGCTTGAACTTTAGGCAAAAATGCATGAACTGCACTCATATTAAACTATAAAAGTTTGATTTTATCAAGTTTAACTTTAGACACCATATGTTAAGTGTGTACATATGCAAAAAAAAAAAAAAAAAAAAAAACGGAAGTATAGATTTAATAAGAGTGTGAAAACAGGGTGCGCCATCAAATTTTTACTACTAAGAATCAACAAGTAATTAACTAAAAGCTAAAGTTCAAAAACTGTAGTTGGGTGGGTGGGGTGGGGGGTGGGGGGATCAGCTTGGCGCTCCCTAACGAAGGGAGCCCGATTAAACTTGATTTGCGTTAGAAAGTCTCATATTAAGAGTAAAGTGCTCTCTAATAAAGACAACTTCATACCTACGAAGATTCAAATATCCGAGACCTTTGATTAAGAATGAAGAAGTACTTACCACTCCACCACAATTCTTATGAGTTATCGTGCAAGAGTTACTAATGTAGTACTAATATTTAACATCACGAACTACTCCACTTATTGACTTTTGATATATATATATATATTGTATCGAATATTATATATCTTTTTAATTGTTGGCTTTCTCGCTTGGTGCTTCGTATTCATTTAAAAGCCTGATTAATTAACACTTGCGTAGAAAAATCTCACTCTAAACAATACATTTCTTTTTATTAAAAATAATTCTATTTTCAAAACTCGAACCCGTTCCCATAACATTTTCCTTCAATATGAACAGATGTGTACTCAGCTAGCAGGATATATGACAATTATTTTGTGCTTTCCCACCAAACAGTTAATAATAAATATATTTGAATGGTTCTTTCTTAAAGCTAAAAACAGATAAGGAAATTTTCCAATATTTTACTGAAACATTCTAAGAAAAAACAAATATTGTGCTTAAATTCTGCTGCAACTTGTAATTTTGTGAACCAACTTACAATTAGTTTCGAAGATAAATACTACTATATTTTTCTCATTTGTATCGTTTTTGTCATTAAATAGAGTCAAAAGTCAAATAGCTATTGGTTGACCGTTGAGCCTTTCTCATCAAAGGCAGCCGATTTTTTGGATCCCTTTTTTTTGTTTTTTTTTTGGCTTGACTTTTGCCTTTCTTCACACTAAGTTAGTATCCGTTCGTGACATCATTTAACTTGACATAAAGTTTAAGAAAAAAAGAAATAATTTTAAAATTTGTGGTCTAAAATAAGAGTAGCTATTTATGTGGCTATAAATCATTTCACTGCTCCCTCTGAATCACTTTACTTGCTACATTTTCGATTGACACGCCCCTTCAGAAATGCATTAACTAGAGTGTATAATTTTACTAAATTATCCTTATTTATTAATCCTCAATATTTAATAATTTTCTCTTTTGCACTACATTATTAATATCTCTTCATATTTATGAATTATATATGACTAAGGATAAAGGTGGAAACAAACAACTTATACCTTGATTTTTTAAAATGCCAACTATTTTGGACCATCTATTTTTAGTAAGGATGACAAGTAAATTGGTTCAGAGGAAGTATAAGAGTAAAAGAAGAATTTTAAAGTTAATTTGTTTCTAATTATGAAAATGTGACATTCTTTTTGGAACCGGCTAAAAGAGAAAGTGTGTTAAGTAATTTGAGATAAAGGAAGTAGTAGTATTTTATACTATCAGAAATTAAATGAAGGTTTTAATAAACAAAATCATATCTTCCCGGAACTATTGTTCGATTCCATGGGGCTGTTAACTAACTAACCTTCAATATTTAATTTTTCAATTTAGAGAAAAAAAAAACTAAGCTAGGCTAGGCCCATTTTGTTTGAATTTCAAAGAATGTTAAACTAAAATATATATTTTTTCCTCTTCATAAATGTACTCTATTTCTTATGATTCTATAGGATATGGATAGATTTACAAAATTCCGAAATCCTATAATCATTTTCTTATTAGTTGTAAGTCACATTTGAGTGTTATTTGATTGAAACCTTCCTATTGCATCCATTGCACCAAGAATTAAAAGTAGAATAGGAATATATAATTACGTTTAGTCATGATCACAGAATAATATTGTGATGATCGAAATGCAATTTACATATATATCATAATGTTTTTCTCGTGATGGGTGTGATTATATTCATGGTATTTGTATCAAAAACTTTAATTTTATTAATGTGTCATCTCAATGGAAATGACAATTTATCACTAAAGTTCATAACCTCTAATTAATTCCTACATATCAATTATAGAAAGTCCTTTTGTCATCCAAATGGTGGAGGAAAAATAAAATGCTGCGGTCACTCCACGTGCTTTGGCTAATTCAACTAATAATATCCTTCCATAAAAGAGTTTAATTATTAAATGAATTCATATATAGTCTTTGTATTTTAGAATCTTCCTTAAAAGGGATATAATAATTGATTTACTTTTCTAATTGGAAATTATTAGCCTACAATTGGTTTATTATCGTCCTAACTACAATTAACTTTGGATAAATAATGTCATGTAGGAGCAAAATGCAAGGAAGTAATTTATAAGAACAATAAAATGCACAGCACTCAAGATTATAAGCTATAAACTTATAACATATGTTTAAGATATTCTAGTTATGTATAAATAATTTGATCAAAACTGTATTTATGTTAGGAAATCCTCTCAATATGTATAAATAATTTATTAAAGATCCAGTAAACTCAAAATTATGGATCCATTTCTCATCGTACATACGTAATATCAACCCCACTAACATTTTATTGTCATCTCTATACATAAGAATATGCACGTATAGCTAGGGAATATATAAGATGATTCAAGCAAATCCAAGATCAAAAGGAATTATACACATGCCTAAAGCTTACCTCATAATGTTGATGAAATCCACCTTAAGATGAAAAAAGAATCATTGCTTCCCCCCATATGAAAGAACACCTCAAGTATAAAAGCATTAATTCAAAAGGGCATGCATCTATATATAATCTCAAAGAAGAGAAAATTAGATAGTATATATGATGGTGAAGTACTAAACATATATAATACATGAGATAATTAAAGAAGAGTCCATCTATATCTCTAAATTATTACTACAAAAAGAAAGAAAGAAAAAAAAGAGAAGGAAATAGCTATAAATAAATAAGTTTCAAGTAGGGTTAATTAGAGCTCATCAAAGCCTCAAGATTAATTATCTCATGGTTCTTGTTTAAGGTTAAACATAGAAGGAACCATGTCTTGTAGAAGTCCATAGTCATGATGAGGAGGAAGCTGCATCTGTTGATGATGATTTAGATTTTGATGATACATAGGGGAATTTCCAAAAGCATTTCCATGTCCATAAAATTGAGGCATTTGTGACATGATGAATTCTTGATGAAAAACTCCTTGTGGTGCCATTAATGGTGATGGTTGTGCTAATATGGAAGGATTCAACATTCTTGCAACGTTCCCTCGGAGAGTTGCTGGCAAATGATGGTTGTGTTGACCTTCATATGTTGTGATAACAATGGATGGATCTTGATATGACCTCTCCACACGCTTCTTCACTTGGCATTTTTGACTTGTGCACCTATAATAGCTTCTACAATTACAAAAAAAACAAGAAGAATAATATCATTAATATGTATACTTCAACTATTTATATGGTCAAAAAAGTAATGTTTTGTCTTAAAAGAAGAATATCATGACATTGGTTAGAGAGATTGAAAGATTATCCTTCCAAGCAACATATGTATGTATACACGAGATCAATCAGAAGATAAGGAGGATCTGACAGAAGTATGAAATTTCTATTGTTCAAAAGAATTAAGATTTGACCAATTTACATCTTTGAATCTAAGCTTAATTTCATGAACAAGATAATGGGAACATAACTTAGGGAAGTGGGAACACAATCTTTATACTAGTAGGTAACCATGTGGACTAAGAAAAAGGAAAAATTATGGATTTGACTAGCTACCTTAATTATATGGATTCTTGATGGAAGAGAAGTGTGTTCTTTTAGGGTTTTAAAGGATTCTTTAATAAGCAAAAAAAAAAAAGAAAAGAAAAAGAATCACCTTGGATAGGGGCTATTCTTAACAGCCTTTTGTCCATATTTCCTCCATCTATATCCATCTTCAAGATGATCAACCTCACTCTTTGTCATGAATGCAAATTTTGGTGGCCTTTGCTTCTTCTCTCCCTTCTTTTTTCCTTTATTCCTATATACATATCATCAAGAATAGTAAGAAAACTTTTCTCAAAAAAAGAAATCTTGAAGTATAAGTACCTACTCTTTTTTAGAAGCATCTTGATCACCATCTTCTAAGGTTTCATCCTTGGCTTGCTTATCTTTCTTGTTAGAATCCTCAGCAGCTTCATTTGAAGAAGAATTTGAGATTGAAGAGTTTGGTGTAACTGGGGTTTCACTAATATTAATATTAGCATCCACATGATGTTCATCTTTAGTTGAAGAAAATGGTGGTGATGATGAAAATCCAAAGGGTTTTCCAAGTGAATTATTGTTGTTAATATAATCACTACTACTTGATCCATATAAATTAAACTCATTAGTATAGCTCATAAAAGAAGGATCAAGCATATGTATATTTTGTACCACTGATGAAGAAGAATCTTCTTGAAATGGCTGGTGATAGTACAAATCTCTTAGTTCATCACCCATTGAAGAACAACAAGTAGAAGAAGAAAAGGGATTTTGTTTTTGTGGGGGTGGGGGGGTGGAGGATGGGGTTTGACAAGAAGTTGATAATGTGTCTGTATTTAAACTTTGACAAGAAGTTCTTTTGGGTTTGAGCTAAGCTATAAGGTCTATTTTTAATGTATTTTAAATTTTAATGGTGGAAAGAGAGTTATATATATAAGTTTTTGTGAAAAAAGAATGTAGACCCCACTTTTGGAAAGAAGGTTTGACAAAAGTTGTAAGTCCATTGTTATGGTCTAGTCATTTGTCACTATGAGTATATACATCTAGCTAGCTTGAAATATTGTTTATTGGTAAATTATAGTACTTCGTTTTGTTTTACAACATTTTTTCGGGTTATAAATTTAAGCTTTTGGAACTACGAGGACCATACAAAAAGAGGAAAATGATTATATAGATATATGTAATAGAGAAAATAAAATATTTTAAATATGGTGAATAATAATTACAATAATATACTCTTTCACACTTCAAATCAAATGTAGTCAAATTTGTCACCGTTACATACTAAGTATCTTGTCTCTTTTTGGTGAACAAATAATACGTACTTTATGGAAAGCAAATTGGAACATTTTATTCTTTTAGTCGAAATATGGTTCAAATGGAAGCTAGATAAATAATCATTAACTAAATAAATAAAGAGGGTAACAAGCTTTAATTTAAAATGAAAAAAAAAAGAAAGATTAGATTGTATATAAGAAAATAAAAATAAAAATTCTCTCATTCTGACAATTTCAACAACATTCTGCTCATTGACTCTTACGCAAGATATAACGTAAAAGAATTGGCACTCCATTAATAATTTCGATGTAAACATCTAGAACCACATAAATAAAATAAAAGAAAAACTCTAACGATATATTAATGACTAAATTGATCAAGATATTATATTAAATAATTTTCTGACTGGTTCAACACCATTTCTCATGTCTCAACATTAAGTACTCGTACGCACATATAATTAGTTTACAAACAATACATCAAAAAATAACAATCACAGGACTCGGAATCTATATATATTTGAGGGTTATGGGTGCGTAAATTAAAGGGGTTCATCAAAATCTTTTTCTACGAAAAATTACACTATTTGTGCAAAGTGAAATTATTTGTTATATATGTATATGTAGAAGATATTGAATCTCCTTGACTTATTCGTGTATGCATTTTTTTATATTTCGAATCATATAGATGTGAAAATCTTAGCTCCACCACTAGCTACGACATATTTAAATACAATGCTCGATAGTGTAAAAGTTAGCTCTTTGCATTGCCCGTGTGTATATATATATATAATTCATTTGTTTTGAAGTATTAAACAAGCTAGTGAGTCACTCAACATTCATCTTCAAATCAACAAATTTGTATTGTCCTTACTTATTTTCTGTTGTAACAAGAGTAAAACAAGTCGTATAAACTCTGGAAATACCCCTCATCTATATAATACTCAGTGTGTATTTTTGTATTAGTAAATGTGGGGAAATACAATATGCTATTATCAGCTTGAAAACATTAATGAGGGTTGAGAAAGTCAGCGGATCGGAGGACTAAAACAAGAAGAAAAAAATAGTTACCTCCGCTCCTAAATACTTGTCATCTATATTAAAAATATATATTTTATAATATTCTATGCATTCAATTTTACTTGGCACACCCATTAAGAAAACAGTGATTGACATAGTGATTTTACCACATTACCCTTATTAATTAATGTTTAATATTAAGTCTTAAAAAATGATTTGAGGAATAAGTAATTAATGTTAAGGGTAAAACATGAAAAACAATAATTGTCTATTCTTGATATATCAAAAATGACAATTAATAAAGGAAATCAAAAATAGAAATAAGTGACAAGTAATTTTGAATGGAGAAGTACTGGACATTCTACAAAATCAAGACATAATTATAGTTGATTGTTTTTATCTTTACCCTTAATCATAAATATAAAGAGATATTAATATAATATATGTGACAAATATTTAGTAACAGATGTGGTAAGATTTAAAGAGTATTAAGTGAGTAGTACAAGTAATTTGAGTCAAACATTTGGGCAATTTGGAAAGTAGTATAGTGAAACACGTGTCCCTACTTGGCACCGGCATTTGACCGTAGCCGACACATGTACTTCCCACGTGCCAACTGTTCTTTGGTTTTTCCCTAGCTGTCCCTCTTGTTTTTTTCCTCATTCCCAACCCACCTCACTCTCTTTTCTTTTTCTACCATGTGACCCTCACGTGTCTGTTTTTTTTTTTTTTTTTTTTTTTGCTTTTGATATGATAATTATTGTAATAGTATAAATTAATAATTTGTATAAAAAATTTACATTGTTACGAATTAAAATGTAAATTCATATATGTTTATTCGTCACATTTTGTGTTACGTTATTAGTCTTTGATTCTGTCATGCTATGTAAGGAGAAAGTACATATGCCTATATATTTGAAAGTGAACCAATTTAAATAGTGTAATTAATGGTTAATATTTTACCGCTGATTGGGTGTGATGAAATGGTAATGATTCACCCATTCTTAATTAATAGTGTACCTTCAATTGAGAGCACCAAAGCAACAATAAGTCTAATACTTATGTAAACATCAAAAATTTGTGGGGCCTTTATAAGATGAGTTCAATTTTTATTAAGATTTTTTTTTAAGGTTATTCTATCTTAAACTCTAACTTGGAGACTATTTTACCATAAACTTTAGTTTACGCCTATATAAAAGGTAACATATTTCCTTGTAGAGGTATCTCGAAATTCCATAAACTCATGAAATATTCATAAAGAGATCAAGGCATTAAATACTGCATTTATCAAAGTCGTCCTTGTCCGACGTTCAAATCTTCCTATGTTTGAAAAATATGTTACTACGGCCATTGAATCATGGGGAATATTCAGAGAGATGAATCAAGGGAGGAATGGATATGTATTCACAATATTTATTAATAAAAATTATGTTTCTTTATATTTTATTTGTGATTGATTTATTTTTCTATCACTATTAAAATTTGTTAGCAAACAACTTCATCTCCATTCGATCGGACATTTTCATCATCTCGATATATTTATATATATAAATAATTAGTATCTCTCAATATCCAATTTCAACCACATGTATATCAATTTATTATCTTGTTTTGCCCATTTGTTCCCCTAAGCTATTTTGAGTATCCAAAAACAGTAAAATAACATACCTAATTTAATTAGCTCTTAAAGGTGTTAATAGTGTAGAATTTTCACCTTTAGTGAAGAATAATAGTAGACATGAAAGAAAAGTATAATTTTGTATACATCCTAGCTCTAGCTATAAGATAAGAGGATGAACATCTGCCAACAAGTCCAATTCGAGCGTTGAGATTTTGTATTGAGTGGACAACATTTATTAAAATGACTTGAATGCATCAAACAAATTTTTGAGAAGCTACATTATCAGCAAATCACAGAAAATAAATCTTCTGGACCACGTACGTTTGAATTAGTCTTTAACTTACGGGTCCCCCTTCTACGTCTTTTTCTTAGTATACTCTTACGATTTTCGACGGTCAATCCCGTCGAAAACTAACGAGTATACACAAATTTTCGCCAAAAATCTGTCGGTAATTTTATCGATCGGAATATATCGTTGTCGATGAAATTTTATGACAAGGAAAATAGACCCATCGAAAATTACAGATTAAATAAAAAGTTTAAGACAAAACGACACTAGCATTTTGGTACAGCCTAGTATAGAAATGGGGATGAACATCTGTCCATGAAGACCGACTCTTCATGAGTGGATAAAATATAATATTAATTGAAAAAAAAAAGATATATAAATTAAAGTGACTTGAAGTATGAAACCGTTTTTTTTTTTTTGGAAATATAGACATCAGTGAATAACTAAAAAAAATAATAATTAGGACCACATTTCATTTTAGATAGTCCTTAGGGTCCCTTCATATTATTCCTTCTTTTTGTTAGCATGTTATTTAAAGTATTTATTTAATTATGCGGGTAGGCATTCTCATAATTATATTTATTTATTTAATATAGACATCGTGGGTAGGCATTCTCATAATTATGCGGCACAGAAGTTCGATTGTACAAAAAAGGTTAAAAGAAAAAATAATAATATTAGTAACATAGATCATTCGATTGAAAAATAGTTTATCAATACACACATAGAACAGAAATTAAAATCTTGAACATAGAGAATGGTCGATAACTTACAATATATAATAGTATTTTTATTATTTTCTTACGATATTACCCTTATTATTAAGTAATTATATAAGGTAATACTAGTCAAACATAGATTTTTAAAGCATAATTAATAAGAATAATTTAAAACAAATCATTAATAAATAATTTTTAGAGGTAGTGTCAAGTCAATGATGATCAAGTAAAGCACGTCCTCTGTCACCTCCACCGCGCTTATGGCTCTATACCCCAATCCAACTTGCTCTGGCCCAGGGTCTCTTTTCGATTGCTTTACAAATGGGAACAAAAAGAAAAGCTCTATACACCAAAAGTCAAAAGGGAAAATCCTCAAGTCTAATAGTATAAGCTTAAATTGTTAAAGAAAATTATTAATAATATAACCTACAAAATTTACACCCCATTGTGATATTATTTGTCTTCTAGGCTCGAAAATTTGATATGCATGGACATATATATTTTTCTTGCTTAAGATATTTATCCACGAGACAATATTAAAGTGAAAGAAATGACAAGTAAACCAATTCGTATTGTAAAAAAAATAAAAATCCAGCCCTTAAAATAATTCACATATTTACGTACGACTTTGTCTTTGTATATAATATATACACAACAAAAAAGAACTCTTTCTTTGACCTTTAACCTAAGCACTTTTTTACTTAAATAATCTTATGTTCAACTAATAATTTAATTAAATTAATATAATTGACCTCTTTGATTAGAGTTGAATTAGGTTGTTTCATTTCTTTACTCAACCCAATGAGATATCCTTCCAAATGCCGCTAGAATTGCGGCAAGATTGTGACTATATTTAATTTTAAAAAAACGTTTTTTAAAAAATATATATTTTGGGTGTGTTCCTACTCTCCATTTTAATTTGTTTGTTTGATTTTTAACTTGATACAAAGTTTAAGAAAGTAATTTTCTTTTTTAAATCTTGTGATCTTAAACTAGAGGTACGTAAAATATATCAAATTATATGTCTTTTAATCTCTTATGATTAAACATGCACGTCATGTTGAAAGTTGAAATTAAAAATTGTCCAAAAAAAATAATATTTGTAGTAATCTATTTGTCCGACATACCCTAAGGAAACAAAACTCTTAGCTTTAAATTAAAGTTAGGCACAAATTTCATTCTATTCTACCACTAAAAATATTGTAGACCAAAGTTAGACCTAGTAGAAGAGAATCTTTTCTTGTATAGTTATAGAGTTGAAATGTTGACTTTTTTTCTCTTATTCTTTGTAATATTATTATTTCAATGTAGCAATAGTGGTAGTATCAATTCTTGTTCTTAGTCTAATCAATGTTTAATTGACACAATAATGTAATTAAAATCCCATCTCTTATTTTATTCCAGATTATCATCATTTGCATAGCTAGCAAATATTGAAGGGAAATGACCGGTGTACAGATCAATTTGAAGAATCCATGAAAACCTCATGCTTAATTAAATGCATGATACGTATATTTCTTGCTTTATATTCCAATTTTAACCTCTTGAAAAATTAGGATTAATAATTCAACAAAGATTCATATGTAATTTAATTTAAGTAAGAACCTAACCTTTTACAAGTTGATGATTAACAAAAAAAGAGAGACAATTTAAAAAGCAAAAATAATATATAGCATGCATGTAGTGTCTCCCTTTATATTAAATGATAACTTGTAAAAGAAAAAGAAAAATAATTGTAGCTTTAAGAGAGTTGAATATAGACTAGGAAACAAATTATTGAGAGCTATAGGATGGGAAACAACCTAGGCATCACCTTCAAAAAATTACAATGAATTCTAGGAAAAAAGTACTATATATACATATGGTCAAAAGGAAAGAACAAAAATGTATTAGTAAAATAAAAGTTCAAGACTTAGAAAAAGTATTGCCTTATCTTATCTACCCACCCTTTTTGTGCTTTGACATCCATGAAATAATGCTACTTTAAGGGTTTTTTTGGTGTGAGGTATAAGGTATAATAGTTCCGGAATAAAATATAGGATTATTTTATCTTATGTTTGGTTGGAAGTATTAGTTAGTTCCGAGATTCTTTATCTCACAATTTATACCATAGTAATAAAATAAGTTATTCCATATACATGATGGAATAACTAATTCTGAAATAACTTGTTCCCCACCAAATGACCCTAAGGAGGTTTGCCAACTCCATTGTACTAATTTTACTAGCTTAATTAAGCCTAAAAAAACACTTATTAACTCTTTTGCCATCAAGCTCTAATATATAAAGGGGTGTAAGTGTCTGATTTTAAATTATATAAGTGGTGTATTTGTAACTGAGTCATTATATTTGTATAGGATTTTCATAACATATAGGTGTATGTTTTTTTATTTTAATTAAAAATAAGAAAATTTATCTATAGCTGGGTCATTATAATTAAGATGTTTAGTGTAATTTATCCTAACATTTAAAGATTCCTATATTATATATATGAATTTAGCAAATTATAGCAACTTTATCCACTAGAGTAGATTAGATAGATGCATTCATGCATTTAGCAATCCAAAACACTATAATGTTTAATGTTAATAAGGAAAAAGAGGGGACAACTATTGTAACAAATTCAAGGGTTTTGCAAGGTTGATTACCAACCAAAAGAGCTTAATTATGATAGTTGAAATCTAGCTTTATTAAAGTTTAGACATTCTTATACTTTTGATAAGAAGGAGGAGGAAAAAAGGGAGCTAAACTAACACTACTAGAAATAGAGGTTTTTCCATCGTGAATCAATAAGAAATTTGTGCTACAAAACATGATTTTTTTCACTCATTTCCCTTCGAATCAGCTCACTGAGAAAACGCATGGTGGGAAACAGATTTTTATGAAAACACTGGGAAGCTTTCTAATTTTTACACTAGTATTTTTCTTTTCTCACTATTTCAATCAAAATATCCGTGTAAATAGTCACTAAACAATTTTGAGTGAGATGTTTTTGAATAGCGTAGAAGAATGAGTAAAGTGAGTTAGTGAGACTAATTAAACTGATAGAGATGCCACACTTAATTAGACAAGAGATGTCTGCTTAATTATCCAAACAGCTTTCATTCTACTTTTTTGCTGGCGCATATATATTGGTTTTACTACTAGCTAGCTAGCCATCAATCTCCCAATCAAATAATAATCTCTTATATCCTAAAAAGATTAATTTTACAAAACTTATTCGCTATCAATGTTTAATTATTTATATTAAATTATATATTAATTTAATAATAGAAAGCGAAGACATGTTATATTTATTAATTTGACATAAATACCAATTACGATAGAAATAGTTGTGTTCGATTTAGACGGATAACTATAACTTTTTGGTCCGTTCATACTCATTTCATTTCATGTCATGTATATCATTTCACTTAAAAAGGAATAGTATAATTTTTTTTAAAAATTTTAAAAGTACCAAGGAATATATAGACATTATTCCTCCTTTCCTGATTTTGTTAGTTTCAGAGTAACAAAAAGTAGGCATCAATTTGCCAATAGGACCTGTCTTGTTTGCAAAATTTGGAAAAGGAATAAATTAAAAAAAAAAAAAACAAATGTGTCACATTAGCTTTGGCCCTAGTAACCAACTAGAGTTATGATGAAGTGGTAAGTATTCATCCTTAATTGGAGATCTCGAATTTGAGTATTCTTGGATACGAAATTGCCTTTGTTAAGGGGCGATTTATTCCCTAATGTGAGACTTTCCGTCGTGAATTCAAATTTAGTTCAACTTTAATACGGACACTAAACACCAAATGAGAAATTAAAAAAAAACATGGCCCTCGTTGAAAGCCAAATTAGTTACCCTACCAAACATATACCAAAATATATTTGACTTCTTAAAATTCTAATAATAATAATAATAATGATTCTATTTTGTGAAAACTACTTTGTGGAACAACATCAAATTAACGCACATGGTCTGACTTTTCCTTGGGTTGAAAGTGTCTAATTATCTCTCTTTGTTCACTTTTACTCGTTCACAATGAAATTTACACTTTTTTAAAAAAAATAAAGTGCATATTTTGTTATAAAACCCATCGTAATTGGTGTATAATACTCTCAATGGATTTGAGAAATAATTTGATGAGCTTGAGTAATTAATATTAAGAATAAATAAAAGTGAAAATATTATTTTTAATATAATGAACGAGTAAAAATGATCGGAGAGAATTGCTAATGCGAAAATTAATACATACATAATGAATCATTCATGATGGCATAATCCAATTACTAACCAACCACCCCTCCCATTTTACCTAACCCCATTCTTTTGGGTGAGAGAATGAAAGAGAACAAATTAAATAAAAGAAAATGATTTATTTCTCTCTATATTTCATTGATTAATCCTCTTCATCCAACAACTAATTATCTAAATGAAGAAGCTATCGAATAAAAATTTAGCACGTCATCCCCATTATTTAATTAGAGGGAAAGAAGAGAAAAGAATGTCATCACAAAAGAAAATAATAATACAGATATATGTCATTTTCATATTATTATTATTTTTCAAATGCATAATACATAATAAATTTAAGGAAAATAATGACTTAATTATTAACACTCGAGTTATAGTCATTGAGACTAATCAATCAAAGAATCCTAATTAATCAATTAACTATTACTCTCTGCGTCCCATATTAGTTGTCCACCTTACTAAATTACGAGAGAATTAATTAAATTTTTCTCATATTACCCTTGTAATTAATTCTTTTTAAAAGTGTGAACACTTGTTTTTAATTTCCAAAAAAGTTTCTTAAGAGGTGAATTAGTAAAATTACCTTCTTATTTATGATTTCTTAAGATGCGTGTAAAAAAAAAGTGGCCAACTAATATGAGACGAGGAGGGAGTAAGAGCTAATTAATATAACTTTTGAGTGCGTGACGCTTGAAAGTTACCCTTATGCATGATGCATATTATAAGAAAAAACACATGCACACACAATTATACATTTGTGGGACTATATATTAGGCTATACACATTACACAAAAGTACTATAGAGTGGGGAAATGAAATGATTGGTCAATTAATTTGTGTTTAGTCCATGACAGAGGCATGTGTTACTCTACCAATAGAGCCTAGAAAAGCATGACATTATATTCCACATATGTTGTGTGTGGCATGTTTTTGAGGGAGACATTCAGACATAGTATATATCAATAGACAGACAAAAACTAAGTGACAAATATATATATTTACCAGAAATTATATTAATATATCTTAGAGTATTCATTAATATAAATACTTGAGAAAGAAAGCAACAAAAATGAAAAAGAGAGCTTTTAGGGGAATGAAAAATAAACTAGGGAGATATTTTGGTAGAATTTGAATGGTGTCCCTATACTTTATTGGGATGACAATGGAGCTGAACGAATGTGAAGCAAAGCATAAAAACACGACTGTGGGGCAGGGCGGGACGGCATCCGTTTGGGTTCTCGTTCGAATCAGAACCTTCACGCATAGGTCGGCTTTTAACTCAATCTAATGGCTGGGGGGGGGGGGGGGGGGACATTATATTCTTGGGAAGAGAATAACATTAAAATCAATTGGGAGTAAGGAAGGGGAAAAAGGGAAAAGAGAGAAGCTGAAATTGTTGACCTTATAAGTTGTGTCCATTACATGTGACATAAAAAGATGGTCATTTGTATTGTTTGGGAAGTCTATATCAATACAGAAGAGAAAAGGGGCAGGTTATTTGTTAGGTTTGCATTACTTTAAAAAAAAAAAAATTTAAAAAGAATCTTTCAGATGTTGACATCATATAAAAAAGTATATAACATTGAATATATAAGGTAAAGAAAGGACCATGATGATATATCATTAACATAGAAAATTCAAGTCTAAAAGTTATATTCAAAAGGTGCCTTTCTAACTTCATCATAGCAATTGTTGACACCATTAAAGTCTACCTGTTACTTAAAAAAGGTGCAGTTGTAGACTAATTCAAACTTTAAAAGCTTCAATGTGCAGCAACCTATTTGGTCATTTCTTAATCGGAAAAGGGCCAATAATACCCTTAAACTATCCGAAATAGAGTAAATATACCCTCCGTTTTATTTTTGGCTCAAAAATACCTTTCTCGTCAACTTTTTGGACCATAAGCACCCTCCAACTTAACCCCCCATCTTCAATGCTGATTTGGCGTCCACGTGGCCGTCCAACTAGGATAAGGCCTGCCACATAGATAATAAACCTTATCCTATTTTAAACCCACCCATATTTCAATTCAATATACCCGCCCAGAATCCACCTCCGAATCAATAGTAGAAGGAGAGCTAGGTGTGAAATAAATTCAGGCAGGGTTTTGACATTTTATAAAAGCAGAAATTGTAGTTGAAGTAATGCATGTTTGTGTTAGAAGCTTATTTTCCTATTTTCTTTCATCCATTTGCTATCTTTTTGAGCTCTGAGCTGTTTTGATATGGTAACTCCAAGTATATTTTTTCCACAATGTTGGAAAGAAGGTTTGACTCAGCAAATGCAAGAACAAAATAGATTTCTTGTTTTATGAGGCGGATAGATGTTCTTTGCAAGTTATAACATTTGTGCATTATAGTGCCTGAATTTATTCCACACCTAGCTCTCCTCATACTATTGATTCGGAGGTGGATTCGGAGCAAGTATATTGAATTGGAATATGGGTGGATTTAAAATAGGACAAGGTTTATTATCTACGTGGCAGACCTTATCCTAGTTGGACGGCCACGTGGACGTCAAATCAGCATTGAAGATGGGGGATTAAGTTGGAGGTACTTATGGTCCAAAAAGTTGACGGCAGGGGTATTTTTGAGCCAAAAATGAAACAGAGAGTATATTTCCTCTATTTCGGATAGTTCGAGGGTATTTTTGGCCCTTTTTCGTTTCTTAATTAATCAATTATATTACACTAGCAATTAATGACCCAATAAATAAAACTTAATTAAATAATTGATTCTAGTACAACAAGAATTATAATTCTACTTAGGTGGCTTCAAGAACTACGTACACTTCTGTTACGGGTAACTTTCAAGTACATTTATAATTAATACATTATAAATTTAAAGAATTATATTTACAACTTTTATTGGTCGATGTTTAGTTCATTAGATTATATAAAATCGAAATATATGGGGTATAATATAAAACAGTTAATGGTCGAGTGATAAATAAGAGTAGTAAATCATATTCGATGAAAGCAAAAAGAAAAAAATAATAATTGGAATCTATAGTTATGGATCTCAATCCAAAAGTTCTTTCTTGATCTAGCTACAAGGATGGGGCAGTATGGAAAGAGAAAATATAACCTAAATAAAATGGAACCTTGATTTTCTTAAACGACTTTGAGGGAAGGGTTTCGGAGAAGGGCATGTGTTATTTTGGTGTTTAATCAAGGGATTACTAATTAATCTCGGAATTGTAATTTCACACGGAATACGGATAAACTAATATCATAAATGTGAGATAAATAATTTGAAATAAAACATATATCCTACCAAACATGAAATTAATAAGTTTATTCTAAATTTAATTTTGAAATTATAATCCTCCCTCAAACCATATATGACCCCTAAAATAGCCCATCCTCCATCGGTGGGTACAACTTTTTTTTCAAAAAGAAAAAACATGATCCTAAAAAAAGGTTGAGCGTTAGTTCACTTGATGATGACTGACATGTGAGCTTCATGTCTTCTACCCGTTGAAGTAGATTGTACAAGCCTAAATAGTCCTACATATTAGTTTACAATTAAGGTACAAAGTGTTTTTTTTTTCGTCACGTTTGATATAGACCAAAAACCTCCAAGACAAAATTGCATTGAGCTCTCCAAAGCAAACTATGGTAATTAATTATTAAAAAAAACAAAAAAACTCAACTCTCTAAGTCAAGGCATAATTATCTTTGCTGCCTCAAAATTCGAATTGCAGCCTACTCATGCATCTTTTAAAGTGCAAGGTAAAATAATACTTAAAAAAAACTCAAGTATACGAAAAAGACTACTAGTATTTTAAAATAATACTCCTGGAGCAAGAGTTATCGTACTGTATTATTTGAGTTGGTTCATTTTGATATACGAAAATCTACCTTTACTTTTTCTTTATCGAATTATAATGACATTGCGGGTTTCTTTGATTATTTTTTTCTGTCCCGTCAAGATTGAATATGTTCAGGTAAGTTTATCACTAGAACTAAGACTACTATAATAGAAAAAAGAAATTTAAGACTACGGGTCTTCCCGTTCCGTTATCTGGCTTATGTTCAGAAGGAATGAGTATAAACGTATAACCATGGACCCTAATACGAGGGAAGTTACCCCAGCTTAGTCGGAAACAGTCGTTCTACGTCTACTTCTGAGGTAAAGGTCAGGTCTGCGTACACTCTATCCTCCTCATACCTCACTTTGTGGGATTATACTGAGTATATTATTGTTATTGTAATATCTTTGAGTGTTTTAGTTTACAGAATAGCCAACATATACATATAATATACTCAATATATGAGTTTTGTATATTTCGATCATATTGATAAATAACCTTGACCGAATCATACGTACTGAGAAGTTTTCATTTTTTCTTCACTTGAGCATGGTGATGGTGTAGGGGGTGAGGGTGGGGGTGGGGGTGGGGATTGATTAATAAAAACATCACTCATGATCTCATCTCACTTTTTCCTTTCGAGAAGATTGATATATTCAAGAGATACCAGTAGAATATAGTTGACCAAACTTATTTACTTGAAAACAGTGAAGTCAAAATTACCCATTACATATAATTAAATTAATTTTCCTAAATTCTAATGTGACAAGATTCAACGTCAAGTTTTATTGCAGCAACTTCAAGAATCAAGACCACATATACAAAAGTCTAACACTGTGCCTGTTGGCACTTCAGCATCATTTTGGCTGACTAATTCTGTCATACATGTTAGTAACCCCTCCGTTTACTTTTACTTTACGAAATCAATAATTTAATTAATTTTTAGAGTTAAATTAGTTTTAATATTTTAAATTTAAATATTTAAAATCATACGAAAAATATTATAAGTTATAATCCTTCTTATATTAATATAATAAAAAATACATATTAATATTGATTAAAATCCATACAATTTGACTCTCTAGAAACAAAATGTGACGATAAAAACTGAACGGAGAGAATAATATTTATATTCAACAACAAAAAAATGTAAAAGATTCCGAGGATTTCGGATTTGTAGATTTTCTAGAAATTATATACTCCACATGCTAGTGTCTGAAGCTAAATGGAATCACCCTATTCATAACAAGTGCACCTAATATATTTGGCCAAATAAATAAAAAATTAAACCACCATATTGGAAATTATCCATAGACTAATAATTATCATCGAGAAAATAATTAATTCTAACCCCAAGTTAAAATTATAATTGATAAGATCTCGTAAAACTTCTTTCGTAAAACTATTTCGAATCAAGTTACTATACATAATATAAATTAAAATGAGGAAAACCAAATCATATTCTTGCATTTGTTAGAATGTGATGATCGGGTCGAGAGTTACTCCCTTCGCTACCATTCTTTTTTTTTTTTAATATAAATTTGAATTATCAAAATTTTTCTGACTCGACATACAAAGACTCGTAAGTCGTAACTTCTTGAGAGCTATATATGATATATGTAGCGAAATCATTTTGAGATTTTCTTTGAAATTCATGAGTTGGTGTAAATGCAATTAATTTGAGACACATGAAATAATGACACACTGCTTATGTAAATTTCATTTCTAAATTAACGACTGTACCCTTTCAATATGCAACTTTTTTTAAAGAATTTTATTTTCACGCCGCATTATTGGTGCCCATCTCTCATACATCTTTTTTTTATTTACACTTTGATAAATATTATTATTTCATTAATATATTTAGTCAAAAAACACTCAAAAGTCAACATTTCCAATCATCAAGATCTATCTACTCCACTTGGAATGTTCTGTGTTAGTCAACATGTTCATTTTTTAAACAACATGAGATGCTTCATTCAAAAAAAAAATTATAAAAAAAATTACAAACTTAATGAGCTAGCTAGAACACAATAGTATATATCTGTGCATTATCTCCTACTTGTCTTGTTTATAATTAGGAACTTTTATACCGTATAGTCACCCACCAAAATAATAACTAGCAAACGCGTATTTTTGTATATATATTATACATAATTAACGTATATTTTTTGTAACATTTCCTTATAATTAAGCAAATAATGGCTCAAGTGTGAAGAGTCTTAGAAGGATTAGATTCTAGCTAGACTCACTTAGAATATTTTTGACCAATTCTAACTACTTTGCCATTCTTTCTCTTCTATTTTTTTATTAACAAATAATTTCTTAATCTAGGATTCCTATCATATGTTCAGTGATCAATTTGACTGCTTACGGAGGGATAAATATTAAATGAAACAAAACTCTCTTTTTACCTGACATAATTACTTTATTATATAATTTTATAATTACCAACAGGGATAAAATAATAAAATTTAGACTTCCAAGAGAAGTTATATATTAAATAAAGAAAAAGAAAGTTGACAACCATCAACTAGCACAATCTAATACTATTTTTTGAAGAAAATTAGACAGGGTCAGGTCATAGTGCAATTGTGCACTCTTCATTTTCACATACTAAATAGTCCATTTTATAATCTTTTTTGAATTGTATAGATTTCTAATCCTAAGTCTTTGTTCACTAGTCAAGGTCTTTGTAGACCAAATGCATATATATCTGGAAAGTATAGATATACCATAGATCGAACCCGAGTATGAAGTCGTCTTTGGTATGGGGCGCTTTACCCTTCAATGTGGGATTTTTCGACACGGATCCAGATTAGTTGGGCTTGAAAACAGAGACCGAACGATAAACCAAAAACAAAAGAATACTAATCCGAACCATCTAAAATCTTAATTTAATAAGAAACAAAATTTGTCATCTTTTACTTAGCTTTTAGAATAGATCAAATTAAAAGTCGAAAAGAAATTAGTTTTAACTCTTACCATTTAAGGTTGAATAAATATATGCATATTATGTAACGTTACCATAAATATAGACGTATTATTTAGGCTTCGGATGAATATATCAAGTTGAAAATGTACAAGACAAGAGGGGTCATTGCTGATCTTTAATTTTTGCTCCTCAAAATAAAATAAAAAAATCGTAAAATATAAATTTATATTTTCACATCATAATATCTCATTAATTTTGCCCGCACTCTTAAATAACTTATGTCCCGTGCCCTTAATGAGACAAAGAAGGTTATATTTCATTTTTGTTTTTGGGTCATCAAGCGCACAAATTGAAATGAGGGCATTTTTTTGGAAATTTTTAAGTTGTTGGTCCAAAAGAATAGCCGACAACTATATGATATACACATATTAGTGTATAATATATATATATATATTGGCTAACGAAACTACACAAAATGGACTCAATTGTGAAATTATTTACCTAAAATAGACTCAACTCAAAGTATTTACCCTTAATGGACCTTCAACTCAACGTAATTAACCTAGAGCCCTCCCCCCTCAATTACATGTTATTCTCCTTCTTTATTTTCTTTTACTTTGACTTAGCATTTAATATTTATCCTTTTGTCTATTAATTTATATTTTTACATTTATTGATTTGTATTTTTATATTTATTGCTTTGTATTTTTTTCTCATTTATTATCTTTATCTTTTTATCTCCTTATATTATTTACTTAAGATATCATTTAATAATATTTTTATTATTTATTTCCTTCTTTTTATTTTCTTTTCTTTTCTTTTTTGTCCCTTTTTGTCTTAATTTTATTTACTTTTTTGCTAGTTTATCTTTATTTTTATTTTTTTTATCTTTTCCTTTGTTTTAAGGAGAAACAATTAAATATTTACATAACTAGTTTTAAATTAATAAAAACATAGAAAAATTAAATAATTAGATTAAAAGAATAAATAATTTAGAAAAATTAAAAATACTAGTTTATTTATTAAAACTAAATTAATAGAAAAAAATTTATTATAATTATTTTCTCTTTTTTTATTTTTTCATTTTATAAAAATAAGAAATAAAAATATAAACCAACTATTTTTTTATATTAATAATAAAAAATAACTAGATAATAATAAGAAATAAATAAAAAATACTAAAATTCAGTAGCTTATTCATTAAAAATAAATTAATAAAAATAACTTTTTTATTTTTTTTTACTTTTGCAAATAAAAATAAAACTTTAAAATATGACTCTATTTTTGTAATTAGTTTTATAAAAATTACTCGTAACTTGCTAAAATTGATTATATAAATTAAAATATCAAAATTAAGCATAAATTTTGTGATACTCTGTCAGTATATGATATGTACCATGTGGGTATCATAGAGGATTGAAAAAAATCGAAGTTGGCCTAAATGATGTCATGCCGGTATGTAGATATATTATAATGGTATCACGAAGGGCTGAGAAATATCTCTCTGAAAAATTAAAACATACCTCAATGATACCATGCAGTATATAGATATATTAAAATTATATCATGAATGATTGAGTGATCTCATCGAAGAGCTGAAGCAAACCTCAATAAAAACAATACTCAATTACTCTTTGATACCACCAAAGTATATTATACTCTGGTAGTATCAAGGAGGAAGAAGCAATCCTTCAATGAAGACACTGCTCAGTTACTCCTTCATACCACCACAGTATATTCATATATTGTAATATACAATGATGATATAAAAGAGGAAGAAACAGTTCTTCAGTGAAAATACTGCTCAGTTACTCTTTGATACGATCAGAGTATATTATACTTTGATGGTATCAAGAAGGAAGAAACAATCTTTCAATGAAGACACTGCTCAATTACTTCTTGATACCACCAGAGTATATTCATATACTATAATATATTGTGATGGCATCAAAGAGGAAAAAATAATCCTTCAGTGAAAACACTACTCAGTTATTCTTTGATACTATCAAAGTATAATATACTTTGATAGTATCAAGGAGGAAGAAACAATCCTTCACTGAAGACACTGCTCAGTTACTCCTTGATACGATCAGAGTATATTCATATACTGTGATGGTATCAAAGAGGAAAAAAAGTCCTTCTGTGAAAACACTACTCAGTTATTCTTTGATACTATTAGAGTATATTATACTTTGATAGAATCAAAAAAAAAAAAGCAATCATTCACTGAAGACATTGCTCAGTTACTCCTTGATATGACCAAAGTATATTCATATATTGTTATGGTATCAAAGAGGAAAAAACAGTCCTTCAATAAAAACACTGCTCAGTTACTCTTTGATACCATCAGAGCATGATATCAAGGAAGAAAAAATAGTCCTTCAGTGAAAACACTACTCAGTTACTCTTTGATACCATCAGAGTATATTATACGTTGATAGTATCAAGGAGGAAGAAGCAATCCTTCAATGAAGACACTGCTCAGTTACTCCTTGATACGACCATAGTATATTCATATAATGTGATGGTATCAAAGAGGAAAAAACAGTCCTTCAATGAAAACACTGCTCAGTTACTCTTTAATACCATCAGAGTATATTATACGTTGATAGTATCAAGAAAGAAGAAGCAATCCTTCAATGAAGACACTGCTCAGTTACTCCTTGATACCACTAGAATATAATGTGATGGTATCAAAGAGGGAGATGTAGTCCTTCAGTAAAAACACTGCTCAGTTACTCTTTGATATCATCAGAATATATAATATTGTGATGATATTAAAGAGGAAGAAGCAGTCATTTAGTGAAAACACTGCTCTGTTACTCTTTAATACCATCAGAGTATATTATACTCTGATAGTATCAAGGAGGAAGAAGCAATCTTCAATAAAGATAATATATTGTGATGGTATCATGGAGGACTGAAGTAAACCTCAATGAAATCAGCGGGAAGAAAAAAAGAATAAAGAAAAGGAGCAAAAAAGTGAATATAATTAGACTAAGGAGAAAAAATAAAAGAAAAAAGAAATTAAATAAAATAAAAGAAAAAACTAGAAAAAAGAAATTGAAAAAAAAATAAAGAAAAAAGTCAAAATTGAGTATCAAATAAGATTATGGTGAAAGAAATTAAAAAATAATATGATTTGAGAAAAAAATAAATGAATGAAAAAGGAGAAAAAAGATAAATAGAGAAAAAAAAATAGAGAAATAAAAACTGAAAAAATGTTTAACATATAAATAATCTTTTTTTATTATATAAATAAAAAGAATATAGAAAAAATCAATAGAATCAGATTATGGAGAAAAAAAAAGCAAAAAAAAAAATAGAAAGAAAATAAATAAATTGAAAACAAAAATAGGAAGCAGAAAATAAAACACAAAAATAAAAAAGTCAAAACTAATTATGGGAAAAAAATTTAGAAATTAACATGGTTTAAGAATAAAATAAATGATTCATAAATGAGAAAATAGAAAGAAAAAAAAAACAAGAAATGTAGAAAAGAAAGAAAAAAAAAAGAAAAGGAAAAACTAAAAAAATGTTAAATCTTTTTCAAATTAAACAAAAAGACAAAGCAGAAAAGACAAGAAAAAAAGGTAGACGCTGACGTCGACCAAATTTTTTATTTTTAAAAATATATCATTTTAAAGTAAAAAAGAGACATGAAAATAATGAGGCATTTAAGGGTAAATAGTTTCCTTTTTGGGTATAAGTGTTCTTTGCCCGATCGGCAAAATGTGTAACTTCCCCTTTTTTTTTCTTTTCGAGCCTCATTTCGGTGAATCAATTAAATTCTTCCCAAAAAGAGGGCCAAAAAGGAGGCATTATATAAAAGATTTTCGAAAATGCATTTTTTTACAAAATAATTAATGTATCATACTGAGAATATCATTTTTTTTTCTCTTTCTAAGATTACTAATCGTATAAGTAGCTATTTACAAATAATATATTTTTGCTTCAAAATTTGGCAAGGTTTCCACCAATGAGGCTTTCCAAAATTTTCCATCCAAAACTCTGCACCTTAGGACTTTGACCTCTCTGCAAGGAATGAGCACCCTTACCATAAAAATAGGGAACTCAACTTTCCAGTTTCTCCAGCAGGCCACATTTAGCCAGACATTTTCTTTGCCCTGTCCAGTTGCCAATCCCAAATGGTGCTACAACTCTTTTTTTTTACCTTTTCTCTCCCTAATGATCAATAGGAAAGCACCAAATTCGATGTTCAATGGTGGTGTTCCATTAGATCACCGAGTGTAATCCTTCCGCAGTTGCCACTGTCCAGCCGTTCAAACTGTTTGCAAATCAGCATTACGTCTTTCTCTGTGATCTTCCCCATTTCTTTCAGTTTGTATATCACATATTCTGATTTACTGCAACCACATATAAGACGCAAAATCAACATCACATGTCCTACTGCAAATGCAGGCATAGCCACATTTTTCTCACAAGAATATATGCAAACTTGCAGTAGGCACAGTTCAATAATCAAAGTTGTACTAGCGAAAACAATAAGCTAGAAACAATTACGATAGTTGATCAAACAAAGAACAAGCAGTTTAAACAACAAACTGCAGAAATAAGATATTTTTTGTGTCTTGGATAGAAACTGAAAGATGAGGTACAAAGGAACCTCTATGGCATATAAGCCGCGACCCATATAGTGAAAAAGAAAAGGATCACCTACAGATAATAGATCAGGTTCAGTCTAAAATCCCCTTGACTCATTCAGCTTCACAACAAGCCAGTTAAACCAGATACTGTTACATACTTAATTTGCTATCCGAAATTCCCACTTTTTGCTCAAGTTTCAGGCAAAGTTTCAGGCAACTATTTACCAATATCTAAATTAAAAATGCTCGCATCGCAGGTCATACACTCAAGTTTTTGTGCACCATTTCAGGGTTCTGACCAGAAAGGTTACATCACTTACAAGATTGCATATTCTAAAAACCAGATGGCAAATTGGAACCTTGAATGGTCAAAAGAAAAGAAACTGGAACTTCAGATGGCAAGTTAAATTACCTTATAATTACTGTTTTTTTTATAATGGTGGTGTCTTAATTTGAGTGCGCCTTGACTATTCCACAGGTACTTCGCTACTTCCCACCAGCACAAGTACCAGGTAACTCTGCCTACTAAGGCTTAGGCAGATGGGAAGAAATCACCTAGTGCCTTTTATCTCTGCTGGGACTTGAACCCTTGTCTCCAAGGTTTGCAACCCACTTGGTTGACCACAAGGCCACAACCTTGATGTAATCCATACAATTATATAGAGGTAAACACTCTCTATGCTCTCATGATTGGGTTAGACAAGAAGAATTCAAGCTACCTTAGCTTCCGTGCACAGCTTCACAGAAAGGCGCAAAAATTATAAACAAATTAAACCCACACAAATGTTCATGGCAGTCACTGGAAAATAGGATTCAGATAACTTTACAATTCCAAGTTAAAATTGAAAAGTTGAACGTTCCAGTTAAATTGAAGAGACGAGAAAAGCAAAAACAAAGATTTCTTACAACTCACTTCAATAACTAAAGAATAGTCTGGATTTGTGTGTCATGAAAACTCTGTATTTACTTTAGGCATGAAAGGTCACTCCGAAGACAGGAGATGCAACTAAATAATTTTTTATAACATAAGGTATTTTATTCACAAACAGTACCAAGTAAGTACCCAACAAAATGGACTTGTCCTCCACTAAAGTTTTAAAGGGTCTAACAAGTCCAAAGTATGTGTCATGCCATTTACGAAATTTCCCCTACAACAACAATCTAACTTTTCTATACACCTGGATTTCACATACGAAATATGGTTATTTTTCCCTTCAAAACATCTGTTGTTCCTCTCTAGGCAGACTGTCCATATAACATATAAAGGTTTCCCTTTTCCACGGATCTTAATAACTTTAAACTAAAAAAAGTTAATGTGTCAGTGGATATCTGCCAAAATTGATTGAGTAGTGTGCATGAAGAATATTACAGACCTTTAGAATGTGGTTACATATTTGCTCGAATAGTAGGTAAAATGATTCATCAACTATCTATTCAAGTATTACTTGACTAGAGATCAAGTTCAGTAAACATCAAGTGGTTAGGTTACTGGAACTTTTTTACTTGGACACGGGTCAGAAATCAATCTGACATATTCTGGAACGTGAAATATGAATCCTGAAGTCCTTTTAATGTGGAACATATTCTTTTTTTGAGGTTTTTTTTTTTTTGGGGTGGGGGGGGTGGGGGGGAGAGAAAGTAGCGTGTAACATATTCTTAAAAGCAACAAAACCTACATTGTAATTGGTCCATATTGGGTTCATCATTATACCATGGAAATGTTACTGCAGAGCATAGTAGAGATCATTGTCATTAAAGTTACAAAGAACTTTCAGTCGGAACAGATAAGTCTTAATATTACTCCCTGGGGGAATAGTTACCCTAACTTTGCACAAAGGAAAGGCTTCTAACTTTGGAAAAACTTGAAATGTGTGAGGATATCATGATTGCTTGTGATCAGGGCGGACCTACGTTGATGGACGAGGGTATCATGATTACTTGTAAACTCATCTTTTGAAACTGAACTTGTAAACTCATCTTTCTCTCCAAACACACTCTTTCTTCACCAAGAACACTCATCAACACTAGTTCAAGACGTTCAGTGGAGATTTTTAAAAAAAACAAGCAAAAAAGAAAAATAGATGATATCTCTGATCTGAAATTGACAGAAGCTTTTATTTTTCTTGTCAAAAATTGACAGAAACCAACCCAACTGTTTTCTCTATATTTCTTGAATTCTGTAGCAGAGAGCACTTGGGCTTGGAGTTGGGCTCTGATGAAGAAGACAATGTGAAGGCGATGATGACTAGAAAGAAAACGGAAAAAAAGGGAAGGGAGGTTAGATCGTCGAATCATTTGATCTAATCTGGACCATCAAATTTCTCTGAGATTTTATTAATTTTTTGTTCTTCATGTGCAAGAGCTTTTGGGGGAAACGCTAGCTACGGATACATAAGGGGTGTATAAGGTTTCTCGCAAAGATAAGGTGTGTAAAAGGGATTTATGTGCAAGTTGAGGGGCTAGTCGTATGTATTAAGCCAAAAAAGGAAGGAATTTCAAGGGTTGAAGATGCAAACTACAAGGTACGATTAATTTAAAAGGTGCTATATTCAGTTACATCGTGTTGAATTAATGATAATATATCACATGTTGTGAGGCATATCTTTATTTAGATCTCATGGGCAAAATGGGGTGTGATGACTATGTATGACTTGGAATTAGAGCAGTCTGATGGTAAGACAACTTTCTTACATAGCAAACTCGAGAAACAAATTTATATGAAACAACTAGCAGGTTAGAAGTTGAAGGAAACGAAGACTCTTATTAATTGAAGAAGAAATACTTGTTCAGATTAAAGCATTCTCAGAGACAATGGTACGAAAGCATTGATTTCATTATGTTGGGTATAGTTTTTTTGGTTGTTTAAGGAGAATGTAAGATAGTTGCACTTTTTTTCGGAAGTTGGATGCTGGTTCATCTATTTACTTGTTATTATATACTAATGGCATGCTCAATCCTCTAAAGGATTTGCAGAATCTTGCACTTTGAGGAGACAGCCGTATAATGAGTATTTTGTGAGGAAATTCAGCATTGGAAACACTTTGTGAAAACCTCTTTGTGAGTGAATTTTTGTGAGGATTCTCTCTGGTTTTGGGTTAACTAAATTATTGATTTTACATCAGTACTCTCTTTTTTTTTTTTTGATGGCCGTGGTGTCCGGGCCAGCTTTCGCACCTCGACTAAATCCACGGGATACCTCCCACCTCCCACCAACAACAGGTACCAGGTAACTCTGTCCACCAAGGCTAGAACAAATGAGAAGAATCACCTAGTGTTTTTTGCCTCCGCTAGGATTTGAACCTGAGACCTCAGGCCTCATGGCTCTTTAACCCACTTCATTGACCACTAGGCCACACCCTTGGGTGCCAACATCAGTACTCTCTTTTAATATTCTAAATATAGTCGATATGCTCCTCTCCAACAATTAATGTAAGGTCTACCTGACCGATTCACTAAGTCTTTTGACTTTTCTATTGTCTTATTAGTTATTACTATCATTAAAGATTTCATAACAATTACACCTTACGAGGGACGTTGTTGAACTTGGCTGTTTCTTGATCTTCTCGGAATCGGCCTCACCGCTGCTACCAGCCGCTCCGAGCTCCGGCCACCACTAGCAACAACCACGCCTCCCTTTTCTTTGTCCAACAACCTCCCTGAAGCCACCACAACCAGATCCAAACCCCCTCTGTTCTCCCTTCGATCCCTAAACCCAACAACCACGACCAGACCACCCCAAAACCCCAAAACCCACTACAACCCCTCTTTCCCGACGAAATTCCGGCCAAACGCCACTGCTCCGACGGAGCAACCAACGAACAACACTACAACCTCACCTCATCCAACGTCATTAATCCGGCGAGAACGTTATCCTTCGGTTTTGTTTCCTTTCTTTTTCTTTTGTCTCGATTTCTTCTTCTTGCAGGTTCCTTTCCCGAGTCAGATCTAGCATAAATTCCGGCGACCAACCAGATTCCGGCGAACAACAAGATTCCGGCGACCAATTTCGACACCTCATCTTGCCGGAATCCAACCACTTTAGCAAGCAGACCGTCTTTCTCTCCTCACAGCTTGACCCCTGTGACTTCTATCCCTAGGCTTTATTTTCGTCCCCAGTAGTTGACATTTGCTTGGATTTTTTTATTTTTTATCGCATTCTTGATAGCCTATTTAGGTTGACATTTCTGCCATTGCTTTAACACTCGTTGTCTAGTTTTTTTTACATTTTTTACATTTTACATTTTATATTGATTTTGACGTGTAGTGTATTCGGGAAGGCAATTATTGGCTCTATATCGTGTTTGGCAGTGTAGTTCCTGTCTCTTGTACCTTATTTTGCTTTTCTTGTGATATAGTTGTTTAGTATAGAGTAGTTGGTGGAGTTGGTTTATCCTTGATTATAGCGCACGTTTTAGTGGCTTTGGTGAATGATGGTCGAGTAGGGTCATGTCATCGGTCGCACTCGGGTTTGGGGGCAGGGTCGGGGGTGGGGCCGGGGGCGGGGGCGAGGGGAAGGAGAGGTAAGCGGGTTAAGGGAGCATCTAGGTTGAGAATAGGGTCTTGGAACATAGGGACGTTATCAGGAAAGTCCATAGAGCTAGTGAAGGTTCTAAGGAAGAGGAGGATTAGCATAGCTTGTGTCCAGGAGACTAAATGGGTGGGCACTAAGGCGCGAGAGGTAGACGAGTATAAGTTGTGGTACTCAGGAGGTGTGAGGAATAGGAATGGGGTAGGTATCCTAGTGGATGAGGAGTTGAGAGAGCAAGTGGTGGAGGTTAGGAGGGTCAACGATAGGTTGATGTCAATTAAGTTAGTCCTTGGAGGGTCTACTTTGAACATTATTAGTGCGTACGCACCACAAGCGGCTTGGATGAGGAGGAGAAGAAACGCTTTTGGGAGGTTTTGGACGAGGTAGTGGGAGGTTTGCCTGATACTGAGAAGCTTTTCATTGGAGGAGATTTCAATGGGCACATCGGGGCATCTTCGAGGGGTTATGACGATGTGCATGGAGGCTTTGGTTTCGGGGATAGGAATGAAGGGGGTACCGCACTCTTGGATTTCGCTAGAGCCTTTGGGTTGAGAGTAGCTAACTCTAGCTTCCCGAAGAAGGAGGAGCACTTGGTTACCTTCCGTAGTTCGGTGGCCAAGACTCAGATAGATTTTTTGCTCCTTAGGACAGGTGATAAAGGTCTTTGCAAAGACTGTAAGTTTATCCCAAGTGAGAATCTTTCGACCCAACATAGACTCTTAGTGATGGATTTAGAGATCAAGAAGGAGAAAAAGAAGCGGATTGTGGATGACCGGCCTAGGATTAAATGGGGTAGCCTGACTATGGCCAGTGCACTGGAAATAGGGGAGAAGTTGATGACTAGGGGGCTTGGGGGAGTAGTGGGGATGTGGATAATATATGGGATACGACTGCTAGCTGCATAAGGGAGACAACTAGAGAGGTGTTGGGCATCTCGAGATGTCGTTCTGGCAAGCATCGAGGGGACTGGTGGTGGAATGGAGAAGTAAAAGGAAAGGTGGAGGCTAAAAAGGGGGCATATGCGAAGTTGGTAGAGAGTAAGGATGAGGAGGAGAAGCGAAGGAATAGGGAGGCGTATAAGATAGCTAGGAAGGAGGCCAAGTTAGCGGTAACGGCAGCCTTTGAAAACTTATACGCGGCTTTAGAGGATAAAGGTGGGGATAAGAAGTTATACAGGTTAGCAAAGGCTAGAGAGAGGAGGACTCAGGACCTTGACCAAGTGAAGTGCATCAAGGACGAAGATGGCAAAATACTAGTAGATGAGGTACTCATTAGGAGGAGATGGCAGTCTTACTTCCATGGACTCTTGAATGAAGAGGGGGACAAAAGCTTTGTGCGGGGAGATTTGGCACACTCAGAGAGGCGTCGTGACTATGATTATTGTAGCCGTATAAAGGTTGAAGAGGTTAAGGTTGCGATTCGTAAGATGCGAAGGGGTAGGGCGACGGGGCCAGATGAGATTCCCGTTGATTTTTGGAAGAGCTCGGGTGAGACAGGTGTGAAGTGGCTAACCGAGTTGTTTGATGGTATTTTCAGAACGGCAAAGATGCATGAAGCTTGGAGATGGAGCACGATGATTCCTTTGTACAAGAACAAGGGCGATATTCAGAGTTGCAACAACTATAGGGGTATCAAATTGCTAAGCCACACTATGAAGGTCTGGGAGAGGGTGGTGGAGTTGAGGTTGAGACAGATCGTGCCTATTTCAGAGAACCAGTTCGGCTTTATGCCAGGACGCTCGACTACAGAAGCGATTCATCTCCTTAGAAGACTGGTGGAGCAGTACAGGGAAAGGAAGAAGGACTTGCACATGGTGTTCATCGATCTAGAAAAGGCGTATGATAAAGTCCCTAGGGAGGTCCTTTGGAGGTGCTTGGAGGCTCGAGGTGCACCCGTGGCGTACACCAGATCAATTAAGGACATGTATGAGGGGGCCAAGACTCGCGTTAGAACTGTAGGAGGAGATTCAGAGCACTTTCCCGTGTTAATGGGGTTGCACCAGGGATCGACCCTTAGCCCGTTTCTATTTGCCTTGGTAATGGATGTATTGACGCGGCAAATACAAGGTGAGGTGCCATGGTGCATGCTATTTGCGGATGATGTAGTTTTGGTGGACGAGACTCGCGGAGGAGTTAATGCTAAGTTGGAGGTTTGGAGACAGACCCTCGAGTCTAAGGGGTTTAGGTTGAGCAGGACCAAGACTGAATATATGGAGTGCAAGTTCAGCGAGGCGACTCAGGATGATGACGTAGAAGTGAAGCTGGGTACACAGGTCATCCAAAAGAAAGGGAGTTTCAAGTATCTTGGGTCTATTATCCAGGAAAATGGAGAGATTGATGAGGATGTCACTCATCGTATTGGTGTTGGGTGGATGAAATGGAGGCTCGCATCTAGAGTCTTGTGTGATAAGAAGGTGCCTACTAAACTTAAAGGCAAATTCTACAGAGTGGTGGTCCGACCAGCTTTGTTGTATGGAGTAGAGTGTTGGCCAGTAAAGAACTCCCATATTCAAAAGATGAAGGTGGCGGAGATGAGGATGTTGCGATGGATGTGCGGGTTTACTAGGAGAGATAGAATTAGGAATGAGGATATCCGAGATAAGGTGGGTGTGGCGTCGGTGGAAGATAAGATGCGGGAAGCGAGGTTGAGATGGTTCGGACATGTGAGGAGGAGAGGCACGGATGCTCCAGTGCGGAGGTGTGAGAGATTGGCTATGGATGGTTACAGGAGAGGACGAGGTAGACCGAAAAAGTATTGGGGAGAGGTGATTCGACAGGACATGGCGCAGTTGCAGCTTACCAAGGACATGACCCTAGATAGGAAGGTGTGGAGGACGCGGATTAGGGTAGAAGAGTAGTAGGTAGAAGTATGTGTAGGCTAGTAGGTAGGAGTGTTTTTCCTTATTGTCCCGACTAGTAATCGTAGTGCTACGCTTATAGTTTCTTGTTCTTGGATTCCTCGTGGTAGTATTTTGTGGCAGTGCTCTGTTTCTGTCTGTTGTTTGTTACTACATATTACTTCCTATCGCCTCTTGTAGTTTTATCTTGTATTTTTACCCTGTATCATTGTTACGTCCTTTTTAGCCTATTTTTAGACTGTTTTGTCTTGAGCCGGGGGTCTATCGAAAACAGCCTCTCTACCTCACCTCTGAGGTAGTGGTATGGACTGCGTACACTCTACCCTCCCCAGACCCCACGCTGTGGGAATACATTGGGTATGTTGTTGTTGTTGTTGTTGTACACCTTATATCTATTATTCCAAAGTATGTAGCTACAACTTATGGCAGACCTGTTCAGGTTAATTTAACAATTACAGATAACGTCTGTACAAGGGTATGCTGGGCACTTCTGCGATAAATAGTGTGGACAACCCATTTCATAAGTTTATTAGGGCCTTCTATTGAATTTTAACCTAAATCTCCCGTGCTAAAATTCCGATGCCAACATTTTTTGTTTTTTAATTTTGATGCCAACATTTGAAAATTGCTGGCGGCCATTTATCTCTGTATATGTCCAAAGACTCAATTCATCAAATCATATTCCAGATATATATATCATGCTATAATATGGATGTTATGCGCCTGGGGCCTTCGGGACAAAATAGCAGCATACATGTTCCTTGTGGAACCAGAGAGTGATCTGACAAGAGACAGGCTAGCAGGCACTCTATAGGTGCGTGCATAATTCTAACTCAAACTAACTCTCTAACAAGTGTCATACTCAAATAATGGTAAGATTTTTGGACTAATTTTCGTTTCTCTGGTTGTTATGCGTTATCCTCTTATCTTCCTAACTTGGTGCCTCTTTTAACCGGATTGTAGATCAATGTACTATGGAATGATTTCTATTTCATCCTGAGAAAATTAAAATATATAATCTAGATATTGATGAAGGATGAATGTGTGCATTACTATGACTGGATAAAACATAAGAAACGTGGTGTAACAAAAATGAGAGAAGGGGCACTACTGTCCACGCTCTTCTATTGATGTTTTCAAGTCAAACCAGGGGTGGTTTATCCCTTTCAGAAGAAACCTCAATGATTGGAAACTTGAAGAATTTTTTTGGTTGTTGAGACTTCTTAACAGTTCTCCCTCTGTCTTCTTCCCCTGACTCCATCATATGAAAATTCAGCTAGGAAGGACTATCCCAGGCTATGGCATGGTGGTTTATATGGAAGGAAAGAAATACTAGAGATTTGAAGGCCAAAAGGAAAATGTAGTTAATCTTAAACTAAAGTGTATATTTTTGCTTAATTCTTGGAGTGGTACGGCAAATGTATATAGAGCCAGAAACTATGGTTGACTTTCTCAGTTCTTTATACACACTGTAAAGCTCTCTTTTTTCCTTTTTTTTTCTTTTTTTTTAATGAAGAGAATTTCATTAAAAGGCATTGAGAAAATGCAGTAAATACAAGTAGAGTAATTCTCAACATGCCCTTAATGTGTGTTTACATCAAAACTATCCTTACATTACCAATCAAAAAAGGAGAGAAGGGGAATGAAATACGAAGCGATCAAAATATGCAACTCATACAAGTGCATGTCATAAACAGAAACAACTTTTAACTTCTAAGGTTAGTGTCATTAACCACCAGTAACTATCTACAAATTTTGGGGAGCTTACAGGATGTATAGACCTTAGACTGTCTAAAAAGATATCTATGAATTTAGACATCTTCCTAACCAAGACTAAATTCAAGTCTTAAAGGTTGAAAGCAAAACCACATTCTAGGCTTTTGGTGCTCTATTAATGGAATGGAAAAGCTAAATTTTCCCTAATTGTTAACTAAAATCTAGTAACTTACATGTACAGAAGCTGCAATTTTTGCCTATTTTTGCACCTAATCTTAACAATGAACATGCTTTCAATTTCTTCAAGTTCTAGTAACTACTTAATGCTAGCATGTCTCTGGAAGCTGTTAAAAGGAGGACAGATACCAACTGAATATACAAATATAGGAAGATTGAACTGTTGAAGCATTGATTGCAGAGGAGGATGACAGTAAATAACTGTTTTCAATTCATACAGTACGAACAAGTTGTGAAAGTGAAACTTAAATGACCAGGGCTAGCAACAACAAAGTTTTTTGTCCGGCATGTCACTTTAATCGCAAACGAACAAAATAAACAGAAATTGGAGGTGCAACAAAGTGGACTTCATCATCTCTATGTGACATGTACTATACCTTTTCTCTGAATTAGGTTAAAGGCAGTTACACTTTGCGTAGGTAATTATGCATTTTCAAGCAAGGCTATTTCCAAATGGACCAATGTGGATAAATTAAGTCAGACTGGATCTTAGCTGGCAAGTCTGGCAATTTCACGAATCAATAAAAAAACAACTGGCAGTTTCACGGTTCAAGCAACCATTTGTAATGTCTGTAGATCTAACACAGTCTTAATACACGTGTTTACTAAGCTTCACTTCAATAATATCTTGCTACAACGTGGATCAAGCACTATCAACGAGATATGTTTGCCAGTGTTGCCACAGCTCAAATCAAGCTCTAGTGTCTCTTTAATTATCAATTTTCTTCAGTTATGCTTATTAAGAAACTTCTTAAAAAGCATGTCGAGAACAAACAGAGAGCAGATCATTAGAGGAAAGTAATCTGCACTTGAAAATACCAGCTCTGTGGCCTGTGCTACGCAAACAAATAAATCCTTAGAGATAAAAGCTTAACATGATCATCCATTATTTCCTTTTTTCCGTCTATTTTGATGTTGAAGCATTCTCTCTTACTAGGAAAGAAGCCCATATATACTCTACTACTTGATTCTAATGAACCACTACCCTATCTCAACATTGACTAGTTTCCTGTTTCTGCTGGTTTGAATAGCGAACTTCCCTACCATTCTTGGAAGTGAGAGAGAGTTCATCTATTGTACTACCCCCTGGATACAGTACCCTAAGTGTGATGGCAGACAATAAAGCATATCAGCCATAAAACATGAAATGCATTCAAGTCTAAAAAACATAGGATCTTGTTGCATTCACTCATAGCTACTTCATTTACTCTTTCCCTTGCAAGTCAAGGGAAAAGGAGAGCCATTCATATATGTTAATTCCAAGAGAATCACAACCTGCCATATATTGTTTTCTGCCAAATCGATTGAATGAACGGACTCGTCCACAAGTTAATATTCTAGAAGAGCTATAGGTTTGAGTTTGACTAATATGTTTCCTGCAAAGCTCAGGTTCCTATGGACGCAAACAACTAAAGTCTAAGGACAAATTTAAACGACATAAAATTCAAATGCAAAGCCCAAGCATATATCCCATCCACAAATTCCTTGAGTTTGACTATGGCAAGTATCAGCAAATAGAGTAAAAATTAATGAAAGTATTTTGATATAAATAGCAATAACGTCAAAAGGATAGAAAACTTTTACCTCACGAATCCATTATTATCGATATCAGCAGCAAGAAATTGCGCGACAGTCATATCCTGATCAAGCACCCATTTTGCCATTTTCCGATGACGTTTATCTATTCTGGCCTCAGCTAAGTAAAGAAAGGCTCGAGCAACTGCAAGTGTAGACACAAGCAACCAAATGGATGCAAAGATACGACCGGTCATTGATTGGAATGCCCTATCACCATACCCCACGGTGGTAACTGACATAACTGACAAATAAAATGCATCTACCCAGCCAAGCTTCTCAACAAAATGCATAACAGCAACCCCAATCCCAATACAAAGAACGACAACACCCAATGCCAATGCCACCTTCATTCTTATCCTCATTCTCCCCTTCTTCACATCAATAATATAAGACCTAGCATCATGTGAATTCCCACTTTTAATACTCCTCAGAAGGTAGTTCTCTTGCAAATCAAGGACATAACTAACCATCCCACTAAGCAAAATATCAATAAAACCAAAACCCACAAGCACAAACAATATAGAGAACAGCTTGGTAACTGTACTATCAGGAGTTATATCACCATAACCAATAGTACACATAGTAACAATGCAAAAATACAAAGCATCAACAATAGGGTGAGTCTCAGTAGCCTTAAAATGATCCTTAAAGAAAGAATATATAGCCACCCCAAGTGTCAAGTAAAGAATCAAAAGCACAACACCTTGTCCAACAATTGAAATTTTCCCAAACTGGGGTGGCTTAGAAACAGGTGAAGGTTCAAAATCATTTATAACAGCCATTGCTGGTGCTGTTTTAGACCTATGAAGATTACTCTTAGTCCAAGAAGGGTAATTTGGGTCAATCAACCAAGAATTCTGATTATCTTCAAGATTGGCTGATGATGAAGAAGAAGCAGGAAGGTTCAAAGCATCAATAGCAGTGGAAGTAGCAGCTTCAGATGGACCAAAGATAATGCGTTCTTTGAGTTCAGAAGGGGTAAGAGGGAGAGGGGCAGAAGGAGGGATTGAAATTTCATCGTGTTCAGGTAAAGGACAGAGAGAGACAGGGGTAGGGGGGTAGGGGTGGGGTGATGCTCTGGGGCTGAGATAACAAGGGAGGAGTGGCTCTTTCTCCATCTGGGTTTCGCCGGAAAACAGCTAATTCGCCGGTTCGTAATCGGAATACAGTTTCTTGAAATTATGGTTTTCAGGTGTGACACAAATTTCTTGGGACTCTAGGCCAAAGAAGAGAAACAGACTTGGCACAATAAGGAGTTAATTAATTAATCGATACACAATTTAATTGTATAGATTAGTGTTAATTAATGATCAATTTTATTGACCTCAATGTCTTTACAGACATATACTTGTACATAAATACTCTTCCCAAGTTGCAAATAAAAACAATTTTTAGAGTTTAAGTTATCTTCAATGTCAATATAATAAACATATTTATAATTGGTTTTTATATCAAATTAATTCAAATTCCTATGGGTAAATGAATTAATGAAGTAAAAATATGTATTAATTATTCATGATTAAATGGTAGTTACTGTATATATTTTTTCACACATATCATGTATCAATTTATAATTTGATGTAAATATAAAATATCTAATGCAAATAACTTTTACCTTTTGGTATATGTTTTTGTTAACCAAATGTAGTTCATATATACCTCTTGCTTGAGATGAGCTGGTGGTTAATATTGATGAAAATATTTTTCTAGAAAATATTTTTTATAGAAAATAAGTGGATATTTTACTTATTTTTTAATGTTTGATAGAAAAATAAAAAATATATTATTTCAGGAGTATCTAATGCGGCGGGGAGTGGGGGTTCGGGGGTGGCGCCGTGGCGGGGTTTGAAATGGTCAAGGAGAAGGGGTGGGTGAGGAAGAGATAATGATCTTGCAATGTTATTATGTAACTTGTTTTCACTATTTTGATTAAGAAAGTCATTTTCTTCATTTTTAAGAAATTTATTTTTCTAAAAAAAATATAAAAATATTATCCTCCATACCAAACACACCCTAAATAGCTCCTTATTTGATTTGTGTAATTGGTCTCCATATTAACACATCTAAAACATTAATTATATGTAAGTACAACATGAAAATCCAAGACAATTGTTATTGTAAAGGTCAAATTAGTTTGTAAGTTGCAAGTGACCTAAGTAATAATAATATCAAATGCAATGAAGAGGTCATCATAGTATCTACTTATCCTATATTAAAAGTTTATAATGCTATCAATTGTACTTGAATTGAATTTTGTAATGCATTAATTAAGAAAATGAAACCAAAAGAGACATTAATTTGATGAGAATTAATAAGTACAATTGGGGTCATATTTTAAGAAGATATCCTTTAATGTCCACTTGATATATAATTTACTCTCTCTCTCCATCTTTACTTATCCACTATATTATAAATAAATGTCCAACAATACTTGTCCAATTTATAAAATCAATAGATAATTTTACTTTCTAATTTACCTTTATCATTAATTATAGCTATTTTCCTATTATATTTTTCAAGACATTGTATTTATTATATTCAAAGAATGATAAGGTAAAATTACCCTTCTATTTATAATTTTTAATAATTGTAAAAAGTCAATAGTGAATAAATAAAGATGAACAGAGGGAGTACTAACAATTTGTTTTCACCTATAATGTTATGAGAGAAAATTATCCTAGATAAATCTAAAAATTAGTTATTATTTTTTAATTATATTTAATTATGATTTTTTTAATGCTACTTAATTAAGGAACAAATAAAAAATGAGACCCACTAAATATCTCATTGTAATTAAGGAAGATAATTACAAAATAAAATCTTTCTTCTCTATCTTAATCTTATTTCTATATTTATCCGAATTTTACTTTTTAATTGATTTAGTAGGCTTAAATTTAGGGAATTACAATTATCATTATTCAACTAAATTAATCTTTTTTCTCTGCAATTCATAAATATTTTTTTTCTCTCTTCTAAACTTCATTATATGTTATAATAAATAACATCAAAATGAATAATTTCAAGTATATAATGTGATTTTGTGTGATATTATCTAAGACACATTATGTTAATATTCATTGATTAATTTAATGACTATAGTATACATAAATTGAAAATAGTTTGTATACCAATTACATACATAAAATGTAATTCATTTTTATAAGGTCTTGATATATATACTTGGTTTAAAACTGATATATACATGAAGCATTATACCACCTAATTGTATATTCATTGCATACACAAATGATTTTTCATATTCTCAACTATCAATGTATGAAATTTATATACAATTTGATATCTATGGCGTGTTAATTTAATAATTTTCAAATCTAATTAAGTATAAAAGTTGATATAAACTAAATTGATAACAAAAAGGAGTAAAATAAGGAAATTATGACACAAGAGATATAGGAGAGAGAAGATATGTCCATTTTAAGATATAGGAGATATTTTTGGGTTGATTAATATCTCTCAACCATTTTTTTAGGGATTTTGTTGCACCCAATTATGTTTTTTTTTTTTCGTTTTCCTTTTTTTTTTCCGAATTTTATTAAGTTGGTAGATTTTGTTAGAAAACTTATGATAGGTATTGAAAATTAGAATCTATTGGTATAAGTTATAATATTATATTTAATATAGTATATATGAGTTTTTTTCCATATGCGTATATTGAGGTTAGTGTGCATTAAAAGTACAAGTTCGACTCATAGTCACTAAGCTAAAATTAAATGCTTGCTATAACTGGACTGTAAACTTATTTCGCTAATTTCAAATATTATTTAAATTTAATATCTATTTAAAAATTTTGAACAAAAAACTTCATACCGCGATGAATTGATTGCTCTTCGACCATTAACACTTTCCACCATGATCAATAACGTCACATCTCACGTGATTTTACATTTGGGTGAGATGAACGTCACGTGACATGCCGCCACCTCATCATTCACCAACCTCCCCTAATACTCTCTCATTTGTCAACCGTCACTAGCACAAAGATGAATCTAGAATTTCTAAAATATAGGTGCACCACTAAGAAAAATGATAAAATGTATATAGTTGGAAATTATTTCCTCTAGGTAAATAACACAATATTCAATCAAGTGTACTATTTAGTCATCTTGAAATATGAATGTCAACATATAATATTATATCAATTCTAAATAATATATACATAAAATACTTAATATTACGAAGAGATCATAAATTCACGTGAACCGTAATTAGCTCAATAAATCCACCCCTGCACGAGCATGTTGTAATGTCAACTTCAAGGGATGTATTATTTCATTTTCTTGAAACCTTCCTTCCTTTTCCTCATAAATTGGTATTTTAAGATTGTAACAACTTTTTAATATTTGCATCTCTCTCTTTCTATAAATTACTAAAGCAATTTAATTATAAACCTCTGAGTAAAACTCTAAATATTATAGATATATAGGATGTTGTTTATTTTTCTGTTATAAGAAGAAACAAAAATAGGTGGTCACCTTCTATTTTTTTTATTTATTTTTTGTTAACTTTAGTGTATCAAGTTCTTGGGATGATGAACAATGCCCTATCTGACTATGGATCTCCATATGATAAATGTTTACCTTTAGAATGGCATAGTTGAATTTATAGATTTAATTCAAAGTTATACGGATTGAGATGATCAAAATATATGGTTTATATATTATAAGTTACTTAATCAATATAAATAAGATAAAAGAAATAACAAGTATGAAATTGACATGGAATAGTAATTAAGTAAATAAAATGATATATTAGCCTAAATTTCAGTGTTAATTGCTAACAATGAGATTGGACAAACTTGTTGTTATTGATAATAGATAAGACGATGAGTAACAGAGCTGAAAGATAGAAAACAACAGTGTACTGCTAATGAGTCAGTCGAAAATCAAATGATTTACAACGAATGACTAGAAGACTATTTATAGTTAAACCCTAGCTAGAGAGCAGCTTTCATTGATCTTTCTCTTATTAAGTCCATTAATTGCACATTTATTTTAGTTACATAATGGTTAGCGAAGATCTCTAATTCTTCCGCAATGGTTGGACCCCTAAACTCATCTCGATCTTATCTAGTCCAATCACAATCTGGTGCTCGATTTCATATTTTTAGAGCTAGGCATGCTTTATTGATATAACACTAGATTTGACTATCTTGACTTCAAATTTTTCACAATTAGATTTACCTTACAGTCGCGTTCTAAAAGTAGCATTTGATATCATCCTTCTGAATCACTTTTAACCTATTCTTCTTATTAGTTTTATTTTCTGATTCACCAACATATCTAATTCGATTTTTATCCCATACAATAACAATTGAAGCAACTCATAGTCAAAGCATTACAGTTTCAGATTTGCAAGATATTCATTTCTTCTTCAGTCTCCCAAAAGGATGAAAATATATTAGTACTACCTAATTCTTATTTTTGCCAACCAAACACGACCTTGGTGGTACGTGTATATTTGGGGAAAGTTGTTTGATGATCTTTTTTCACAATAACTCATTTATTTCCGCAACCAAACGCGGTCTTATGTACTACTTTTGTCCATAATTATTTTGATTCAGTCATAGGTTTTTTGTGGCTATACATTTCCCTTTTTCCCATTACTTGGATGTTATTGTTAGCTATTAGTCTATTACTCTATCGATTCTATTTTATTTATCATATTTATTTATTTTACATTTTTTAAAAGATATTAATTCAAAAAATAAATTGATTAATTTATTATTATTTACTCTTTGATGTCAATTTAATATTATTCTCTTTTATACCTTGTTAATTTTTCTTCATATTTATTAAATAAAAATAATTAATTAATTATATTTTGATTTTTAAAAATAACAATTATTTTATGTCAATTGTTTTTAGTAAATATCACAACTAAAATAGACAGGAGGGTGTTGTATGGATGACAAATGAGTGGTTTGTATTAATTTGGATGTATTAAAATTGGTGGAGAAGTAATAAATTTATTTACAAATTATTTAGACTAAGATAGCAGATAGGCTAAATAATAAATTATAATTCAGTCCGTCTAACTCTTGCTAATTTTTTTATTTTTTTTTAATAAATTTATTTAATTATCAAATAAAATTAATAAAAAATATTAAAATATTTTAACAATATTTTTTATTAAAATTTTGGAATACATACTTAATTCAAATCAGCTCAATTTTTAAATAAACTCATTTAAAATAAATTAAATTACTAAGTCATTAACTCGTCAAAATCTAAACAACTTCAAATTATTATTATATTTTCACGAGCTAATTTTACATCCCTCTGCTATTAGTCCCAACAAATTATGATAGGAGTTTAGGCTATAATGATTGAACCACATGGCATTATTATTTAAATCATTAAATGAGATGATACTGACATAGTTTAGCTGTCATTAAAAAGAATAAGTTAGACTTAAAGGGTGCAAAAATAGACTAATTATTTTAGTAATACTAATGCCTCTTGCCTATTAAAGTAACATATTTTGTGTTTGGCAAGAAATGTCAGCTGTCTAACAACACGAAAATACATTAGTCAAATGTTAAAGTATTTTATATTGAATAATGCAATTGACTATAAATCGATTCGCTTCATTTATGTGAAGGTTTATTGAGAGAAGAGTTTTTTTTTAACTATAATTTTCAATTTTTAAAATTATTTTAAATCTATAAATATGTTGATTTATAATACTTTTCATATATTTTTAATTGTATAAATTTTAGTATTTAAAATTTTGAAGAATCTATTTCGAAATTTACATTAAAAATAAATATTTTGATTCTCATACTACGAACCCTGAATTAGGATAGAAGAAGCACTAATTAGGGTCCCTACAAAACGTGTTCATAATTCAATTTGTTTCTTGAATTATTTTTTTTATTTGGTGTCCGATATTTATATTAGAGTTCGACTAATTTAAATTGGCGTTGCATAAAGCCCATTCGAGGAAATCGCTCCTTAAAAAAATTTAATATTCAAAACTCAAAATTAAAACATTTAATTGAAGTAGACTCATCTGTTGTACCACATCCGTCTTTGATTTTCTTGAATGTTTTCAAGCATGTAATTTGTGAATAATGACGCATGATGGAAGTACGTATAAAGTTATCATGATTTCTTCTTTAAGGGGGTATCAAAATTGAATTTTATTCACATACCCAAAATATCATGACAATTAATAATTACGGAGTAATACTTTTGTATCTTCAAATAGTGAAATTCAGTATTTACATATAATGGTTTTACCATATATGTTTGTCAATATCAAACCTTATTCTCTCGGTCCTAAAATACTTATCATATTTCGCTTTTTAAAAATCAATTTGAGTACTAAACTTTGAAGTTAATTAATTAAATTTGATTAATTTAATATTTTAAAATTAAAATAAATATTCAAAAAATATACAAAAAGTACTATAAATTACAATTCTTCGTATATTAGTATGATAAAAAAAAATACATCTTATTATTTATCAAAAGTTATGTAATTCGTCTCTCGAAACATGACAAATATTTTGAAATGGAGGAAATAATATTTAAAATACTAGCAAAATACTATTTTAAAAAAAAAACTAATTTGATGAGTATTTCAAATAATTTTCACTCACGAATCTTTAAGTCTTTCGTTTAAAGTGAAATTGATGTGCAAACATAATTTTCACTTTCAAATACTATTTTTATTTCTACTTTGCCTACTCTCTTTTCTTTTTTAAATTAGAAATTCACTTCGTGCAGGGTGTTAATTATTGACTACTACCTGTAATTTAAGATCCAAAAAGTAAATACTTACTTCTAGTCGAGGCTGAACTAGCATTCCGATAATGGATTTGACACAACTCAAAAATTTTAATGCACGCACACTATTTGTATTTTATATTCATGTAGTATGTATAAATCAAGAACCTAATTAAAAATAATAATTTAAAACTCATACACTTAAAATTTTAGTTTCGCTTTTGTTTCTAGTTATAAGATATCTAAGAAATAAGAAATTGTCGCTAGAATTGAATTTATTTCATCTATTCCATGACCGGAACAGGGGAGGATACACGTTACACTACGATTTTGAATCAGAAGAGAGATTTCAAGAAATGGCAGATCTATTCACTCTATCAATAACCGAGCCGGATCTGGTGTATCATAAGGGATTTGCCTTTTCTATTGATTCCTGCGGATTGGATCAAAAACAATTCTTGAATGAGGCCAGGGATGAATCGAAAAAGAAATCTTTAGATTTTATTCCAAGAAAAAGATGTTAAATATCTGGAATTTCTTATTATCTCCCCTAAACTTTCTAAAATTCAAGTATCCAATCAAGATCTTATCATATATAATAAAATAAATGGAGGGATCAGTGGGGGCAGCTAAATAGGTGAGGTGTAGGAAACTCTTTGGCCCATCCCATATACATATATAAACAGAAAATCAAAAATCAACCAAAATAGTGAAGGTGACAGGACAGGATATCTATTCTCAAAGTCCAAATAGTGAACCAAAAAACATTTCAAAATCTCATTGCCTAATAAGCTAACATCTCCCTGAAAATGACATTACTTTCCTCTGCCCAGTTATGATATGAGAAAAAAAGACACCGACATATAGTACCAAACATAAGCACACTGCTCATATGTTTTCAGGTTTAAAAACAGTTTGGTCCAATTAGGCATAGAGTACTATTTTCAATATTGATTGCTCTGTTGCTCACACAAACTCTCGACTAATAAAAGCTTAAACCCACGATTTTTCAGTTCTTTTTTTTTAGGACTAAAAAATCAGGTTCATCGAATAAAAATTACAAATTTTAATTGTCTATTCTAAATTCGATAAGATATTGGCATAGCATTTTTGAAATCGAAAATCAAATTCTTTCCAGAGTGTACCGAACCAATCGATGAACACCCCCACCTACTCAAGAGTTTCACAAAGTTTATGATTTTTGAGTATACAGTACACACCACAATCAGGTCAAATCACTATATTTTCACGCCTGCCATATGCTGAATCATTCAATCGTCGTCCTCAAGAATTTACCATGCCTTGTTTAGCCATGAGCTCCTGCATTCTCCTTTGCCTGATAGCTTCCAATTCTGGGTCAGCCTACAATAATTGCAAAAAAAAGAAGGAATCAATCTCTCATAACAAACCAGATCAGACAGTTTCAAGCTTCAAAATTAACCACTTATTCTAACAATAGTCCAACTAAAATAAACTTCTCTAGATTTGGTAAACTAATTTAGAAGTCAATAAACAAAATCCTTATGCATTCAGCAAAAGAAACAAAATCCTTATGCATTCAGCAAAAGAACCTGTTGCTCGAACTCTCCAAAAATAATGTCGCAGCCATGTCAGATACTCCAAAAAAAGAAATGGACTACTGCAAATAATCAAGGAATGATGACTGAAATAATTGAAAACTAAGATGAATCTGAACAGTCAGCCGAAAAATCATTGAATTGAGCTCTAACTTCTAATGGATATGTAGGAGATACATTGATAAATTCAACGAGAGAAAATGGAACAAATGCACACCTCTAAGTGGAAAGGCCAAAAAGGAAATGGAAAATCTCAGAGATGATAGAGTGGGCAGATTGAAACTCTGGAAGTTAAGCCCTTTATGTTGGGAGCTAAAAGATATCTTAATCTCTGAGACTACTAGCACCTGTGGTTTCTCTTGTAATGCCGCAAAAAAGGATACGTGGAGGCTTCTAATGGGGTGTGATTTGTTGTGGACTTTGAGGCTTCTCTCTTTGATGGCAATTTCTGTTATAATGCCCCAAATTTGACAAAATATATACATGTACTTAAGCTTCACAAGTGAATAAGTGTCCAGTCTCAGAAGAGGCAGTAAAACACAATACTTTCAGTAGATTAACAAAATGGATCTTTCAACTTAATAACTACATGTTAAGTTTAGCATAGTAATATTAAGAAAAAGTTTACAACACTAAATCTAGGTGCATCCATGCTATAATTAGAACAAATAACACAGACCTGATGGATGCCACTTTCATGAGCAAATGCATTAGCTCCTACAATGGCCTTATGTGGCTGCACTTGGAGCCCAGTGAACTCTTCCAAGATAAGTTTTGTAATTAATTTTTTGTGCATTTAATCATTAATGTAGTAAAAATAATTTATAAAGCATTATTAGTTTACTTTTTTGTACAAACTTATTAACAGAAGTAATGTTTAAGTGAAGGATAAAATGGTCGTTCAATATTTAATGGACATTTTGGTAATTCAACTTTTCAACTTAGGGTCTTCCTACTTTTAGAATAATATTATAAAGAACCTTCCATTTCGAAATAGCAAGCCTAAGTTTCTGGCAAACAAATGTCCTTTGACACGACAGATCCAGAAATTATCACATTAGACAGGCAATATAGGGATTGGAATATAACATCAAAAATCGAACATGTGGATCAACTAAGGTTTAGAGTTACCTGAATTGCTCTGCTTTATTGATCAGCTGTCGTTGCTTCAGTAGTCTCTGGATTATTAAGATCAATCGCTTCCTGTCTTGCAAGCCAATCCCAATATTTTGGTTCTTTTGAAAAGTCCCTTTTCATATCAGCAAGTATCTCATTTCGCATATCTTCTGAATGAGCTAAATCTGTTGCTTCTAGTATCTCAAGAAACCGTGTTCTTAAACTGAAACTGGAAGGGAGGGCTTTAATAGAATCACGGTAAACTGCCTGAAGAACATTTAAACCTTGTTCCCTAAATAAATCTAATTTCTCCTTTGAGTCCCCATCGTGAAGGTTGGATAATTTGTCATCCTCTATTTTATCATCAAGGGCCACAAATAATTCTTTGTTCTCATCTCTCCACTGTTCCTCTTTAACATTTTTGTCAGAACGAGTCAGTGTTCCCTTATCTTCTCCTAGTTCAACTTTGCGGGCCTTTAATTTATTTAGGTATGTAAGCTCCATTCGGAGATATTCTACCCACAGATCCTCAGAAGTTGGGCATGCTCTCAAGCCGCTAAGCATTAGGGCACGAGCAGCAGCAGCATTTAAGTTGTTATCGAATTCCCAAGCTGCAGCATATATCCATACTCCAGGCACCTTAGGATGAAACCTAATTGCCTGCGCAAGGGCCTATTAAAGAACAATAGGCATGAGAACAGCATAAGACATCCGAGAGCACATTTCTCAACATTTTCAATATTTAATGATGTGACACAAAGAAAGCCGTCCAAGTTAAAACACTCTCACACTCCAAATCCTACTTGAACCATTGGCAAATTTTAATCTGATTAAATATTATATCTAGCATATAGTAAAGAGCCTTGGACTTTTATGTAGAAAATAAGTTCATCAAACTCACCGGCCGAACAATCCTCAATGCTTGACAAATGCAGCAACTTTATCAAATAAAAAGACATTTCAGCAGTAATAAAAGAAAAATTAAGCTCCCATCCATTATACTCATTATTTCATCTTAAGCTTCTTTTTTTTTTGGATGACCGTGGTGTCCTTTCGCGCACTTCGACTAAATCCACGGGATACCTGTCACCTCCACCAGCAACCGGTAACAGGTAACTCTGTACACCAAGGCTAGAACAGATGAGAAGAATCACATAGTGTTTTTTTTTGTCTGCGCTGGGATTTGAACATCTTTAAGCTTTTCTATTTCGTAAGGTATAAATTCAAAATATTGATGTGTGACATTATATATATAACGATACAATCTATGTGTTCATTAAAACAATTGAGTAACATACCTTCTTCATTCGACCGTTCCTTCGCTCCTTACAGAACTCCAAATACTGAAACCAAAGCTCGATATCTCCCTTAAACCTACTCGTAGCGAGCCGATAAATCTCAATAATCCTAGAAACACCAGCATAATCCGAAACAGACTTTTTCTTCAACTTTTTATGTCCCTGAGCTTTCTTACGTAGAAGTCTAAGAGAATCGAGACTTTTCTCATAGTCAATGTATGCTAAAAAATCCTGTTTCAATGGACTAGGTCTCTTCAGCCTGTACTCAAATTTGCGGCGCTGTTTCACAATTTCAGCTATTTCCTGGCGGTTAAATAGACCGCGCCTTTCAAGGTCGTCTAACTCAGGGAGCATTCGCTCCATCTTATACTGTACCACATCCGCCATTATTTTATTTTTTTCTCTTCTTCGAACGAAAACAGAAAACTTTTACCAAGGAGGAGGAATGGAGAAGGAGAGGTGCGGCGGCTATTAGGAGAGCTCAAGAGAACTGAGGACAACAGATGATCGTTCTAGGGCATAACGAGGGGAATTATGGAATTTTTAGGAAATATGAGGGACAAGAATGTAATTTACTCAGGTCAAACTCAAATGGCTTTTAAGCCAAAAACAATAAAAGGGAAAAGGGTAAAAAAATATTTTCATCTTAAGCAACAGAGGTTGTAAATTTTAATTCCTCCCTTTTTCTTAATTTTATCCGCTCAATAACTCCTACATGTACAATACTTTTCATACAACAATAAAAAATTGTTCCTCTTTTTTAATATTTTCTCGAATTATACAATATTTGAATTATAGACGGAGAAGAATGAAAATGATTGAAAAGGTAATGAAAATAGAGACTTGAAGAGAAGTGAAAGCGGAGAAAAATTAAAGGCTAACCCTTTCATTGTCAAAATCACTGTTTATATTTGACAAAAAAAAAATTGGGTGTTGCTAGGTTTATAAAGTCAAGGACTAAAATGATAAGCATTTAACCATAGATAAAGAATCATTTTTATAAGTTGTTATATTTCAAGAATCAAATCAATGTAAGATCTTGTTTCGATAGGTTTATTTTAAGTTGTTTTTAAGCATAAGTTATAGGTTGAAAATTTCAATTTTTTACTTTTAGTTTTTTTTTTATTATTTTACTTAAAATCAAGTGTTCAAAAACCATTTTTTTTACCTTATCCAAACACTATAAAAAAGGATAAAAGCTATTTTGACTTAAAAACACTTAGAATAAATTAATTCAAACGGACTTTAAGTTCATACATTAAGGACTAAAAAAGAGAGAATGTCAAACAAATTGAAACGGAGGGAGTATTTTTATGTGAAAAGAACACTTACACTCCAAAAAAAAAACTATTTACCCTCAAATGCCTCATTACTTTCATACCCCTTTTTATCCTAAAACTGCAGTTATCTAAATAAAAAAAAACGCAGGCTGACGTCAACGCCCACCCTTTTTTTTCTCTTTGATACCATTACAGTATATATATACTCTGATGGTATCAAAGATTAACTGGGCAGTGTCTTCATTGAAGGACTACTTCTTCCTCCTTGAGACCATCAAAATATAATATACTCTGGTGGTATCAAAGAGTAACTGAACAATATTTCATTGAAGTTTGCTTCAGTCCTTCGATGAAATTACTCAATCATCCATGATACCATTGCTGTATATCCATATACTGTCATGGAATCGTTGAGGTATGTTTCAGTTCTTCAATATTTTAATTTAAAAATAGTTAAAAAAAATTCATAATTTAGATACAATTTTTTAAAAATTGCAAAAAGAGAAAGAAATTATAAAAATATATTTTCTACTAATTTAGAGTTCAATAAATAAGCTTGTGACTTTATTGTTTCTTATTTATTTCTTAAAAAAGAGCTCAGTCCTATATGACACCGACCTGGTATCAATATACTGATAGAGTATCATAGAGGATTAAGCTCAGTCATATATGATACTGACAGAGTATCAATATACCGATGGAGTATCAGAGAGGATTAAACTCAGTCCTATATGATACTGATAGAGTATCAATATACTGATGGAGTATCACAGAGGATAATTAATTCATGATAGTGACGCTGATGTGAGGCGCGAAATAAGAAAAGAAGAAAGTGGACAAGCAAGTAAATAGTTTGGGCCCTTGGTCCATTAAGCCTAAATAGATTGGACTGAGTCTATTTTGGGTAAATAATTTTACAATTGAGTTCAATTTGTGTAGTTTTCTCTATTTTTATTGCTCTTGGGCTTTAATCAGCCTTGTCTAAGCATTTTCATATAGATTGCTCTGTTGCTCACACAAACTCAATCTGACTAATCTATCTATCTATCTATCTATCTATATATATATATAAAGGAGGGTTATAGACAATGTGATGTGGTACATCTCTATGACCTCCATTCTTATTCATTTTTTTTCTCTTTTTTTTGACATTTTTCTCTCTTTTCTCTTATTATTTAATTAAAGAATTAACCATGTTCTATCCTATTTATTAAGTTTCATTAAATTTCTTAACAATTATATTAATTTATTGTGTATAAGTTATTATATTGATTACTAATTATTGGATGTACTAATGAAGAATTGAAAAGTCACTCTAATTGTGCACTTTTTTTTGTCCTAATTTTTTTTATAATTTTTTATCCCTTCTTCTAATTATAAAATGACATTAATTCTAAGATTTTTGCTTTTTTTATAAAAAAAATTTGCCCTTCTTCTAATTATAAAATGACATTAATTTCTAATATTTTAAAGATTTTTCCTTTTAATTTTTGCCCTTCTTCTAATTATAAAATGACATTAATTTTTAAGATTTTAAATATTTTTTCTCATTTTTATTTAATGTATTTTAGAATTAACTATTCATGACTCATATCTTTTCAATTTCTACTCTTAATAATAGCCACAACTCTCATAATTTTCATGTCCATAACCCCCAAACTTTAATTTTTAAGTTAGTAATGTCTTATGGTATTCCTCTATTTTGTCTATATAAACTTATATTTTATTTCATTAAGATTCTCATCCAAATTTATCCTCTCTTCTCCATCACTTTGACTTGTGAATTATAACATATAACATGAATGGAGTATATGAAGGCAAGAAATATTTTTTTTTCAAGTTTTTTTTTTTCAATTTTATGTACTTGAGTGCTTTCTTAATTTTCGCATATATCTTTTTACGTATTCATTATCTCTTCTCCATCACTTTGGCTTGTGAATTATAACATGTAACATGAAGGGAGTATATGAAGGCAAAAAATATTTCATTTTCAAGTTTTTTTTTTAACTTTATGTATTTGATCGTGCTTTCTTAATTTTAGAATATATTTTTAATGTATTCGTTATCCTCACCCAATCAAGTATGATCCAGAAATCTTCACGAGAATTTGTTGAGGTAATAATAATTTTTAAATATGTTATTTATGTGTAGTTAATCAAAAAGTCAATTTGCGATGGATACTAATTTAATAATCGTATATGATCAGAATTTTTTTTACGATAATAAATATTGAGGTAATTTTAATTTTTAAATACATTATTTATGTGTGGTTGATTAAAAGTCAATATGCGGTTGACACTAATTTAATAATAATATAGTGTAGTTCGATTACAATATTTTACTAGATTTCAAGGGATAGTTATTTTTTATTGTTTGTACAATAGACTTTTTTTTGTTGTATATGTATTATATAATTTAGATTTCTTTCTTCTTTTTGATATAATTACATTTTAATTGATATGATTGAAATAGAAATATTATAAATATCATATACAGTGCAGGATCATATTAATAATTGTCTACATTTTTCTTGTGTTTTTATGTTATTATGATTAAATAATTTATTTTATTTATCCATAATTGTGTCTAATCATTTTTTAAATGTTGCTAGCATATAATAAAAGATTTGATATGATCTTTTGGAGTAGAACATGGTGGTGGATCTACTTACAAAAGAAAGCGCTAGAAAGAAACTTTTTAAAGCATAATTAGGAATTATTTTTGCTAGAGTTTTTTTTTTGCTTATAATAGTTACTTAGCTACACATATTGACAATATTATTCATTTAGTCCTTTATGATTCTACTTTTTGTTATGAAGTATAATTAATATAATTATCTTATTTCAACTAAGAGAATTGTGATAAAGAGTTTCATTTATTTCTCTCGCAAAAAAAATTAAAAGATGAAATAATTTATTTATAGTGTCATGGCTTAATCTTTTGCGTATATAACAATCTTTTTTTGTCGTTGTTCTTTTCTTGCTCGAAATGTATTACGTAATAATTTTTCTTATTATTTTTTTATTACTTTATGAATATAATAGTGTAGGTTATTTTTTATATGTCTTAGCTATATAACTACGAAAAATTATGTTTGTATATTATGTATTTGTGATCTTTGAAATAATAATGCTATAATTTCTTACTCAATCAAACTATTCATCTTTTCTTTTTTACTTTTCCCTTTGTTTTCGATCATCTATTTATTTATATTTACAAATAAAATCAATGCATAATAATTAATATATTTAATTTCTGATAAAATTATACATTCAAGATTTTTGTAATTTATGTCTCTTTATCTTCTTTTTAACTTCTATTCTCAAGTCTCAAATAGTATTCATAAGTCATGTTTAATTTATTCTATTTTTATGATTTTTAAAAATATTTTTTTAATGTGTAAACAAATTTAGTAAATAAATATAATAATTAAAACACAACATAAAAGTTAAAAACTTTTTGTATAGAGGATCAACTATTTCTAAAAAAGATTTAAAAAAATTAAAATTAAAAATTAATATTTTCAACTTAATACAATAGATTATGTTTCAAAATATCATCATTTATTTCATTTACTTCACCACTCATACACTCTAAATTTTCTATTTTATTATGTACATATGAAAAGTTTGTATTTAAAAAGAAGTAAAGAATTTCTATTTTGCATAGTAAAAAAAATAAAAAAATATGTCATATCCGAATTATAACAAAGATCTACATTTTCTTTTCTGTCACTGACATAAATATAAATATTATATACTACTCCATTAAAATAAAAAACTACAAATCTATAGATATTTTTAATATATAAACATTAGAATATATTAATTAATTATTTTTGTTTATAGCCGCGCGAAGCGCGAATTATTTCACTAGTAAAAGCTTAAGCCCAGGATTTTTCTGTTCTCTTTTTTCTTTTTTAGGACTAAAAAATCAGTTTCATCAATCACAATTACAAAGTTTAATTGTCTAATCTAAATTCGATAAGATATTGCCATAACATTTTTGAAATCGAAAATCAAATTCTTTTCGGAGCGTACCGAACCAGTCGATGAACACCCCTACCCACTCAAGAGTTTGACAAAGTTTGTGAGTATACAGTACACACCACAATCAAGTCTCATAGAAATTACAAATAAAGCACTATATTGAGCCTGCCATATGCTGAATCGTTCAATCGTCGTCCTCAAGAACGTTGCGACGCCTCTGGATCTGAGGAGTGGTCAGAACAGACATGCAAGAAGATTCAGGCTAGGTCTATAAACCAAAAAGGATAAAATAAAAGTTGAGCAGAAGAGCCTTACTGTTACTTTTGTCTGCTTAGTAGTTTGGGTGTTGATTTGTTCAAGTAATTCTATAAGTTTCTGCTCGGAAACCTGCAAATGCAATCATAATCCCAACCAAGGCAGTGAGACCACCATAGAAGGAAAGGATTGAAGGAAAGAAGTAAAGAAGAAACAAAACTTACCTTTTCTGTGATCTGCCCATATTGTGCAGCTCGGAGTATAACATCTTCCGCTCCTCTGGCCTTCTCAGGCTTCACAAGAGCAATTCGAGCAACTGGCTCATACAAAATTGAAATCCAGACCACGGTCATATAATAAGTGATTAGAAGAAAATAGAGGCCAAACTTTAGTAGGGACATGCAGAAAGCCCAGTAATTTTGAGGTCTCACACTATCTAACTGCCTTAAAAAATGTGAGAATGAGAAAACCTAGATATGCTTCAGCAAGACAAGACCGAATAAACTAAAAAAATGAAAACAGCAAAGACCACCAATTATTCTGGTTATAATCCTTGCCAACTAGAGCAATTGATCAACTATATAGAATGCCTACAATTAACAAAATGAGGGTCAATAACCAATTTCATTGATCAAGAACTATTACACTAGATCATTAGATCACATCAGATTCTACAAGAGCAGTTAATCTTTTACAAGGAAGGTAAAATCTACAAGTGTTCATGTGGAGATGTTTAACAATCTCAAGAGACAGAATAGAATGTCTGGGATCATACAAGACACTGACGAATAGGCCAAGCGCACAATGCATAGTTGGGTAACACGTGATAAGGAAACCAAAAAGTAGCTAAACAAATACACTTAAGGCATTGCAAACAAGAGTAATAAGAATTGGTACAGGGGTTTTAGTCCCCGAAGCTAATACGCAGGCAAACAAGATTTTTCTTTTCGCTGCTATTGTTCTCGCCATTGACGCACTGTAAGGATATTTTCCATTCTTTTTCAGTTTCTCTTCCTTTCTTCTTCTTTAATTGTCAATTATTATATATTGAGATGATTATTTCTAGTTTCAAATAAAAGTTGGGTCTGAATACTGAATTGAGAAATTTGTAATGGAGTTTTGAGATATGGATCCTAAAACTAATTCCACCATTGAGACCGAATAAATTGGTGTTGTTGTGATGGATTTAAAGTATTAACTGCATCTAGCGAGAGTTTTATTGGAGAATAATGATAAGCTAGTTGGACATCGATGAAGTTTGGGAAAATGATGGGTTTTGTAGCTATGACTTGTTTTAATGAATTTTTGGAAATACATGCTACAAATGGATTCATTGAGTTACTATGAGTTAGTTGATGCCTTTTAAACCGAACCATAAGTGGGATTACCCTAGAACAAAATAATTGAGATTTTAAGGGCTTAAAACCTAGTTCAAGTTGATGAATTGAACTTAGTAGCTTATGAATTTACATGGTTAAGCCTATTATTGTAGATTGTGAGTTGTTGAATAATCGCAAAATTTGAAGAGACGAATTGGAGCTAAAGCTTTGAGATAAGTTAAGACTAACTTACTAGTTGAGATTTTGATAAAATTCATGCTCCCTACGTATGATAAAATGCTTAAAAGTGTGTTTTGTGGCTAAGCACCCTGAGGGCAAGGGACTTCACTGTATTTATGACTCAGTAGTCAGTACAACTTAAAAGCAAAAAAGTTAAAAGTAATAAATGATTTAGATATTGCCTTTTGTGATGCATGACTCAATTTTAAAATATATGTTTCTGTCGAACATGACCTTGCTATGTGAACATATTGTTTTGACTGTTTGTTGAGTGCATTTACCTGTTGTCTATGTTCAGCTCACACTTAGTTACTGGTGTGATCACAATCAGTTATGGAGAAGTAGTCAACCTCCTCGAGCATGAGTGCCACACTGGCTAGGGTTAGCAACTTCACACTCAGATTCTCAATTTATCATATTCAATTACAGTATCAATTTAGATTCAGTAATGAATTTACCCTGCCATTGGTACTTAGCCCGAGATGGCATGCTTCCTTTTTGGATGCAGACACAGATACCACTGAGTGCCACCTGTTAAACCTAGTATTCAGTTCCAGCTCTCTCTACTATTCATTTAGTGGGAAATCGATCTTAGTTTATTTCAGACATTTTAATACTCCACGGAATGCTCCTAGGACCTTATGTTTGTTTGTTTTCATATTTTTTTAGTATTCTTTTAGAGGCTCATGAGTTTGACTTAGCTAGTAGGTTTTCAGATATTCAGTTTTGACTGGATTTATTGTCTTGGGAGGCATTTATCCTCATACCAGATTCATGAATGAGTTGAAAGCTCAATCCAAGATCAAAGAGTTAGATGGGAACAAAACCAGCTTCTGAAAGGACAATTGGCATGTGGTTGGAAATTTGGAAGTGGTATTTCCAGATATTTTCAACTTAGTTAGTCATCAGCAGAAGACAGTAGCAGATATGTGGACACTCCAAGGTTGGAATATCAATTTTAGAAGACAAATCAATGACTGGGAAGTTCAGAGGGTGGCTGACTTCTTCATAACACTTGAACAATTTTCTGGGTTACAAACAGGTGAAGATGTTCTTTGGTGGCATTGTGGCAAGGCAACACCAAAGAGCTATTCAGGGTCAATGCAGCATACAAAATGTTGACTCAACCCAATCAACAGTTAGCCAACTGGCCATGGAAACAAATTTGGAAGGCCAAGGCCCCTCATAAAGTAGCTTGTTTTGTGTGGCTGCTAGCAAAAGAAGCTGGCCTTACTCTGGACAATCTGATGAGCAGAGGGCTTCCATTGTGTTCAAGATGCTTCCTGTGTAAAGAAAGAGACAGTCAACCATCTCTTCTTGCATTGTCCATTCACAGCTCAGTTATGGAGTATTATCTTAAACCTCAAAGGCATATTCTGGTCTATGCCAGGTAAGGTTTCAGAAGCGCTCAGTAGTTGGGAAGGAATAGGATCACACGCAAAGAATAGGAGTAGATGGAGAATTGTCCCGGCTTGCATTTGGTGGACAATTTGGAAGGAAAGAAACTCCAGATGTTTTGAGAGATTAGAGGATGATGAGCAGAAGGTCAAGTTAAACTTCATCTTACTGCTATGTTTTTGGTGTAATCAGATTTACTCTAATGATACTATCTCTATCATTAATGTTTTAGACTCGTTATAGAAAGAGGATAGCAGATCTTTAGAGATTTCTTGTAAATATGGTTTCAGTACTACCTAAGTACCGCTTTGGGTTCATTGGTATAAAATACAGTTACCAATTTCAAAAAAAATAAAAAAGACATTCTCTTTTAGAGTTTTAGTATTATTACTATGTCCCTTTAACTTAAAAGTATGATTAAATAGTATTCCTTCAGCTAAATCAGGGTCCAATCAGCAGGTTAGCTAGGCTGGGCGCCAATCACACCCCTCACCCACCCAAAAAAAGATACCAAAGTTTGGGGGTGTGACACATTGTCATATTATGGGACAGAAGGGAATGGTTGTGCATAGACACAGTGTTGCACACATGGGTAACCCTCGTGCTAAAGCAATACAACAATCTAGGCAGGTACGCTTCAATAACGAGCAAGAACATTCTTTTTAGTAGTTCTCAACACAAAAGCTTTGAAATATCTTACAATTTAAGACCATCAAAATATCTTACAATTTAAGATGTCATAGTATTCTTTCAAAGTTATGTTGGCAAGTATAATTGTACTTTATTTACCTAGTAAGAAAATGTATTGAGAAATCTGTGAATGGTTAAATAAAACTTTTTCAACATTATATACATTCCCTGCATCCAAAATTCATGACCCCAATGTTTCACAGGCGAAGGATATGAATTTTACTCTTCGGTAGGTGAGAATGCGCCCTAAGACATGAAGCAGATGCCTTCAAATCTTTTGATGTACTTGAGGTTTATAAAAGAATCACATACAAGTATTAATTAGAGTAAATTGATGTAGGTCAGGAACTTAAGTCGGTGCAAAACGTTATGAGTCGAGAAGATATACCAATTGTGGGAGCTTAGTCTGACCCTTCTAGAAGACCTAGATAAGTTGCATCACAGGAAAAAAAATTTAACATTTACTTAATGATGTAGAGTCAATTCAAAAGACCAGCAACTAAAAGTAGATCCCACAAGCTAACACCTTCATAAGGAGCTTACTTAAAAGGGCTTCAGCCCCAACTGATCTACCATCCCCGTGGACGCTGCGAGCTGGCAGAGACAGAAAATCTGGGCACTGGTGACTAGTTGAAGGTGTGCAGTCAGAATGAGTCCCCGAGACATTGGCCTTGGAGTGACTATAATGCTTCCAGAAACTTTAACCAGAAATAAGATAAAAGAACTTCACCCCAGCCGAATCCCCGCACCCGTATCCATACCTGGATCCATATCCCCGAATCTTAAAATTTAGATCATAAAGGATCCGACCTCTAGATCCGCACCCGTATCGGAAACCCGCACCCGAGTCCGAGCAACTTAGAGTGTGCTTACTGCCATGGTTTAAGCTTTAGGCTCCATAGACGGAACTCTGTTTAGGTATTAGGGAGGGGAGGACACCACTCAGCACCGGTCCGTGGGGTGGGGTTCAATGCCTAACAAAAATAATAAAATGCACCTCTATGCTTGATGCCTAGGCATAAACCCCAAAAGAGTATGCTTTAAAGGGTCCTCTCCAATTTCCCCTATTCCCCAAGAGAATTTTATGATGCCTATTGCGTTTGTCTTGAGGCAAGCCTTAAGTCACACCTTAGAAATGCCTTTGGAAACGTCGGATCCTATTCACATGGAAACTAAGAGACAGTGTATGGTGTTTGATTGCATCATATCTGTTCTAGTTACAAGGTCAAAATGTCTAAAAGCAGTAAACTTTGAAGCTGAATTGGAAGTCATGTTCAATGTTACTTCTATCCATCAAAAATAAGAAAATGTTTTATTCTTTAAAATAGAGTGAATTTAACTTTAAAGAAGATGCTTTTTAAATATAAATGCAAAATTAAACAAATATTGTAGAGTTCTTAATTCATAAAAATCAAGACATTAAACATTTGGAAAAAATTCACACAACATGCACCTACCTCTGGCCCTTGCTTCAGGAGTCAGAAACTGAGTAAGCATCATTTGCCTTCGCTCATCAGCCTCCCTACATCAATCGCTTGTATAGTGGATATCAAATGTTGAAAGCAAGAGCTAATATTACTAACAATGACAACGTTTTGAACGAATGAGGTATAAGAAAATAAACCTTTTAGCTTCATCCTGGGCTTTCTGCTGGTCAGGGTTTTGCTGAGTTCCTCCCTATTTGCCCAAAACTATTGTTAGTGAAGATATTGTGAAGTTGAAAGCTTGACAATATATAACTCAACTCCAGAAACAGAAAGCATAGATACAGAGACAATTACATACCACGCCCTGTTTAGCCATGAGCTCCTGCATTCTCCTTTGCCTGATAGCTTCCAATTCTGGGTCAGCCTACAATAATTGCAAAAAAGAAACGGAATCAACTCTCATAACAAACCAGATCAGACATTTTCAAGCTTCAAAATTAACCATTTATTCTAACAATAGTCCAACTAAAATAAACTTCTTTAGATTTGGTTAAACTAATTTAGAAGTCAATAAACAAAATCCTTATGCATTCAGCAAAAGAACCTATGTGCTCGAACTCTCCAAAAATAATGTCACACCCATGTCAGAATACTCCAAAAATAGACTACTTTTGGAGGATCCTCCAACCACATTTTTCGAAGAGTCCGAGCAACATAGGCCAAAACCCAAAACATAATAACCCCAGCTGTCACTGTCCCTTACTTATTCCCTTTGTCCGAAAAAAGTTAGTATCAAATTTCAGATGGCAAAAAGGGTTACCAAATTTCAGATGAATACCCAAAAAAATCATAACTCAATATAGAATAAATACGAGAATTTGACAAAAACCCATTAAGAAGAACAAAGAAAAGTAACCATTTATGGAAGTGCAACAACCCTAAACAGAAGAAACAGTGTTGTTGAAGATTACAAGGCTAAAGTGACATTCATCCAAAATTGTTATTCAAAAAACGTATAGAAAGAAAGAGGGTATGTGAGATTACCATCTTCTGGGAAGTAACGAATTTGAGAAGCGAGTTGCAGCAAAATGGGAACTATTGGAAGAAGAGGGACACACAGCGTTTGCAAGACGCGATTTTTTAAACCCCTCTCCGCACTTGTTATGCGCATCCGGTTCGTTTAGTACAACTAGGCTTAAAATTGTCACTTTTCCTTTTTTTGAGAATCCAATTATACAAATTTTGATTAATATTTTAAAATATATTCTTTTTCTATGTTGATATAAAAACAATTACAATCACAGTATTTTTGTAGACTTTTCAGTATATCTAAACTTTAAATTTTAAATACTAAATTTATTGTTTTGACATATTATTTGTATAAATAAATCCTGACTTAGTATTATAAATTTAAATTTGTCACGATCAAACTTTTTATATATACGTCTGAAAGAGAGTCATGACACATTGTGGGTCGGTCATCCAGGCCAACATCGCACTAGGGCTTTGGATGAGTCGAAATACTATTGACCGCTCATGCGAGAGGACATGAAGTATTATGTGCAGACTTGTGTTGTGTGTCAACAAGACGTTGTTTAGTGGAGGTAGCTCGGAGGATTTTTTGAGCCACTACCAATTCTGGAGCGTTCATGGAAAACATGACTATAGACTTTATCACTTGTTTACCAAAGTCCAATGGTTACAGCACTATTATGGTGGAGATGGATATATTTTTCAAGTATGTCACTTTCATTCCCGCTTCATCAGGTTGCACATCTAAAAAAGCCGCCAAGTTATTCTTTAAGAATGTGGTGAAGTACTAGGGTTTATCAAGACTTATCATTAGTGATCGAGATCCTCCCATTATTGAAAAAATTTGGACACGATTATTCGACATACTTGAAATGGAGTTACACTTTTTCACTAGTTTTCACCCGCATACAGATGGACAGACGAAATAGGTCAATGCCTTACTGGAGTGCTACTTGAGGCATTATGTGAGTGCATCATAAGGATCGGGTAAAGCTCTTGGACATAGCCCAATTTTTTTATAATTTGCAGTGGAGTTAATTCACATACACTATTTGAGCTAGCCACTGGCCAACAACCCCAAACTCCACATTCACTGCCAGCCGCATTCGAAGAGGAGTTTGGGAGCTTATTATTTGGCTAAAGGATGTGAGGAGCAGGTTGACACTGCTAAGTCCTACTTGAACTAGGCATTTGAGCGGACGAAGAAATTTGTGGATCGCAAGAGACGTCCCACATACTATAGAGTTGGGGACATGGTCATTGTTAAGTTTAACGAGGCAATTCAAGGCACTATGAGCCATACATCAAGATTGTTTATGCAAATATGAAGGCCCATTTAGGATCCTTGTCAAGGTGGACAAGATCTCATACAAGCTTGATATGTCTTCGCATCTTAAGATTTATTTCGTCTTTTATGTGAGCATACTTAAGTCATGCCACAAGACAAGGATGATCCAAGTAGAGATCAGTTGACTCGTGCGCTTATTACTATCGTCGTCTCGCATGATCGAGAGATTGAGGCTATTATTGACTATCAGAACAGGCAAAAATAAAGCCATCATCATGTTCCTCGTCCATTAGAAGGGGCACTCACCGAAGGAAGGCACATGAAAACTTGTGGCAATTCAAAGACAAATATGGGAGTTTATGCAGTAGCAATGTGCGCAGTCATCGCAACATCAGGTGGAAAAGAGTGTGATGACCCATCATGTTATCATGTCACTTAGGCACCAAGTAACATAAAATTGCTCGTGTAGAAGGATAAGACTAGTCCATAGTGCAATGTTCTAGAAAAATAGGAAAAGTTTTCATAGAAGATCCTAAAATTTCTTAGATTTGCATATATATAGAAAGTCGTTAGAAAATTATATGCTTGTAGAGTATTCTAGAAAAGAAGCTTATTATTTAGCCTTGTAAGGTGGTCCTTGCTGATTCACACGGTTTCATGTGCCCCCTGCAAATATGTAAAAACTTATTTAATAATTATTATTTACCTATTAACCCATAGATGAGTAATATAAATAGATGGTCATTCATTTATAAAATCATTAAGCAAATAATTCAAGTTCTCTTCAATACAATTCTTCCTTGCAAGTCTCTTGTGTTATTTTTACCATTCTTTTAGGAGTCGTTTAATAAAGTGTATAAGAATAATGCAGAATATGGTGTATAAGTAATATTTGCATTAGTAATGTTGGTATTAGTTGTGCTGAAATTTTCTTTATGCAGTGTTTGATTTGGTATATTAAAATAACATTCATTACATAATTTAAAAAAAAAATATCTACAGAAATACCCTCCACAAATATAGTAGAAATAATGTGGAAGGGGTTTTGAGGGACACTTATGTCTTTAACCATGCTAATGGATGTATTAGAATACATTGCATTACTAATACATGAAAATTCATGGTATTAGTAATACACAGCTCAATACACAATAGAGTGAATAACTAATGCTTGCATTAGTTATAATAAGTTGAAAAAGTATACTAAGCAAGGTATTAGTAATACACAAAGCTAATGCATGCATTAGATTTTCTAATACATCAAACGACCCCTTAGTGATTCCTAGTGTCTTAGGCTAATTTGACATAGCAAGACCATGAGCAAGTGGTACAAGAACGTGAGCGAGTTGTCAAGTATCGCATGTGTGCTTAGTTGAAAACTAAGGACATGAAAACATACTTAATTTTTATTGAAAGTGTAATTAATTTCGTATAGAAAGTTATTTGTCTTGTTCTTTAAATTACTAAGGAGTTGTTTGATAGAGTGCATTAGAAAAAGTAATACATGTAGTTTTGTGTATTATTATAATCTTGTTTGATACATTTTTTCAACCTATGTGTAACTAATACTTGCATTTGTTATACACTCTATTTGGTAATAAGGTGTGTAACTAATACATGAAAATCATGGTATTAGTAATGCAATGAGTTCTAAATGTATGCATTGGCATGGTTGAAGATACAATTGTCGCTCAAAACTTTTTGAGAAAATGCATCAAGACCCCTTTAAAGTTGGTCGACATTTGAAAGTAGACACCTAAAGTTTGCGGGAGACCTATTACCCCACGAAACTATTTTCAACTATAATAAATACATTCTTTTGACTCATTTTCAAAGCATGTGTAATCTCACATTTGAGGGGCACGTGAATGAGTAAAAATTTACCCCCAGATCAATGTTTTAGTGTCACGTGGCATTATTAATTTGAAACTTCTCTTTTTATTAAATAGACCCACTTTCCATCTTCTCCAAACCTCCATTGATAGCCATTGGAGAGCTTTTCATCTACAATCAAAAAAAAATTCTCTCTCTCCTTAATGAAATCAGATCCAAAATAGTGTTTGATTCAGTAATTTTTTTCTCCTCCTAAATTTTTTTCAATGGTGATATCATCCAACCTGACGAACTCAACTACATTCTGGGTAACCTTTACTGAAGCAGAGCAAACTAGAACAAACTACAAAAATTGATGGTATTTTTTCCTGAGTAATTATAAGAACCAACTAGTAAATCAATTTCTTCCAGTCAAATCGATGGTGCTTTTTCGAGAGAAGGTCCGACTACAATCACCCAGTGACAATTTTTTTAACTCGAGAAATTTTGACGAGAATAGCTAGAACTTTAAAAAAAAAAAATTAAAAGGTTGATGGTTATCGTAGGAGATGTGATGATGGTGGTTACATTTGAGGAACTTTTGGTGAGATTGAGGTGAAGAAGAAAGAGAGAAAAGAAAAAAAAGACAAAGAATAGAAATCAAATAGCAAAAGAATATAAAATACAAAAGATTTAAAATTAATATGACACGTGGCAAATGATGATTGGTGTGTGGTTTGCACATAGTTTTTTACAACTGGGAATGAACGAGAAAGGAGGTACATATGACACTTTAAAATGGTTTCGTGGGGTAATAGGACTCCCGCAAACTTTAGGTGTCTACTTTCAAATGTCGACCAACTTTATGAAGGTCTTGATGCATTTTCTCAAACTTTTTTCACTTCTTTTCCACCATATTTGTAGAGGATATTTTTAATAAACAATATTTTTTTGTAGAAATTATCCAATACGTGTTATTTTTAATATATCAAACCAAACATTCTATAAGAAAAATGTCAGCATCACTAATGCAAATATTACTAATACACTATATTCTGCATTATTCTTATATACCCTACCAAACGATCCCTAAGTCATTCAATTTCAATTATTTTTTTAATTAATCTGAAAATGCTAAATAACGTTTAAACTACCAGTTCAAATAATTTGGTGATTATTATTCATGTGTAATTGGTTTGAAACCAAAATCATGCTTAGCAAATAGAAAATATATTTCCATCAGCTAAAAATGGAAGGAGCAAGCGCCAAGCAATGATGTGGATTAGAAATCAAAAGAATCCCATGTTCACGTGCCTCCAAAACTCCACTTGATTATTTTTATAATAACATAACACATCTAAGATTCACCAAACCACATGAACAAGTAAAATACTTTTGTAGTCTCAAAATAAGTATCATTTTAATTTTCTATTATATCTATTAATAAATTATTACAATAATTACCAATGTCTTGAATTTTTAAAGAAATAGTAATTATTTTAGGATAATTTTTGTTGTTGTTAAAACACACTTATTTTGAGATAGAGGAGTATTACTATAACAAAAAAAACACAAAAGAAGTAAAACCAAGTAAACAAATTGATTCATAAATGCAAGTCCACATAGCAACTGCCCACTCACATCTCAGATCAAACAAAACATTCACATATTTATTTAAGTAAAAAGAAAAATCACCCTGAAATTCAGACATCAAAAAGATGTCTTTGTTCATAGATCTAAATACTAGGAGTACTAGCATGTGAGTCGGTAGTAATAGTAGTAGTAATATAAAGCACAAAACTTTATGCTTTTCTTGAGCTTTTACACTCTTTAAAGTGTATCAGCAACCAAGAAAATCTTGCAGGAACCAAAAAAAAAAAATGGGGTTCACAATGGGTCTAAACTTGCTTCTATTGGTAGCTATGGTGGCTACCAACATTCTTTCTTTGTATCACCTCTCTTCCAATATCCAATCCAAACCCCCTGTTGCTCCACCTGTTCCTGACCACCTTCTTCATCAGCTTCAGACCATACGCGCCACCATTGACCACCTCACGCGCCTCCAGCCTCCAGCTCCTCCATCTGCCAAAGCCAAGAAATCTACGCTTACCATCCCTTCTGACCTCCTTCTTTACACTCATCTATCACCTATTGCTTCTTCTTGTAAAGACAATCCTGATTTGCTTCATCAGTACATGAACTATACACCCTTTAGTCTTTGCCCTTCAGATTCTTCAGTAGCTGAGTCCCTTATTCTTAGGGGGTGCCACCCTCTTCCAAGGAGGAGATGCTTTTCAAGAACCCCTTCTAGTATCCCCACTTCACTTCCTAAAACCCCATTTTCTACAATCCCTGAAAAGGCTTTGCTGTGGAATAGTTATACTTGCAAGAGCTTTTCTTGTTTGTCTCAGTCTAATCCCAACATGGGATTTGATATGAAAGTTGAGCAATCAAGATACTTGGATTATAAATCAGATCTAGATCTCCCAATTCCACAGTTTCTCCAGCTCACTAAGTCCTCAAGAAGTGTCATTAGGCTAGCACTTGATGTTGGTGGTGGTACAGGCACTTTTGCAGCACAAATGAAGCTGCATAATGTGACTGTTGTGACCACAACAATGAATCTTGGTGCCCCTTATAGTGAGACTGTGGCACTTAGGGGATTGGTGCCTTTACATGTGCCTTTGCAACAGAGGCTGCCAGTGTTTGATGGGGTGCTGGATCTTGTGAGATGTGGCCATGCTGTGAATAGGTGGATTCCAGTGACCATGATGGAGTTCTTGCTTTTTGATGTTGATAGAGTGTTGAGGGCTGGTGGGTACCTCTGGTTGGACCATTTCTTTAGTAAAAAAGCCGATCTTGACAAGGTTTTTCAACCCTTGATCTGGAAATTGAACTACAAGAAGGTGAAGTGGGCAGTAGCAAATAAGAATGATGCTAGTGGTGTGAAGAATGGGGAAGTTTATTTGACAGCTCTTCTTCAGAAGCCGTTTTCAAGATGAGCATCTAGTTCAGGTAAGCTCTTAGTCTCTCTGAAAATGAGATCATATATTGTTTTAGTGGCTGGAGTTAGAAATATTGCTAGTAGTGATAGATCTAAAGTGGTTTTGTACTCCTATTGCTTTTGGCTTGGCACTTAACTAATGAAAGCACCAACAGACATAATCAAAATCTCCTCGCTTGATGCGGAGAAGCTAAATTATGTCCCAAGTAATGCTAGTTCAAAGCTTTCTGTCTTTATTATCTACTGCAAATGTAATATTTGTGGTAAATATGCACCTTCACCGGTGCACATGTCGTATTTGCAAGAAGAAATTAATGGTTATGCTTCACTCCCGCTCACCCTTTTCTTTTTAATAACAATTGTAGCTTGAAATTGAAACAGTAGATTTCAAATTTTCCATGTCTTGTGGAGCTTTAGTTGATCCAAAGTAAATAATGTTATGTTCTTCATGCCATGAGTACCTTCTGAGGTTACTCAACTTCCTTAACTTTCCGGTTTTCAGTTGTTTTAAGATGAGCCTGCTACAGATTTGTTTCTCGATACACTTGATTATCCATTAAGTAGAGATCCTTCTTAGTAAAGACCTTTTTTTTCCAGTAAGAACTGTTACTTCTCTAGCGCATTTCCAATGCACTTAGCCTTAGATGGGGAGACTGGCTGCTTGAAGTGAAATATTTCTGGTTTGTACTATGTCTCCGTCTTGTCAGAGCTCCATATTGGTCCAAAGTGCTGGGGTGATATCTACGTTTGCCGTTCTTTCAATTTATGCTCTTGTCATCCTAGAATCTATCTAGCTTCCTATTGCACTATTCTCTCAAGATGATCCTCTTAAATGTGATTCTCAATAACAGATCCCTGACTTGTCCGTTATGTCCAGCCCCTTAACTCCAGCAGAGGTTTACATCATTTGTTGATCCAATTGTGCTTTTGGTATCTAATTGATAAGGGTCCTGTATTCTTTATTCTTGTTTTTTGAACTATGCATATAGTGCCAGAATATGAAAATGATCTGCAAAAATGTTAACTTCCCTTAACAATGTAGATTTTATGTCAACAAGAAGCCATGTGGCTTAAACACCATATTTCAGATGTTTTGAGGGTTCAAAGTCTTTTTATTTCTAGAGGCGATAAGATTCATGAATTAGCTCCAAAATCTACCTATTACCTCTTTATATATATATATTGAACAATTTGTATGTATGTTAAAAGTAACCAATAGATTTTGGAGTCAATTGATGATCTTTATTCTACAAAAATTATTCTTAGATGAAAACGGACTTCGGAACCTCAGAAGGCTGACAAAACGTGTCATGTGCAAAGCACTTGACCTTGCCATCCAAAAATTAAATCCATTGAGAGATAGATTCCATTCAGTTAAACACAGTACCTTCCTGCAATTGATGTCCTATGAATTATACAACTCAAAGTGATCATTAAGACCCTTAATGAAGGCCGTCCTGAATGATTATTGATTAATTCCCCATATACGACTGTGACGTGCTGTTAAGTCTCCCCTTTAGCTTGTATGCCAACTGCATGTCATGCCATGCACTTCGTTCGAAAACCTGATTGATAACAGCACAGCCTTGTTTTAAAATTTTAGGTTTTGATTAATGATTAGGAGGTCTTAAATTTTCGTTTTTTTTTTCTTTTGTTGTTATTTTGCAGATACCACTGCTAGATTTGGATGATTATTTGATACCAAATGCTATGTTGTGTCAAGATATTCTCTTCTTCTCAAGGTGGAGAAATGTGATTAGCCTGCATTTGGGGTGAGAATTTTTTCAAGGATCCAAACAATGGAAAGCTGCGCAGCACGGAAATACAGTATGCAGCAAAACAACAGTAGCTGCTCTAATAGATAGTTATTTCCCTTCATTCATTTGTCAGTTTGGTATAATCTTTATTGGTTTTGAAACTTACAAGTGGAAAAATCTGGTAGAGTAAACAGAGCTGCAAGTTTGAAAACGATTATTATAACTGTAAAGATATTGCAGGAAAGTGAAAAAGAACTTGCTATATATAAAGAGTGATGCTACTGTGACAATTAGATTGCTGAGTTCTTGGCTTCTTTCATTATTTCAACTAGTATTGATTAATGGTTTTCTGCTTTAATAGTAATGAAAAACTGCACTTCACAATCACAATTTATTTCAAGAAAGCCATAGTATATTTTCCTTGACTGCACTTGCAAAGCCATGGTTATTCTAAGATAATACATAAATTCCCTCATAACTTATACATGTGTTAGTTATTCGGGTTTCTAAATTGCAAACCAAATGTCCTATTAGTTTTATACATGAATAACTTACTTCCTACTAGTTATCAAACGTTATATAATTTATGCAAAAATTAATACTACATGAATAAGGCTTGGTAAATCATATGACACAGAAGAATAAACTACAAAGCTGTACACCAAAATATGTTGAGAACTACAAGCAGAAAAGAGAAAAGGAAGAGATTACCTTGAAAATAGATTTTTATTTGGTTTGGATTGAAGATTTAAAAAATCGATAATATTTGATTTTGTTTTTAAAAAACAAATTGATTAAAAACCAAACTAATAAGTTATAAACATAAATTTTATAATATTATATATATATATATATTATTATTATTTTATAAATAATTTTAAGTGCTTTATATATATTTTTTATGAAAAATTTATTTATTTTTAATAGGCTGATACATTTTGATTTTACCCCAAAATCATCAAAATTAAATCATGAAATAAATTACCAGCGAATTTTTATAATCTGATCAAATTTCATAATCAAACAAATATTTAAAAATAAATTTTCAAAATAAAATTTACTAATTTATGGTCAAACTATAAATGCAGTAGAGCATTTGAACTTTTTCCTTGGGAAGAAACTTCAAAACAACTTTCACAAGTTTGTAACGCCTAACAAAAATAGGAACTTAACAAGTCCCTACTTTTTGAGTATGAACTTTAATTAATATTTTAAAATATATTTATTCATCATATTAATATGAGAAATATTACAATTTATAACATTCTTTTGTATAATTTTTGATCATTTAAATTTTTAATATTAAATTATTTTACTTCAATTTAATTTTAAAGTTTAATTAAATTGACCTCAAAGTGAAAAAGAGGAGTATAATACACAACAACAACAACAACATACCCAGTGTATTCCCACAGCGTGGGGTCTGGGGAGGGTAGAAAAAAAAAAGAAGAGGAGTATAATAAAAGGTTAAAAAAAGAAAGGAAAAAAAACAAAGAAAGTAAAAAAGCGAGCTTCACGCCTCCTTTCTCTGCGGTGTGCTGTGTCCGTAGGTGGAGCGATTCGCCATTTTCAACGTCAATTCAGAGCTATTTTCACTCACAATGGTCAGCTCTCACTCTTTCCCTTAACCCCTTTTCATAATTCTCTTTATTTTTCAACTAAAACTAAATTAAACCTTTTTTTTTTGCCCAAAACAAGCTCATTTTGGTTTATCACTGATCTTGTATTGTATGGTTTAAGTTATCACTTGCAGAAAAAGATATGCATTTTGGGTTTATTTTTAGATGAATTTGAATAGTTGGTGTAGTGTTTTTCTTTCCGTGATCTCTTTGATTGCCGACGTTTTTGTAGAGTTTGTTAGATGGAGGTAAAAATGGGAGGGTATATCAATCAGATCTAGCATCTGTAAGTCTCCAACAATGGGAACAAAAATAATAAAAAACTTAAGAATTAACAAAAGGAAGAGGAAACTTTTTTATGTGGACAAGTAGGATTACTTTTTAACTTTCTTCTTCTTTTTTTTTTGGGTAAAATTTGGGGGTAGGGGAAGGGGAAATGGGGAAGGGATTACAAGGTGGGGTATCGAACCCTTGCGAATAAGGTGAAAGTTCAGGTAACCAACCAACTAAGCTACTAAGATTCCCCTACAAGTAGGATTACTTACACTATATACAGCACCGGTTAATATTTTTTTTTTGGAACACCGTAATTGGGAGAATGCCAATGTTTAAGTTGGATAGTAACCCACACATTTAAGGCCAATTTGGGTTTAATATTAGTTTATTGTTTCTTGAAATGGGATGTTGTGTTCATCTCTTTAGAATGGAAATTCTTGCTCAACAAGAAGGAGATGTGGTACTTTATAACAGGGGCGGGTGATGTGAGGCGAAGATATTTTATCATATAATGAGGATTTTCTATCAAGAGAATAAAGGGAAAGGGCCACTGAGCAAACTTCTGGTTTAAGGTGTAGTTGCTGGTCGACATCTATAGCTGTATAGGCCATGAAAAAAGGAAGGCAGCTTCTTTTATGTTGCAGTTGTGCTTGGTTTGGATTATGATTTATGTTACACTTGTACTTTAACAGAAAACTAAAAGGAGAATATGTAACAGTGGGTGTATCTTGGAATTCTGACAATGGTTAAACTTGAACCATTGATAGATAGAACCAAAAGCAATTCATGGATGACTTCCATGTGTCTAAAATGTGGTAATATATGTTTTTAACCTTTTTCCTCTATAAAGTGGGAAAAGAAATTCATTCCCCCCCCCCCCCTTTTCCTTTTTTGTTTTTAATCATATATGGATGTGTAGACAGATCCTGCTTTAATGTCTTTCAAATCCTTTTTGCAGGAGTCCTGCCCTGCAATTAAGAACATTCTGCTTTTAGATTCCGAAGGAAAGCGTGTTGCTGTAAACTACTACTCAGATGATTGGCCAACAAATGCTGCAAAGGAAGCTTTTGAGAAGGCTGTGTTTACCAAGACTCAAAAGACTAATGCTAGGGCAGAAGGTATGATCTCTCTTTTAACTGTTGATTTATTTATTTATCTTTCCAATCGTGCTCTTTCTAGACAAGCAAAGGAAGCAAAACTCATTCGTCCAGTTGGTGAGGTTCCATGCTGCATTAAAGTTGTTGGTGATATCATCTTATGCAGTATACCTTAACAGTCTCTACAAACATAGAATTTTATTATGAAATTCTGGTGGTACTGTCTTAAATCAAGAGCCAAAACCAAAAACAAAGACAAGCTATTAGAAGTTTTGCTAATTTACCAAATAGGAACTATGGTCAGTGGTGGGTAGGTTGATAATAATAATCTTAAAAGACTTGGTTTTGTGTTGTTTGCTTGCATGCCCTCTTCTTGAAGTTGATTGTCTCCAGGTCATATGAATTTGATTTGGCGATTACTCGTTACAGCTTGAGAATTGTCTTTATGCCAGTAACTAAATTGGAGTCATGAAAGAATGCCTTTGTGCTTAAGCAGTACTGCTACATATTGGTTCTCCTAAGCCCCTCTCCCCCCCCCCCCCCCCCCCCCCCCCCCACCACACCACCCTTTTTTTATCTGCTGAAACTCTAACTTTGTGACTGGAAAGGCAACCTTCATCTATCTGACCTCTCTTCTTACTTCTTCTGCAGCGGAGATAACAATGTTTGATAATTATATTGTTGTCTACAAGTTTGCCCAAGATCTTCATTTCTTTGTTACTGGGAGTGACAATGAAAATGAAATAATCCTTGCTAGTGTGCTCCAGGGATTCTTTGATGCTGTTGGTATTCTTCTTAGGTTGTCTACAAGACCAGTCTTTTCCTTTTCAATATGCATCCCTTGATATTTTCGTCTTCCTGTACTCATCTTGCTGCAAATGCCTTTTGTTTAGGGGCAATGTAGAAAAGAAGGAGGCACTTGAAAATTTGGACCTTATTCTTTTGTGTCTTGATGAAATTGTTGATGGCGGGTAAGAGAATCGTACCATGATTATTTTATTTATTTATTTTGTTTATTTCAAATTCTGAATTATAAAATCCTCGTTTAAACTTGCTTTCTCTTACCATTTTGCTGCAACTTTTACTCGATGTTTGTACAAATACTGCATGCCAGAAACCTTTATTTCTTTTGTTTTGTAGAGAAGTGGAGTTTCAAAAGCTTATCTAACTTTCTGAACCATATTAAAATTGATATTTGGATTTAATTTGCCACAAATAGGGGGAAAAATAAAAGGCAATTGTGAAGTTGACAAGACACTTTTTCTTTGCTGGAGACTCATTAAGACAAGACTTCTGATCAAACGAATCATAGGACACTTCTTAAGTGCTACGTCCAAAATATCTGCATCTATTGTTTGCTTATAGGTATTTTTTCATTGTGCTCAATTAGCACTTGCAGGCTGAAGGCTAAGAGATTTCTGCTTAGCGACAAATCTGTAAATGGACACATATTACTTAATCCCCCATCCCCACCCCAACCCTCAAAAAAAGGGGGGAAAAAAGAGAGGAATAAAGAGAACATCAATTATTAAGCCTATAACAGTGACCTATTTCCATAGATGGTAATATAGATGGTAGTACATCACACGCCTTATTTTGGATAGTCACTCTATTAGCTATCCTTTTTCTATGTTGGTGACTTCGTATTTATGATAAGTTGCCCCGTGGGAGTTGGGTTGAGTGGCTTTTTCCTGTGGGAGTTGGGTTGAGTCATCTATGTTGTTTATCTTGTTGTTTTGTTGTCGTTATTTTCCTTTCTATCCTTATTTGATTGCACTTTTTCAAGCCGAGGGTCTATCGGAAATAACCTTTCTATCCCACAAAGGGTAAGGTCTGCGTACATCCTACCCTCCCCAAACCCCACTTGTGGAAGTGGGGTCACACTGGGTATGTCGCTGTATTATGGGGGTGGACTGTGGGGATTGGGGGCATTGGGAGTTGGGAGGTGGGGAGGAGACAATGAGCTTGGAATGTCAATTATGACACTTGTTTTCCCTCTTCCACTAGGGAAGTCATTTTGCTGATTTTGAAGGAACTTGTTTTCCTGGAGACTGTTTTCCAAAACCATTTTGACCAATCAAATATGGAAAAATTGGAAAACATTTCCGGAAATGTTTTCCGCCATACCAAACACACCCTCAATGTCCACTTCTTTATCCATCTCAACTTCCACGGTAGAGCATTAGGAATTCATACCCTTTTTGACATACCGTGTTTAGTACATATAAGAGTGTTTGACCTTGAGAATTGAAGTGGAGAAAAGAGAATGGAAAAGAACGCGGCCATTCATTCAATCTTGCTCTCAGTTTCAGTTATAGCCTTATAGGGAACTAAGCTGATGAAGAATTTGAAACTACTTCTGATAAACTTACAATCTTATGAATCTTCCATTTCACTTTCTTATAACTGTAGAATTGTTCTTGAAACGGATGCAAATGTTATTGCTGGGAAAGTGGCAAGCAATAGCTTGGATTCTGGGGCACCTTTGTCGGAGCAGGTAAATATTGCTCTCTTTCTGATGCTTTGGTCCTTCAAACTGACGGAATAGTTGTTTCATTAATTACCATGCCCGTCCAATTAACTCATTTTTTTCACTACACGCGCGTTGTGGTTTTCTACAGACTATAAGTCAAGCATTGGCTACTGCACGAGAACACCTTGCGAGATCTCTTCTCAAATGATTTTTCGGGTTCTACAAAAGAAGGGGAAACCAAGGTCTTGCTAGTACTAATTTCTTTCCTTCTGAATGAACTCTTTGATGAGCATCAAGTTGCATGTGTTTTGGCAAAAAAAACAAAAGTTTCAACTTACGTCCTGTTTCTACATACATGTTTGGATTTTGTTGGATACGCCAAGATGTAAATCATGTAATGCAAACTTGATTCTTGTCTAGAGGGGGGAAAGAACTCGTTTGCAATGTGGATTTTGGCCTCACTATCTTTGACTCTTTTCATGATTTTCTTTTCTTGGTCCCCCTTTACTATAATAATAACATTAATTATGTGCCCTCAATGTAGTTAGTTATTTTTGTTCATCTCTCATGTCACCTGCAAAGTCATGTTATAACACCTCAACTCCAATGAGCTTGTTTGACAGTCAATCTTGAAATCCAATTAAATCAAATCCAACTACCTTTCAATAAGTTGACACTTGTATTTCGTCCTTTGAGTTTCTTGTATTGTTGATTTATCAATACAAGAAACGGGTAAACAAAACAAGTTTCTTAACACGTTCGAGCGCTAGGGCTCTCAATTTATAGATTGTTATTAATGTAAAGAAAATGTAATAACATAGGACAAGAGACAAGACAACAAATCAATCCAATGGCTATGATGTCTTTGTTAGGATAAATAATATAGTTAAGGATGTAAAGTAACGTGTATGAAGATCGTCATGATCCAAATCTAGCTTTAAGCAAACATTGCCAAATGATACCCCCTATTAGATCTCTCAATTCTTTATAAACGACCTAGAAATCCAATCCAACAAGTTTGATTTGGTCCATTTCGCCTTATAGGCCAGTTCCGTTTCAAAAAAGAAATGAGTCACCTCGAGAACGAAAGCATGAATTATGTTAAAGCCTTTATGCCTAATTTATCTAGTGGATAGATATGATTTAAAGGATGGATTTCTATCTAAATTCCAAGGGAAAAGGGTCCAAACTTTCCCATACACTATAGGAAGTTGCTCATTGGCCTTACCATTAACATAAAGTGAATTGTGCCAAAAGAACCCTTCAAATTTACGGTTATGTTGGGCACTCCATTAGGGATGAAGGCAAAAAATGAGACCTAAACGCAAGGATAAACATTAGACCAAAAAGCTAATGAGGGATCAAGGCAAAAAATGAGACTTCCTAAAAGCAAGGGTAACATTAGACCAAATATCCAATGGAGGGCAAAGTTACTCGATTTCGGGCAAATTTGACCCTTCTCCCTTTTCTATAAAAAGGAGTCATCACTCGTATAAGAACATTATATAAGACAGCTCACACAATCAAAAAGCAATTTTAGAGGTGGACCCCTACACCATTTTTAAGAACTGAACCACAAAACTTGTCATCTTCAATACTACTATATTCAAATAAAGGGAGATCTTAGTACATCCCATCCTATAGTGCCAGGAATATTAGGCTCACTAGAAGTAGGAAATCAGTGTACCCAGTAAATTAAATAACCGAATCCAAATAACCTGTGCAGCAAGCAGGGCCAAACTGGTTAGGAAACTAAGATGGCAATGCATTGTTAGTGGAAACAGAACACTTCTCACTATTAATAAAGAAGCAAAGGGGTTAACTGTGTAACAAAGAGTCGACGAAACAAACGACAAGTCCACTAGCACGACGTTAGCTCACATCCTACGTTACATTTGACTGATGACAAACACGTAAAGTACAACCTCGAGGCACAGGGAAGTATCCAATCGATTGTGCATTTTAGTTACTTCCAAAGCAACATCCTGAAAGGACAATTTCACACTTACTACAAGACTCCAAAAAAGCAGGAGGCAGTAAGAGATTAGTAGCCGTTTTGCCATAGCTGTTGAGACTGCTTTGGCTGGCCTTGGGATCCGCCACCCAATGACCCATCCCTTGGGTTTTGCTGTTGATGTTCTAATGAGATCCCAGCCTGAGAATGGTAGAAATTTGGGTAGCCCAAAGATCCATGATTTTGCAGTGGCTGTTGAGCTTGCCTAAATCCACCACTTTGCTGGTTTTGACCTTGAAAACCATAATATGTGTTAGCAGGAACAGCTGACATTGTCCTTGAACCAGGTCCATGAAGCCACATAGCTGAGTTCTCGCTCTGAAAGGAAGGGATAATGAACATATAAGTGAGCAGCCTTCAATTCGAGGAAAGGAAGGAGGGGTTGTTGAGCAAAAATACTGAAACAATAGAATACAGCTAGCACAAGAAATGGAGCATTCCTCCTACAGCTCCATTTCAACAAAAGTGGAGCTAAAAAATGAAATTAACCAGACAAAAGCAGTGCTATAAAAAATAATTAGAAATTGTACCGAACCTATTACTTTTTTTGAGAATGTATACCGAACCTATTACTATATTAGAAAAAGGGAGAATCAACAGCAATATATATGTATACTATTGACATCAAAGAATTGAACAGCTGTTATAGCAAATGAAACGCTTACCTGCTGAAGAGACATTAAATGATTGGTATCCTTGTACTGAGAGCTCAACACATCATCGTAACTCAAGTTAGTACCAGAGGGAGCAGCAGGGGGGTTCATTGGGAAGTTACCAGGGATACTTGCTGTATTTCCAAAACCACCATACCCAGAAGCAACACTGGCTGACTGAGGTAAACTGCTGACTGAAACACTGTTCTTATATTGGGGGAGCACTGCCGCCAGCGACTGATGATAATTACTGTTACCAGCATATGGTTGCTGGAATGCAGATGGCATATATGTATAACTCTGAGGCATAAAGGGATAACTAATCATGTTAGCAAATGGTCCCAGAGGTAGTGCTGGTTGGGAATATGGATGCACAGCAAGATGTTGAGGCACAGTAGGTCCAGTGGTGACACTAGTTCCAGAAAGTGTCTGCTGTGTAGGCTGTGCTGATGGAAAACCAGCAGTCTTCAAAGACTGCAAGTCAAAAGAAAAAAAATCAATGATGTACACCACAAAAACAAGTGATAAGGGAAAATCATTGAACTTACTACTCTAGAAAGGAAGACAAAAGATAGAAAATCTTTCTATCCTATTCTTACAACACCTTTCCATTATTAAGGAAAACTATAACAGATTTATACATTAGCTTTTATATGAATCGCCAATTGAATTTCAACCCACACTCCTCTTAGAGGAATCAACCTTTTTGTAGGTCTTATAGGAACCGAATTTAGCAACTTCTATTGTGAATATTTAAATTTCAGGTTATTAACAACTAAATACCATTTCTTTCTTTTGCAACAACCCAAAAGAAAATCTTACATGAGAAAACCAAAAGGTAACAGTTTTTATAAGGACCCAAAGGTAACAACATTTTTTTGATAAGGAGAGGAAAACCAAAATATAGCTTATTATAAGAAAAATTATACACACAACTTCGGCCTCCTTTTCCTAGATCAAAGGGTGATTTTCCTTTCCTCCTCTCAACAAGCAAGAGCCTCTAAACTGTACCACACAAATATATCCGCGTTTAAAATACTCTGGAAATCCATGACGGGTAACTATTCTCTTTGTATAAATTTTTCCACTACGAGATTTTTCAAAATACCAAAAGTTGGCTGCCTCAAACATTTGGATGGACATTAAGAGAGATGACATTCAAATTTTTAGTTTCCAATAGCAGAAGCTATCATCCCCAATGTTCCCACAAGTGTTAGATGCAACTATATCCATGATGTACACCATTTTGATCATGCACAAATAAACAGCTATAACCATTAAAATTACTTCAAAAAGCGTACAAAAAGCAACATGTTTTGTTTATTACATTACATGAAAATACTGACAAGCAGCAAGTCATGAGCAATATATCAAGTGCACATGAGGAAATAGACATTCACTATGAAGAGAATCAATTAGCTTCGTCAGGAGCATTACCTCAGGCATGGAAATTGTTGAACCACCAATTGAAGAAACAGAGCTGCCATATTTCATAGCCATTGCTTGTGTTGCAGAAAATGGTGAGTATGAAAGATCAGATTCACGGCCAGCATGAACATTAGCAGCCAACAAGGTGCTAGGCAATGAATTTGTGTATGACTGCTCAAACAAAATAGCAAAATGAGCACCTCAATGTAGAAAATTCTGGTGTTAGGCTCTCTAACAAATGAAATGGTAACTTAGATTTCCTATTTTGCTTCTCTTGTTACACCCATTGACCTACCACCCCCTTCCTCCCATGGGAGAAGCAGGTATTATAGGTTTATCTTTCTGGAGTTCGTAAAACTAAGACTGGAAGAATATAGATACATTATAATTTACAAAAAATAGCAAATGGTACTTACACTTGGCGCCCAACCCCCGGCAGTAGAGGTTCAGATTTAGATTTTATATGTTTGCCACTATTGTTTCATATTTATCAACTTCAAATACAAGATTAAGCAGAAGGAAGTTCTTAATTTCAGGTTTTTCCTAAGAAAATCTCAACAAAGAGGTTATAGGATCACAAGAAAAAGGCAATTTTCAGAGAGAATTGCAAGAAATAATTCACTACTCAAAAAGTAAAAGAAAAAGGAAAAGATTGTCCAGTCTCACTACTCAGTTTTGTTAATTGAATGGTCTCATGCATATAACTTGCAAAACTTTTTCCTTGATGGTGCAAGAGCTATTCTTTTTAAATTGTAACAGTATTATTAATAAAGGAACCAAGAAGGTGCAAAAATACACGAATCCAGAAAGAAAAAGATACTGAACTACATCAAATATGCAACTACTTCCTTCCTCCTATAGAGTTCTAGAAAATCCATATACTGATTCATATTATCAATTTTGCTTACTTTTACACCAGAAGAGATTGTGCAAACACTTGCACCCCCAGAGACAAGAAACCTACTAGAAATCAAGTTCAATGTACTTTCTTTGAGAAGTAGAATTCACTCCAATATACTCAGCACAGTTGCGTTCAAACTTGAGCTATGCAAATGCACAGACAAACATCCAATGAAGAGCAGAGAAACCATTTACATCCTTGACAAGGGAGGGAACTTACCATTACATTAGAGAAAGGAGCAAGATTTTGCATTTGAGAACTTGTCTGTGGCTGACTAAATGCTGCAGTCAACTGTTGTGCACTTTCATATGTGTAGCCAGCAGCAGAGGGATATAAATATTGATTTCCTTGTTCATTTATTTCTGATTTCAGAGGTTCTGGTTGTGAAGCAGAAGGTGAATCATAATTTTCAGAACTTGGATTAGTTCTATGGTATAAGTTACTCTCAGGTGCATGTCTGAGAGCCTCGTCACCATAGTATTCTGAAGCTCTGTAATACAAAGATACACTAACAATTAAGAGGAATACTTTCAGCTCCCATGTTTTGCATGGGAGATTAATTTCTGAACACCTCAATAAGTTGATTAATGTTATCCTGTGAGATAGATATTTTATACTTAAAAATATGGAATATGTTTATATAAGTTTAAAAACGCACTGTTTAGTGAGCTTTAGAGAACTCCTAACTTGTCTTAAACGATAAATTTTTGGTAGGAGAGGGCAGAGAAAAGCTGCACCACCTGTCTTAAAGATAAATAATTTGACTGGAATGGAATGAAATGAGTCTGAATACAGTGAAGTGTACAGAGGATTCATATAGATACTAGCTGTTTGGGGTGGAAGAATAGTATAGATTGATTTGATTGACTAATATGACGAACATTTAGAACAAGCCAGCTACAAAAATTCCAAGAGAAAATGCAAGGATATTTGTAGTTTGATTTAGTAAAAATCAGAGGCCAGATTATCTGCATCTACGGGGCTCAATCTGAGTGATGATTATAAGATAAGATCTCTGAGGGAAAATAAACGATTGAAAATTATCCACATATCTAGGTAAAGGAAATGCCAGTAGAGTTTTGGTATGTTAACGTAACATAATTCTACATTATATATTGACATAATTAGATAAAGCATCAATGAATTAAAGAAAATCCACAGTTAAGAAGGAGGCCTACCTGGATCCCAAGTGCCCAACTGATGAACCATCCACCTCCTTAGGTGCATCTTCCAAAGTACTCGTCACTGGAGCAGATGTCAAAGGCCCAGAAAAGGAGCCACCAATACCAGAGCCAAAGCTACCAAAGCTTAGGTGTGAGCAGTCTGCAGTTTGAACTTGAAGATGGTCTGGTATTACAACAGAAGGACCATCTCCCTCAGGTGGCAACCCTCCATCATCTTGTACATTTAACTGTTGCAAGTTTGCAGCAACTGATGAAACAGAGTCGTTAACATCTTCAACTGCAAGATAATGACAGCATTATTACACAAAAATAGACATTGCAAAAGATTATAAGTAACAGAACTCCATATAATGGGACAATAACGATTTGATTATGCAGTAAAACTACACTGCTTTTTCACTAAATTGAGACTAAATAATGACATGAAAAGCAGATTTATATGCCTCCTAGCTAGCATCTCCCATGCACCACCCCCACAAAAAAAAAAGAGTTTCAGGTGGCCTGAGATTTCTCAGGGTTTTCTTCTCTTTCAAATAGGGGGCTATGTGCAAGAACACCAAGATTCAACTTTACGAGGTAAATTTGACACTGCAGGAAAAGAACCTCTTAATATGCAATAACCTCATGTTGACACAGCCTATGAGTATGAACAGCAAGTGATCAGCACTCCAGGATTTCCTCTTTATACATCTATCAGATGCCCCAGTAAATCAAACAAGTAATGTATGAAGCCATGGTCAACAAAACATTAAAAATACCAAAATGCGCATATTGCAGGATTTTTTTTTTGATATTTTATATTCCTATTAAGAAAATCTAAGACAAACAAAAAGCTGGGAGGTGTGTATTGTTTAAAACAACCAAGTTCTTTATGCTACATTATCAAATAGTGACAAGACAAACAAAAGTGACAACCAGTAGAATTACATGATGCTCCAAATACAACAAGAAAGAGCATTGGAGGCAGTCAAGATGAACTTCCCTGCGCTCCACTACTACTATATGCCCCACTCTGCATATTAAACAATCCGCACCTTCAAGAGACATAACTAAATGTCCAGCTTAATTAATCTAAATTAGTTGAATGAGACAATACCCTGGGTTCTAAAACTGCATTCCTAAAAACCAAAGTGCTAGTATAGTTGCTCTGTCAAAACATGTAATGATTACTTATGGTAGAACGGGGAAAGGGGGAATCTTTAGTTTACTGGATCTAAAGACTTGCCAAAGCCCGGAACCCTTATGGAGAAAAACAAAAAACAACAATACCATGTCGAAAGAACTATTACACACGTTATTTGACAACAAATACTACATATTTCAACAACGAAATGCATATCACAATACCAAATCAAAACTGCGATATACTAACCTTGTTGATGGTCAAAAGTATGATTCTGGTTCTGATATCTGTAGAGGTCATTCTCATAAAGAGATGCACCTCCAGCATTATCCTCCTGCAACTTTCTGCTTGGAGGACTACAAAGATTTTCAGTCGGGCATTCCTCTGTCCCCTGAACTTCATCAATCTCATTTTGAGAATTAATTCTATCATATGACAAGTTAGCTGGATCAGGATGCAGCTCTGAATCAGCAGGAGGCTCCGAGATAGACGGCTGACTAGCAACTGATGGCTGCTCAATTAGAGGCCATTCCTCATCAGTTGAAAGATGCTGTGGCTCTCGATGTACCTCAGAAACTTTGGTAGTATGATCATCAGAGAACTGAATATTTTGATGTGATGCACCAGAAGGGAGCCCCTGAACATGGTTTTGGTTGGCATTGACATTGTGGTGAGATACATTAGGTACACTTGGCAACTTGCTCTGTGGCCTACCCATCTTCACAATATCAGCCATGGAAACTTGACCAGGCACACCGCCCCAAGTAGGTTGATATCCAGAAGAATTCTGTGAGACTGATGAAACACCATCAACTGCTGCAGGTGCTGGCCATATACTTTCATTTGCAGCAGCATCACTGTAACACGTCATTAGAAGTATTGAGAACATTGTTATGCATCTCCTAAAAGCGCACTCAAAGTGTGCTTTGTCACATGCATTATGAGAATAGCTCAAACTGCATGATTATTGAAGTGCATGAAAAGAATTTCAACTTAATTAATCCAATACATGGATTACTGATTAAATTATTAAATTAAGGCTTAATAATCAGCCCCTTGAACTTGTCAGAATATTACATTTAGACACTTGAGCTAGGTCTTGTTTCAAGTGAACATATCAACTCCTAATAAGGTGTTCCAATTAGACACTTACGGTTCAAATTTTATAAATTCTTTTGCGTGTGTTCTCATTCGTCTATTAGGTAATTAAGTTAACCACATAAAATATGTCACTTCTTCTAAATATACGCATTCGCCTCAATAAGCAGTAAAACCCAAACATTTTCTACTTGAGTTTGATGTGTATAACTAAAAGAGATGACATATTTTATGTCGTTAACTTAACTATCTATAGACAAATGAAAATACACGTAAAAGTTTTTTTAAAATTCGAATCGGAAGTGTCTAATTGGAATACGTTATTAGGAGTTGAGGTGTTCAATTGGAATAGGATTTAGTTCGAGTGTCTAACTGGAATATTCTGACAAGTTTAAGGCATAACTATGTATTAAGCCTTAAGTTAATTATATTAATGCCAGAGACACTTCGATAGAAAGAAACATACTGTGGGGGTTACAGAATACTATACTGCAACCAAAAAGACGAGCATCTAACAAGCAACTGATGTCCTTCTGAGAGAATCTAAAGCATTTACGAAGTCGAAACTACTAACCTGATGGTTGTAGCCCTCCTGCTTATGTTACTTCCGGAAAATCCAGGAGTGGAAGTCAGATTACTCGTATTTGATCCGTTCTCTTTTCTGAATCCAGGAATAGGCTTGGTAGATTCTGGAAAGGGTGGTTAGAAACAAAACAATACCCTCATGAGATGACAAGATGAACTAAGCAAAACATAAGACTTGATTATGTTTGAAAAGATTGTACATTATCATGTATATACCTGACCCACCACGTCCAACATATCGTTCTGCACCTCCCCTACTGCCACGGCCTGAGTTGCTAACTGCACCGCGTGGCCTAGATTCAGTCGTATCCTTACTCTGAACCAAAGATAAATATGAGTAAAGAATGACGAAATGAACAAGCCATTTAAGAAGGCAACGTAATAACACCTTATAATATTCCTCTAGAGCATGTAACATATCTGATAGACATAAAACATATCAAGAGGAAACTTCCGTTCACAACTCAAAACAACTTAGTGCGCCATAAATTTTTTGAAAAGAACAATGTACCATATTTTATTAGTATAAAACAGAAAGAGATATTGGAACATCAAGAATAAGGTGCCTACTAAAAAGAACCTCTTCGGATCAAATCTCCAAATAAAGAATCTTTCACTTTCTTCTTTGTTTTTACAGATGAAATATTTAGGATTCCATCAAAAGTTAATCATCAAACCAAGGTAGTAAGAGATCTGAGTAGACTAATTTTCCGGTATCTCATATCAAATAAATCACAAGAGAAACAGGCAGTATTAAGGACAAGAAAGTTAAAATCAGAGCTCCATAACCAATTTGTCTCTAGAATTCCTGCTTTAAGTAAAGATTACAAACCTCTTTTCTCTTTTCACGTTTGCTCTTCACCTCATGAAAAGTATCTAGACAATCAACAAACTTCAATTAGAAGGCAATCAAACTTAATGAAAAACTATAGTCACCATTCAATGGGATGGCAGCAGACCATGCAGTAAAGAACTAAAACTATTATCACCTCAAGTACAATTATAGCATATAAGAGCACAGATGAAGGCAAATATTTTTTTGACAAATGAAAGGAAGGCAAATATGATTCATTTGGACCCTCTAAAAGATAGCAAACTCTGAACAAGGACTTTCAACTGCAGTAACTAGTGTTCTAAAAGTGAAAAGCACGAAAAGTAAAAGTTCCTGGGGTTTTAAGAGAGAAACGAGAAGCAAACACATGTTTCTTCAAAGTAAAGCCCGCAGTTTTGAAAACCAAAAGTTACCTAACATGGAATTTAGTACTTGTACCGCCAAAATTGCAAAAACATTAATTTAAAAGTCCAAGAGAAGGGAGCCAAATAAGATGACTCGCACACAAAAGAACGACGGAAAGTCCCATTGAAAAGATTAAACCAGATAGATGAAAATCAGAGCACAAAGGTAGTAAAAGAAGAGTAATTGGAAACCAGATAAGACTGAAAAATGATTAACACAGAGTGCATTAAAAGAGAAATCCTAGTACTCTGAATAGCAAAATCCCTAAAGACCCCTATTTTTCTCTTCTCTTCATTTTCTAAAGCCAGAATCAATGAAGTATCTGCATGCTCAATCAGTTAACATATCTTTTAACAAATCTGAAACTAACTACCACGTATAGCATAAAAATCAAATCTTGCACTCAAGAAAAAGCAATAAAATCAAATATTGCACTCAAGAAAAGCATAAAAATCAAATCTTGTATTCAAGAAAAGGGTGTCGTCACCTCTTATTTCTTACACAAGCTTAAACAAATACCTATAAGCAAGAAAGGATGGAAAAAACAAATGAATAATTATTTTTTTCTTATTCCTGCACCTTACAACCCATAGTTTCTAACACCCAGTATCTAAAAGCAGTTACTTCATTCAAAAAAATTCCCGAAAAACTTAACAGAAACGCCAAAAAAGAAAAACTTAAAAACTAGAAATACCATCTAAAGAAATAAAAGATTTTAGGGTTTATGGAGGGGTTAATAAAGACCTTGAGTAAGAAGCCTATTGATGGCTTCATTAGGGTCCATATTACATTCTTTGAGCATAGCATAGATCTCAGGTTCAGGACAGTTAACTATTTCCTTTAAGCTTTGTACCATCTTCCTAGACCCTGAAGGAATCGATTGCACCCCAACTCCACCATTGTTTCTGCTACTCATCCTTTCAACACAACAACTCTTTTTCTCTGAAAAAAGAGAGAGAAAAAAAAGAACAACAAAAACCCACTAAATATCTTCTTGTTTCAGATCTGTCAGTTCGGGTTTTTGGGGTCTCCTCCTCTGTATGTATCTTAGATATATATATCTCTCTGATGAAAGATGCACACACAGTGAAGGGGTTTTTGCTGCTTCTCTTCTTCTCTCTCTGTGGGTTTGGGATTTTCACTATGTGGGCTTTCTCCTCTAATAGCTATACTTAAATAAATGTGTTTTTTTCCTTTTTGCTTCCCTTTCTTTTTTTGCCGCTTGTGATTTTTGCTTTCTTTCTTCCTTTTTATTTGTTTGTTTTCAAGATTTTTGTTTTGGAGCTTTATTATGGAAGAATAATCAATACTTTTATTTATAACTAAAATCAAGATAATGGAAGGTCTATTAGAAATATTCTTTATTTTTACAAGATAATGGTAAAATTTAGGAACACAATGTTTTTTCCTACATGCATGATATTTTTTCTTTTTCATCAACATGCATATATTCAACAAGGTTAAATGATACATAATCGCATATGTATATATTAAGGGCAAATAAGTTTCGAGCTCTTTTATTTATTTTTCAAGCGGTGTTCGATATTTTTATTGAAATTTGACTAATTCAATGCATGACTAATTCAAATTCACGTTGCGTAATAGTCCGATTAATTTCAATTCGCATCGCGTAGAGCCCATTCGAGGAGGGGCTCCCTACTTAGGACTTTTCCATACCCAAAGCTTAAAATCGATATCTCTAATTAAAGAAGGAGCAACCCTATCCATTGCACCATATCATTTGGTAATCAAATAAGTTCGAGTTGCAATTGAAGTATTCAACTTCTTTTAAACATAATTCATATTTCTCTTTTTAATTTTTAACACGCGATAAAATACAACAAAAATATATATAGATAAATAATTAATTTTTATAAAGTATACGAGCTTTTGACTAAAAATGAATAAACAACCACATATATCTTTTAAAAAATTTAAACCATCTTACTATCATGTAAAAAATAGTACAACGTCCAAGAAAATCATAGAATTTGAAATAAAATTTTGTTTCCTTATAGTGTAATTAACTTTTAAGGTGGAATGGATTTACAAGTTCTTTTATCTTATTTGATATTACTCTTGTGAATTTATATTTTGCAATAGACGTTTGTAAAATTGAAAAATAGATCAAAATAAGTTAGGAGTAATTTATTGGATAACTTTTATATTTTCTCTGTCCTATATTAATTATTCATCTTATTATAAATAATTATCTTAAATTATTTATCCAATTATTAATTAAATTTTTTCGTTTTACTCCTACAATTAATGTTTTTGAAAACCTAAATAAGTTTATATTATTATATTTATAATTTTTTTAAAAGCATATAAAGGCAAATTAGTAATATTGTTTATGATTTTTTAAAAAGCGTGTAAAGGCAAAAATCGACAATTAATATGGGACGAGAGAATTTTTGAATAGATTCAAAACAATATAGCTGCATTTTGATGGATTTTTAATTAAATTTAAATTTGGATTCCTAAAAAGAGACGTCACGCTCGGTAGAAGCACGTGATAGTAAGTGGGCGTACTTAGGAGTGGGGAGCCCGTTGTCTGTAGTCACGCGCTCAATGATGAGAGTATTGGAATCTAATTACCAAAAGATGTTTATCCATAATGTTTTTTTTAATATTAAAAGTCATTGATTGGTTGGTCCAAATTTCCAACTTACCAGGCAACTTTTTTTTTGGTAAAGAAGATGACGTGTTGGGAAAAAGGGCTTATACTTAATGGGCCACTAGGAAAGTAGAGTTTCCGTTTTGGGCTCTGAAATTTGACTATGCTATAATGGGCCTATACGGAATGTTAGCAGTTGGACAAAGCTGCACATGATATTCTTTTTCTTTTCATGGAAAAGGTTAATTTTGTTTTTTTTCTAGTATTTACCTATCCGATATCTATTTTGAGGCATGATTAGTTTGGATTCACGTTATGAAATATCACTTGGGGTCAAAGCATTTTCTACCAATCTCTATTTTTAGGGTTTAAATCCAAAATCTTAGAATGAAAATAATAAATATTACTCTAACGTAACTTTTGTAATGAATATTTTCTTACATTTTTTGGTGAAAGTAGAAACAAGTTGTCTCTTGTTTAGCAATGATATAAATTTTGTTTTTTTCTTTCTTTTTCTTTGCTTTTAGTTTAAGAGATGTAACTCGTTTATTTTGTTTATCTTTTTATTATATGGGAATAACATGTCATGATTGATTTTCTGATTGAATATAGGAAATTAACTTACATTAAATATCAAATCATGCAATATGTTCATATTTGTTTAAGGTTCAAGAATTCCCAACACATTTTTTCCAACTAAATGAACGTTTATTTTGCTTTTGGTTTCATCTAAAATTTATTAGCTAATTTGAATGTATGCTGCCACCATTAAATTTGAAGATTGTCTATTAAGAGTTAAGAGTTTCTAATTTTTAAAGTTTAATTTCGAACAATCTCATTAAAGATGAAATATATGATAAAAGTAATTTGATAACATAAGCGTATATAGTTGTTATAGTTAATTCTAGGCGGAATCTATTGGTGGCCCCCTAAAGTTGGCACGATTTTTAACTTAGACACCTCAACTAAGAGTTGTTCATTTTAAACACCTAATGTAGAGTCTCGTTGTGTCATTTTGACACTTTTTGCTGACATGACATAGCGAGTGTAATACACTCATTACCTGCGCGTGATAGGCTAATTTTAGCCAATTTTTGTTTTATTCTTTGTTCTTCTTCCCCACTTTTCTGCCATCATTTTCTCAAACTTGTACTACTTCAATGATGAAAATTTGAGAGGGATTTTAGAGTTAGACATGCATCTCCATGTGTATTAGATTTGATGGTCAAATTGGTGCTGAATTTTATTGTTAAATTGGGATCGTTCAAAACCGTGATTAAGAATACTTGCTAATGTCTCAAAGTCTTGCAACCATTTCCTTTAATTTAAACCCCACATTCCTTTTTGCAATCAAATTCCTTTTTAACTATACTTTGAATATGAAATAGGAATTATCTCTCACTCAAATACTTAATTATAGGAAAGAGTATTTAATAGACACAATTTTAAAAAGTTTCTAGAACGAGTAGAGAGTTTGTGTATGGCAAAGAAGACCAAGGGGTTGGGTTTGATTGCGTTGGAGAAGACGACTGTATGGTGCCGAGGGGGAGGGTTCTGCAAAATAAATTTTTAAAAGTGTTTAAATTCTCCTTTTATAATTATTTAGGCATAAATGCCAAGTGTCAGCGATTCATTGGCTAGTTTTTTATTTTACTCAAAATTCATTATTTTAAAATTATTTTGGGGAGAAATGTCCTTATTTTATTCGGCGCCTTTACACGTCACTAGCGAGTGTAGCACACACACATTGCACATATTGTTGATTGTGTAAAAAGTGTCAAAATAACACATTGAGATCATACTATAGGTGTTTAAAATGTACGAAGCTTACTTAAGGTGTCTAAGTAAAAAATCGTGTCAACTCTTTGAGAAAAGCTTATATGCAAATATATCATACAATGATTTTTGTTGAGGTATGAAAATGAAAAGAGAATTATAAGACGGAAAATCAAAACCCCCGTCCACAAAATAGAAGTTTAAATTTTTAACCTACTAAGCTACTCCGCTAATTTTTGTTGTGGTGTTTGCGGAGTATCTCTAACTATAACAAGGCCCCAAGTTTAGTTTAGCTGCTGGAAGAAAATTAAGATAGTTGAGTGTGAAGATGAGGCTCCTCCACAGTCCACCATCTCCACCACTGTTAACTTCCTTTTCACCAATCAAAGCCTCTATTCTTCTTCCCAAAAAACCATCTTTCAACTCTAATCATAAACCCTTTCAGCAAGTTCTATCTACTGGGGTATCATTCCTTCTTTCTTTGGGCCTTCTTGTTTCTGTTCCTATTTCCACCATCGCTTTGGAATATCCTAACTCATCATTGGAGGTGAATTGCCGCGAGAACAAGGGGGAGGAGGAGGTGTATGAGAAAGACACTCAAGTATACAAAGTGGTGAGCAATGAAAGCATTGTGGAAGAAGCTTGGCAGATTGTTAATGACAGCTTTCTTAACACCAGCCCTCGTCGTTCTTGGTCTCCTGAATCTTGGCTTGTAAGATGTTGTTTCTCTCTAAAAAGAAAAAAATCTACCTTTTTGAGCTAAAGGGGTTCTCTTGCATATCAATTCTTGATTGCTATCTCATTGATTGTTTGGTATTTTGCTGCCAAAGAATATTTTTTTGAGCTAAAGGGGTTCTCTTGCATATCAAGTCTTGATTGCTATCTCATTGATTGTGTGGTATTTTGCTGCCAGATTCTCTATATCATTCTAAATGTAGAATCTTTTTTTCCTTTTAGCTGAAGGGGTTATCTTGGATTTAAGTTCGTGATAGCTATATCATTGATTGTTTGGTATTTTACTGCCAGAAAATATGCTCTATTTCATTCTAAATGTAGAATCGTCTTTTTCCTTTTAGCTGAAGGGGTTATCTTGGATTTCAGTTCTTGATAGCTATCTCATTGATTGTTTGGTATTTTGCTGCCAAAGAATATTTTTTGAGCTAAAGGAGTTCTCTTGCATATCAATTCTTGATAGCTATCTCATTGATTGGTTGGTATTTTTCTGCCAGAAACTATGCTCTATTTCATTCTAAATGTAGGATCTTTTTTTCCTTTTAGCTGAAGGGATTCTCTTGCATATCAATTATTGAAAGCTATCTCGTCGATTGTTTGGTATTTTGCTGCCAGAGAATACGCTCTTTTTCATTCTAGATGTAGAATCTTTTTTTTCTTCTTATAGCTGATGGGGTTCTCTTGCATATCAATTATTGATACCTATCTCATTGATTGTTTGGTATTTTTGCTGCCAGAGAATATGCTCTATTTCATTCTAAATGTAGAATTATTTTTTTTCCTTTTAGCAGAAGGGGTTCTCTTGCATATCAATTATAGATAGGTATTTCATTGATTGTTTGGTATTCTGCTGCCAGAGAATATGCTCTACTTCATTCTGAATATGAAAATTTTCCTTCTTTTAGCTTAAGGGGTATTAAATTTGATGGTGTACTTAGATCATTAAACTAAAAATACATACTTGAAATATATTTACTATACTATTACTAGGAGAATATGTTTAATTTCATTCTTTATGTATATTGGAATTTCTTTTATGGCTTTAAAATCCTCTACCTGAAAATTCTCTTCCAACATGGAGAAAGAGATGCTCTTAGCAATTTGACAGGGCTGGAGGTTAAGATCCGTATTGAAATGTTTCCTGAAAAGGCTGATTAGCTCTGTTGAAATGATGGGGCAGGAATGCAAATATATTTCGTTAAATAACTGGAATTGTACATTGTAAAGATATGATTGTTCTAGATGTTATAGTGTTATATCCGTACCTTCATTAAAGCCATATGGTTTTCTGGATTTGAAGGAATGACAAAAATTATTTCTAAAAACATTGAAGTAGAAAATGTCAAACTAATTGTTGGAGGCATGGACTTCACGTAATGTTTAGTTTAACAAGGAAAACATCATATAGTGTTTCAATTTAGATTAATTAGTTGTCAGATTCTAGAAAATTGATGTATGAATATTATGTCAAATATTTTATAATATTGAAGAGATTTTAGTTTCTTTCAATTGTAGATAGTCCATTAACTAGGTTATGTAGTAATTGTGGCAGAATATAAGTCTTACACTTAACTGCTCAGTAAGTCTGATGTAGTAAAGTGTACGGTGAAAAAAAAATCAAATTTTGTTGTTCAGCATGTCTAATGTGGATAAAACGTGATAAATGAACCGGTGGCAGCATTTTGCTAGCACAACATCATGTCTTTATGTTTTTCAAGAACAAAATCTTTAGAAGACCTGAGCTTTTTGTCTCTAGTGACATCTTTTTTCTCCTTGTGTTCTTGCCTTTTCCCCATCCTACCTAGATAATTGCTTTCGCTATCATATTCTTTGTCGTGATATCAACTTAGAAGTATTCATGACTAAATATTTCGTTTTCTATGTTATTACCAGCAAAAGAAAGATGATATATTAAGTTCATCAATTCAGACAAGGTCAAAAGCACACGATATCATCAAGCGTATGTTGGCTAGCTTGGGTGACCCCTATACACGGTTTCTTTATCCTGAACAGGTAATAAGTCCTCTTTACACCTACATTTACGTCTGTATTGTTGATTTTGATATGTATGTTTAAATTAGCATTCATTTTTTAGAGGAAGGCAGGATGTCTACCACATGGGAATACAAAACTTTTTTGGTTTGGGTTGTTACATAGAACTAGAAATCTTATTTCCGGGTTTAATATTGCAAAGCTTTTAGCATTCTGGATGTATTCTTTCATTTATAGGTTGAAATAAATTTATTAGGGAAGTTTGGAAGAGGTTCGACACTTCTTCGTTAGCATTAGTGATTTGAAGTTCCTTTACATTACATTCACACCCTCTCTTTTTGTGATACCAAAATATGTTTGTATTATTACCCGTTCTGAATCTGTACCGATCGTTCATCTGTCATCCTCCTGCATTACTATCCTTCCATTTTGTTTAATTGGATGAAACACAATTTCATGAAGCCATATGTGCTAGGGACGACTTTTAGTACTTTTCTACTTTCAGTCAAGCATGGGTATTGTATCGTAAGTCATGAGATAGATGATTTCTATTGATTCCTTCTTTTTCAGTGTATCTTGCATTTTCCTTAATCAAATAAACGTCTTACTTACAAACTTTCCAGTGTTCTTGTTCCATGACATGTACTGCTTGTCATTGAAAGTTCTCCAAGATGGCTAGATATGATATGACTGGGATTGGAGTTAACCTCAGGGATGTTCCAGATGGCAATGGAGGTTCAAAACTGAAGGTTTTAGGGCTCCTATTGGATGGCCCTGCCCATAATGCCGGCGTACGACAGGTATGTCGTATACGGTCTGTTTACTACAAAAGCACTTCCAGTATTTTTTCTGCTTTGCTTTATGCTGTGGTTCTTTTCTTTTCCCTGTTGATGAAATGCTAAATATCTCGGTTATCGTAGTCATGATTACTTGATAATGCCAACAACAGGGAATTTGTCTTGGTTATTTATGAATACAATTGAAAAGGGAGAGATAAGCTTTAAACTGCCAAACTAATGGCCTCTGATTCAATATGCTTTTCCCTCAAGGTGTCCAGTCTTTCTCACCACATGTGCTTGGGGCCTTACTTGTTAGTTCGATAGGTGCCTTGTACTGCTTGATGGCTTATGATATATTTTAAGTGTTGGAATTTTTCCATAGCTAAATATGTAGACTGCATGAAGATGTGCTATTTTGAAATGCTTTACTTGAGCCGAGGGCCTATTGAAAACAACCTCTCTACCTTCACAAGGTAGGGGTAAGGTCTACGTACACACCACCCTCCCCAGACCCCACTTATGGGATTACACTGGGTATGTTGTTGTTGCATGAATATGTGCTATTTTGGCTGCAATTGAGTATAAATATTAGCACATACTACTTCTTTACATTCTCTCTCCCCACTGAAAGTATCTGGGTTCACTACAGTTATCCCTATTTTAGTTTAATTTACCATTCAGTAAACAAAAATTAACATGTATCTTTCATGTGACCTCGTGGCAGGGAGATGAACTAATATCTGTGAATGGGGTGGATGTGCTGGGTAAATCTTCCTTTGAAGCATCTTCACTGTTACTAGGCCCAAATGGGACATCTGTGAACATCATGGTTGTGTTTCTGTACACTGCCGGACCTCAATAGGTCTATTGTTCAGTGACATCTTCATGCTGATTCTCATAATGTGGTTGCAGGTTAAGCATGGGAATTGTGGACCTGTCCAGTCCATTGATGTGGAGAGGCAATCTATTGCTAAGACACCGGTTTTTTATCGGCTGGAGCAGATTGAAAGTGGTTCTACTTCTGTTGGTTATGTGCGTCTAAAGGAGTTCAATGCATTGGCAAGAAAAGATTTGGTTACTGGTATGTATCTGGTCTGTATGCAGCCCTATGTTGAGCAAAGTAACTGAAAAATGTTACTAGTTTAAGTGCTACTAAAGAACTTCATCAGAGAAATTAAAGCTATTTTAACAACTTTTTTTTTTTTTTTGAGAAAGAGCTATTTTAACTTTTACCTAAACTTTCTTGTTAAGAGTGTAACATTAAGTGGACAACTCTCACTAGAATAACGGGAGATGTCAGATGCGAAGATGCTGACACCAGAAGTAAACATTTAAATGGAGGATATAAAATATGAAATGAAATCCAGTTTTATTTCGCTAGAGGGTTTCATGTAGCTAATGGCTCGTCGAACTATCGGGATATAACATCTTCAGTTGAACTGCATTACATGTTATAAGAGCTATTCATTAAGACCTGAATATCTAATGAAATGCCAGGAGATCGTGTGTTGTTTTATTCTGGATAATTTTTGTGTTGGTATTTAAACTGTATAGTCTGATTTGCTAAAAGTATTGTCCATTCCGGAGATCTCACACCTGAGACATGGTCTGAACTCTTTCAGTTTCAGCTACTTAATGCTTATTAGCTTCCCTGTGTAGTCTGTTTCTGAAATTGTCAAAACTTTCTGCAGCAATTAAGCGACTCGAAGGCATGGGTGCCTCATCTTTTGTTCTTGATCTCAGAGATAACCTTGGTGGACTAGTGCAGGTTTCCATTTACCCCTTATTTGATTTGGTCTATGAGTTTGACATGTTACTTCTTTGTCAAGCGGTGAATTTCTCCCTTTCAGGCTGGCATTGAAATTGCAAAACTTTTTCTGAATGAAGGAGACACGGTAGCCATATTTCTCATTTTCTATATGGAACATTAGCTATTGTGTGATATGGATATGCTTGAATTATCCTAAGTTGCTCGGACTCGGGTGCGGGTGTCCGATACGGGTGCAGATCTAGAGGTCGGATCCTTCATGATCTAAATTTTAAGATTCGGGGATACGGATCCAAGTATGGATACGGGTGCGGGGATTCGGCTAAAAATAATTCAATTATCTAAAAGTAGAGGTATAGAACCTTAATTATGAGATATTATGTAGAGAACTTGAGGAGAATCCTAGAAGGAGATAAAAAAAAAGGAATGACATAGAAATTTCTATATACAAGGTATTCCACTTTCTTCAATTTCACCTTAGCTTTTGTTTGAATTACAGAAATCATTGAATCTGTCAGGAATTTCTCCGTCAATTTTGGTCAAAGTACCCAAGTTGACCGGATTGGGTATGGCTCCCACACCCATGTCGTGTCGACACGGGTGCGACACCTAAAGTGAAGAGTCCGAGCAACTTAGGAATTATCAGCCTTAAAATACTTACTGCTCAGTAAGAAGCTTTTCTTCTGAGATTGGCAGGTGATTTACACTGTTGGAAGGGATCCACAGTATACAAGGAATATTGTTGCAGAAGCTCCACCTCTTATTACAGCTCCAGTAATTGTAAGAGACTCTTCATAAATGAAAGTTACAATCTTCATTATATAAGATTCCACATCTCAGATATCATCTCTAAAACAGCAGAATTCTTCAATACTTTCTTTCAATTGCATATTTATTCCTGTCTTTGTTACACATGATCCATTTTTGTGATATCACTTATGAAACAGAAGAATCCATCAAAACTTTCTTCAAATTACATTTCTTTTTTCTTTTTTTGAATGAACAATTCCATTAGTATCGTTCTGAATGAGAAACTTGGAACCTTCCCTTCACTGTCAAATATGAAGCAGAGACTTCACTTTGAACGGAAATCTTTGACCTTCTAAGATCAAATGGATTGTAGATGTAAGGCGCACTTTGATTTTAATTTCACTTTGCATCGAAATAAACCATATGCTGCACCAATTTCTTTAAGGTATATTGACCACTGAAATATTCGAAGATTGCAGTTTTATCTTATAAGTCTAAAAAGTGTTAGATATTGACTTTTAGTCCTGTTATATGTCGTGCCTCAGCATTAGCTTGAGTCTTTGCTTGAAGCTGTTTCAAACTTTAATGTTTGATGCCTTAAATTTGCTGAAGTTGGTAAGAGCAATGGATAAATGAAATAAACAGGTATTTATATATAACATTTTGGTGATTTGTGCTAACGTTTTCCTGATTATAGAATCATAAGATGATGCATGAAATGAACAGCTGATACAGATTGAACAATTTGATTTTAAGCTTATAGATTCTTGACTGTAGAATCATAGAGAGGCTCTGGTTATTGTTGCAAATTCAAAAAGACGTTCTTTTCTCTTCTAGTTCTCAAATGTTACTGTATTTGTCTTTACCACTCTGATGGCTTTAGTAACTTCCAATGCAGGTTTTGGTTAACAAAAGTACTGCAAGTGCTAGTGAAATTGTGAGCTACTCACACTACATTGCCGCATCAGTTCTTGAAGTTCTGAAATATTTGTGTTCTAATTTATGAATTTCATTTCAGGTTGCAACTGCACTTCACGACAATTGCAGAGCTGTTCTCGTTGGAGACAAGACATATGGCAAGGTCTGAATTTCTAGTTACTTTGGCCTTTGGTTTCTCTTTTCAATATTTGAACTTCTTTATTGGCATACTAGTTAGTATTAAGCACATCTCTATAAATTGTAAAGCAACTCTTGTCAACGGTACACTATATTTATCAACTACTCCTCAATCCCAAATTGTTAACAATATACTAGAGAGAGCATAATTACATCAGTATCCAGCTATGTAAGGCTTCTTTGTTTCCTCCAGAAAATGTTTCCAATCATCTAAATGCATAGGTAGAACTAAAGAAATTTCTTGAATGTTGGATTACCAAGATCAAAATGCTGTGCACTGTACACTCATGTTCTGATGACCTGATTTTGCATCAATTTTTTCTTAACCTACTTTCTGCTTTTGCATTATTTCATCCCATTTGTCAGTCTTCAAAAGAGGTACAAAATCTTAATATAAATTCACTTGGGTTAATTCTATCATTGACAAAATAACATGGTAGAGAAAAATAGATAAATTAAATATGCATGGGTAGACGGTTAGTAGGTAGGTCTGCTTCATACTAGTAGGTAGGGTTGCAGTGTCTTGTGCACTAGTTAGTAGTTGTAGGTCTGCTCTTGTAGTTTCTTGTTCTTCAGTTTTGCTGCTTTCTTAGGGTTTCATGTGGTTCTAGTATAGTACTATTTTGTTATAGCATACTTCTGTGATTACCTGTTGTCCTTTTACTGTGTATATCTCTCGTACTTTTATTTCGACCTCTTATGGTCCTTTTTGGTGTTGAGCCGGGGGTCTATCGGAAACAACCTCTTTACTTCATTTGAGGTAAAGGTACGGTCTGCGTACATTCTACCCTCCCCAGACCCCACTTTGTGGGAATACACTGGGTATGTTGTTGTTGTTGTTGTAAATATGCATGGGACTTGGGAATTTGTAGGGATGGGGCTAACTGCACTGGCCTGAGGCCAACAATAAATAGAATTAATATTGTCTACCTGTTGAAGCTTTTTCACTAACTACTAACCTAAAAAAGCTATCCAAAAATACATAGAATTAATTATGTCTACCAGTTGAAGCTTTTTCACTAACTACCAACCTAAAAAACTATCTTCTTGATAGTTTCCTGGTGCTAGTCCTGCTTATGTAGAGGGAATCTAAATGAATCCTTAACTAGTCTGGACTCTGGTGCCACTATTTGTTGTTGCGAGGACTACTAGACCTCTACAGTGGCCAGTGTAATTAGCAGCCAATGGGAAAAACAATTAGCATTAGTAACGATTAACATATTCATTTGTTCTGAAGAGGAGAACACTTGAGAACAGAGGAGTGGCTGAGTAGGGGCTCTCAACTCCTTCCTGTTCCCGATCTGAGGCATTTCTGTTGCAGCTCCTTTAGACTACTTTATTTGCGAACTCGTGTTCCCAGCAATTGCTACAACCATTGCAGTAGCTATTTGGAGAAGTGTTGAGTTGTGCTGAGATGCATACGATTACACAGGTCAAAGGAGGTGTAGGAAGAAACATTGTTCTTTGGGTAACTAGATCCCAAGGGGACCATTTCAAGGATACAAGCTTTGCAATCAATTACAACAACAACAACAACATACCCAGTGTATTCCCACAACGTGGGGTCTGGGGAGGGTAGAGTGTACGCAGTCCGTACCACTACCTCAGAGGTGAGGTAGAGAGGCTGTTTCCTATAGACCCCCAGCTCAAGACAAAAACAGTCTAAAAATAGGCTAAAAAAGGACGTAACAAAGATACAGAATACAAAAAACATGATAAAACTACAAGAGATGATAGGAAGTAATATGTAGTAACAAACAACAGACAGAAGCAGAACACTGCCACAAAATACTACTACGAGTAATCCAAGAACAAACAACTATAAGCGTAGCACTACGATTACTAGTCGGGACAACAAGGAAAAACACTCCTACCTACTAGCCTACACACACTTCTACCTACTACTCTTCTACCCTAATCCGCGTCCTCCACACCTTCCTATCTAGGGTCATGTCCTAGGTAAGCTGCAACTGCGCCATGTCCTGTCGAATCACCTCTCCCCAATACTTTTTCGGTCTACCTCGTCCTCTCCTGTAACCATCCATAGCCAACCTCTCACACCTCCGCACTGGAGCATCCGTGCCTCTCCTCCTCACATGTCCGAACCATCTCAACCTCGCTTCCCGCATCTTATCTTCCACCGATGCCACACCCACCTTATCTCGGATATCCTCATTCCTAATCCTATCTCTCCTAGTAAACCCGCACATCCATCGCAACATCCTCATCTCCGCCACCTTCATCTTTTGAATATGGGAGTTCTTTACTGGCCAACACTCTACTCCATACAACAAAGCTGGTCGAACCACCACTCTGTAGAATTTGCCTTTAAGTTTAGTAGGCACCTTCTTATCACACAAGACTCCAGATGCGAGCCTCCATTTCATCCACCCAACACCAATACGGTGAGTGACATCCTCATCGATCTCTCCATTTTCCTGGATAATAGACCCAAGATACTTGAAACTCCCTTTCTTTTGGATGACCTGTGTATCCAGCTTCACTTCTACGTCATCATCCTGAGTCGCCTCACTGAACTTGCACTCCATATATTCAGTCTTGGTCCTGCTCAACCTAAACCCCTTAGACTCGAGGGTCTGTCTCCAAACCTCCAACTTAGCATTAACTCCTCCGCGAGTTTCGTCAACCAAAACTACATCATCCGCAAATAACATGCAGAATGGCACCTCACCTTGTATTTGCCGCGTCAATACATCCATTACCAAGGCAAATAGAAAAGGGCTAAGGGTCGATCCCTGGTGCAACCCCATTAACACGGGAAAGTGCTCCGAATCTCCTCCCACAGTTCTAACGCGAGTCTTGGCCCCCTCATACATGTCCTTAATTGATCTGGTGTACGCCACGGGTACACCTCGAGCCTCCAAGCACCTCCAAAGGACCTCCCTAGGGACTTTATCATACGCCTTTTCTAGATCGATGAACACCATGTGCAAGTCCTTCTTCCTTTCCCTGTACTGCTCCACCAGTCTTCTAAGGAGATGAATAGCTTCTGTAGTCGAGCGTCCTGGCATAAAGCCGAACTGGTTCTCGGAAATAGGCACGATCTGTCTCAACCTCAACTCCACCACCCTCTCCCAGACCTTCATAGTGTGGCTTAGCAATTTGATACCCCTATAGTTGTTGCAACTCTGAATATCGCCCTTGTTCTTGTACAAAGGAATCATCGTGCTCCATCTCCAAGCTTCAGGCATCTTTGCCGTTCTGAAAATACCATCAAACAACTCGGTTAGCCACTTCACACCTGTCTCACCCGAGCTCTTCCAAAAATCAACGGGAATCTCATCTGGCCCCGTCGCCCTACCCCTACGCATCTTACGAATCGCAACCTTAACCTCCTCAATCCTTATACGGCTACAATAATCATAGTCACGACGACTCTCTGAGTGTGCCAAATCTCCCGGCACAAAGCTTTTGTTCCCCCTCTTCATTCAAGAGTCCATGGAAGTAAGACTGTCATCTCCTTCTAATGAGTACCTCATCTACTAGTATTTTGCCATCTTCGTCCTTGATGCACTTCATCTACTAGTATTCAAGCTTTGTAATCAATTATTTTGAGTTTTATTGTTTTAGTTGTTGGGAGGAGATCCATGCAGTTGCCTGTATATGGCCTTCCACTGTGAAGTTGGAGTAGATTGAAATTGGCTTAAAGCTAACTATATCTTTATATTGGTAGTTAGAATATTCTGGTGTATGGGAGGGTAGGTTTGCTGGTCTTCTTTCTGAGGTGCAACATCACTGTATTCTTAGCATCATTTCAGGGGCTGATTCAGTCTGTATTCGAGCTGCCCGATGGCTCAGGTGTGGTAGTAACAATTGGGAAGTATGTCACGCCAAATCACATGGATATTAATGGCAATGGAGTTGAACCGGATTTCAAGAATTTTCCTGGTACGCGACTCCCGTTTACATGTGTCAACAGCATTCTGTTTCTCTGAATATAAAACTAAATAATATTTGCAGCTTGGAGTGATGTCAACAATCGTCTGTCAAAGTGCCATAAGCAACAAGAAGGATAAGGTAAAGGTTTCTATTTTCTTCTTTTTGTTTCTTTATTAGCTTACGGTTTCTTATCACGGCACTTTCTGTTACATACAGCTCGCTCGTTTTCCTTTCAGTGTCATTCTGATTCTTCACCGTGATGGATGAATAACTTGGGCCAGTCCTCTGGTCGTGCAACACTTGGTTTGATATGATATTAACAGATGTTAACCTTCACATCGTTTAGCTTCACCGTTTGCCTGAGCACCAGCAGGACAAAACTAAGATTGAATACATAGTGCAAACTCTGCTAATGCCTAGGCATCAATATTGAAGCACAAATCAGATCAATATCAACAACTTTAATCTATCAAGGGGCAGGACTCGCCACTGGATGATGAAATTAGCAGCCAGAACCAGCTGAGTTGTGATTATTGTATTTATCTTACTGATGGCAGGTGCCAATGGATGCTAGTAGCACAAGGTGTGTACATAAGTGACTAGCAATTTGCCTGATGTACCAACAAAACATATTGTATATACATTTTTTGAGTAAATCAATTTTATGATGGAATTTGTGCATCATATTGAACTCGGCTGGAGTTTGACATTTCAAAGGGGATTAAAGTCTCTGTGTTTGTAGGATGAAACTTGTATTCCCATTTGACAACAAGGTAGATTGAAAAGATCCTATGAAGACTGACTTTTAGAATAAAAAGCACTACTATTATGTATTAGATGTTACCAAACGAGGTGTACATATTACTCGTTGAGCTATACAAACAACGAGTTCAAAATTTTGTACGGGGTAATTGCCATTTGAGTTGTGTTCTCCAAAATACCACAACGAGTTCCATTGCTTGCCATGGACATGGGGATAGTTGCCATTTGAGTTGTGTTCTCTAACATACCACAAAGAGTTCCATTCCTTGCCATGGACATGGGGGCAGTTGCCATATGAGTTGTGTTCTCCAAAATTTTACATTGTATTCCAAAAAGTTTATTTCCAGGCCAAGGATACTTTGGAACTAAGCAATGATTAAATTTCAAAAGATTTGTTACACCTGAGAAAAGGGCCAGGGGCCAGAAAAGGTAAAGTTGGGAAGCTACCTTAATTTTTCCTTTTTGGTGTTCTCTTTTTTTCTTTGGCCATGTGGGCAAGATATAATTTTGATGATGATGTAAAGTGCAGACATGATTATATTATGAGCTACAAATCTTGATTAGGCTGCTAATATGAAGTATGGTATCAAAATGCAATTACTAATACAATAGAAAGGGTGAAAAGGTAAGCATTGTCTCATAGTAGTAGTTTCTATAGGCTTTTCTTTAGACAGTTTGAATCTATACACTTCATAAGATTGTCAAATATTCAACGGGCAAAGGAAAATTTGGCAAAGATATCCCAAAACTTTTTACCCTCAGAGCATAAAATGTAAAGCAAGTACTAAACAACAAAAATCTGCCATTTTTTCTTCTCCTTCTTACTTTACCTCTCGAGGTATTTGTATAACAGTGGAAAAGGTAGCCAGAAAAAAAGGGAAGAAAATTGTAACAAACTCAACCATTATATGATAGATCATGTAATTTTTCAATTATCAATATTTATTCTTAAAATTTTAAATTATGTAATTACCACTAGCATAACAAAACCTTATAAGCTGCAAATAAAATTGTAATTGTATAATGACAAGGATACAAATTTTTGAATACCTGGTGCACACGCAAGTGTACGTGGTAGTACAAGTAATATAGTGACTCGGAAAGTCGGATGTCGAACCCACAAGGACTTATGATTAACCGTTTATTAAACTAGTTCTAATTATTTATTCAAGCGATAAAATCCAAGGTTTATTTGTGATTTTACTGAACTAAACTAAAAAGGAAAATAAATAATGAACAGATTACAATGAGAGACAAGTTCCAGTGTTATGACACTTCTAGTAATCATGTTGTGCCTACACTTTTGCTATCATGCAAATATTTATCGAGTTGTTGATTCACGAGATTGATATTATGATGATGATCTTTCTGAATCTCTAATCCTCTATTTGTATTAGTCTCATGCCTATATTGCTAAGATCATGATAATAACACAAATGCATTGATAATTCCCGTCTTTGAACCAAATAGGGCTAACAAGGTATTTTACTTTTTTGTGCATTTACTTTTTTATATTTTGATATCCCTTAGTGAAAATTCTGGCTCGGCCGCTAAGCTGCGGGAGGAACTTGAGATTTGCATCCAAAACTAGATTACCTTTTGTTGGCTTTTGGCTTATTGAGGCAAGAACCTTTTGCTATTTAGGCACCTCCAATTGCTTGCAGTTTCTATCTACCTAATGCCTCCTTTCTCAAGTCTTCTTATATTCCTCTAAATTAAAACTCAATAAGCCTGTACTCTAATGCAAGAAAGCTAACGATTCTGTTCCCTCCTTGAACTTTATCATAACTTATAATTATATATATACACACATTACATGCAACAACAAATGATTGCTTCCTCTTCACAGCTTATGTTTCTAGTGCTTCTCTTCTTTGAGAAACTACTTATATTATTCTCATCAAGAACAAACTCTTCTCATTGAAAAGAACCAAGTATAGAAAATCTATTGAAGAACTAGCTATGAGAATTTCTTGCTGTTTCCTCTTTTGCCTCCTGATTTTTTCAGGTGAATGTCAACTATGTTATCCCTTTTCTTTTATAAATAATGTTTCGAAATGTAATTGCATAATCTTCAACTCTGGTAAATTTAGTAAGTGATATTTCTAATTTTCTACCATTTCTTGTCTTTTGATCCTCCTATATTATACTTTCCCGTTAACTATAGATATTTCGATATGTTCCAACAGTTGGTTTGCTAGTTTTCGATATTTCCATCGAAAAATTTAAGTTTGCAATTGATGGCAAACTAAATTTGGGAGCTAATTCATACATGAGATTATGTTGAGCTGAATAGAGGAATATAGATTACTTGAATGAAATATTCAAATTTTTGTATGGCTCCTTTGCACCTCATTTGAATTCATTTGCTTTACCATCTCAATGTTCTTTTGCATGCATGCACTGTTATAAGTTTTAAATTCCTGTGAAACATTTCAATTTAATCAATTTGGATTATGGACAAACAAATAATTTTAATGATTTCATAAGTCAAGTTTTTGGACAGCTATAGGCTACTAAATGACAATTTGCAACTTCTCCTCAGGCAAGTTTTGAATCTATAACAAATTCTAATAGGAAAGCTTACTCAAAGGAGTTTGTCTTTCTCCAAGAAATTTCAATTTCATACCTAGATACTAATAAAATTGTCTTCTGAGGGAAAAACACAAAAAGTAGTTCTTATGAAGCTCCATTTTTTTTCCTGAAGATAATACAACTGCTAAGAACAAAAAAAAATTGGTTAAAGAAGGTGATATGGAATCAAACAACCTTGTGATATACTACTAATTCTTTCAACATGCAGAATCTAAAGAAAAAAGAAAGACAGAACAAACTGACACCTATCTGGTATTTACACTCACTTCAGGTACGAGCATTGCAGACAAGCATCCCACAGAAGCCATCAGAAAAAGCAAAAAACTAGCATTCCAAGAGGAGGACATTGCTATTTCACCTTCCATGTATTCTGACCAGCTAGATGTTCCCATTATTAATCCAACAACCCCAGGTACAACAAATCCAAACCCCACGATGGATAGCCCCCCGCCACCATTTACCACAGAGCCAATCACGAATCCCAGTCCATACATGAATCCTAACCCGAACCCAAATCCTAACCCAAACCCAAACCCAAATCCTAATCCTAACCCGAACCCAAATCCTAACCCAAACCCAAACCCAAATCCTAATCCTAACCCTAACCCAAACCCAAACCCGAGCAACAATCCAGGGCCATCTACTGGGGGGGTTTGGTGTGTAGCCAGTTCCACTGCTTCACCAACTGCTCTGCAAGTAGCACTGGACTATGCTTGTGGCTTTGGGGGTACAGATTGTTCAACTATTCAGTCTGGTGGAAGCTGCTACGATCCAAACACAATTAAAGACCATGCGTCCTATGCTTTCAATGACTACTACCAAAAGAATCCAGCTCCGACAAGCTGTGATTTTGGAGGAACAGCACAGCTTACTTATACTGACCCAAGTAAGTGCAAGACTGCTGCACTAAGCTACTAAACACAGCATATAAGTAGTTCTTCGAAGTTCAATCTGCTAATCCAAAAAAAGTTGGCAAAGTTTCTAATTTTTCCTTTCATCACTGCAGGCTCTGGGAACTGTCACTATGCATCATCAAAATCAACCCCTACCGCACCACCTGCACAGCCACCCCCTACCCTGCCACCCCCTTCTCTGCCACCTCCAACTCCAAGGTATAAACCATCTGAAATTTATTTGAGTTTTAAATTATCTCCTAACCAAGAAATGTAAAGATGCTTGCCTGATTCTTTGCAATTGCAGCACAATGACGCCCGTAAATCAATACACCCCAGGTGGACCGAATGGTTTTGGTACTGAACCAACAGATTATGGTGCAGAACCAACAGGTACCCCCAGTGGAGCAGATAACTTATCAAGCAACTTCCAGTTTCTCTTCACCGTGGTCTCTTTCATGGTGGCAGTTACAGCAATTCATTTCTAAACAGATCGGGGAAGACATTGTTCACAGGGGTTGCAAGAAGACACTAGTTGTCTCCATACTCCCATTGATTCTTAAGAGCAGAATCATCATGAGATGTGAAAATCCACATTCAACACATAAAACTTGCTGTACTTCGGCCATTTATGGCTTTTAGCCCAAGTAGGAAGCCAGTACGTAGTGAAGAACATCTTAATGTAGCCAATTTCTATTAAAATATTTCTGCAGTTAATAAATACTTTAGACACAATATCTCGTTTTAGGAATTTCAATGAAGAGTCATGTACAAAATCCGGGAAGTGACCCATCAACAAGAAACTAATAAGATCTACCATTTATCCTCCAAACTATGGCATATGAGGTATGCTGCATCCAAGATTCAGAGAACACAGTAGCACACTATATAAATTGCAAAAGCACAACTAAGTTTTGAAGAATCATTTGAAACTTTGACCTCTTTTTTGTTTTGCTTTTGCTTTTTTCTTCCTCGCACCGGTCACTAATTAACATTATCAGAAACAAAAGGAGCAAGACAGAGTCCTTTCTTTATACAGCAACATTAGAGAGATAACATAATTGAATTAGAATACTTGAACTACTTCAGAAGAATGTTAACTCATGTTAGATATCAAAAATTGGTAAAAATGTGAAGACTTCAATGGAGCAAACATGCTCTGCAAGCCCCACACACTCTTCAAGAAACATGAACGTATAAAATTATGTCCAAGTCTGACCTGCATGGCAGTGGTGCCAATCTGTGCTTATACAAGAAGCAGTTACTCCCTCTGTACAACTATAGCCTTCTACATTTCAAGTATCTGGAAGGAGGGTTCTTTATCTCTTGGATGAACCACTGGAATTTGCAAACTCATTCCATGCAATAGACCAAAGAAGACACTTTTTCTTTCTTTACATCAATGGTAAAACCCAAAATAATAAACCTTTTGTTTCGTTGATAAGTAGCACCAGAAGTTGCTCAAAGTATAGAATTTAATAGGATATAAATGAAAGCTTGTTCACAGAGGTCATCCAATTTATTCCTGCATAAATACATTCAACCTTAATTTGTCCCACGCACTTGACTAGATAAACAGCTAGAAATTTACACGAGGGATTTAAAGGAAGATATTAATTTGTGTGATCTCCAACCCTCAAATGACTCAAATAATTTACAGGACTTCTTTGAGAAATCACTGTAGTTTCACATCAAATCAAGAGCAAGCATGGCACAGCAACAATACAAATGATGGCTATGGTGGCAATAATTGAACCTTGATCAAACGCCTTCTGCAAGCTGCCAGCACGTGTGAAATGCTGGAAACCCAGATAAGCTGCTATTGCCAAGGAAAGAATAACTCCTTCCTTTGTCCCCCTGCCAAGAACAATATGAACCAGATATAACTCTAGTCTATGAGAACAAGGATCATTTATTTATTGAGAAAGATATACCAACCTTAGGTTTGCAACTTGATAAGGAGCCACAATTACCATCAACAATGCTATAAATGGCAATTCCAGTTCACCTACAAATGGTTTAGACCAAAGTCAGATATTTCAAAGAAAATCATCTGAGTGATTGAATGTAGTAGCTAAAAACATAACACCGTCCAAAGAAAATGGGGAGCTAAAACCTTGACAACATCCGAAGACAATAATCTCCTTATCACCTTTAATAACATAGAACAGGGTCAAACTTTCAATTCATAATTTTCTGCTAAGCAGAATGAATACATATTCTGATTCCTACTATAACTTTATCATCTTAAACTCACTAAGGGTTGTTAACATGCAAAAGTTGGGCATATTCTCTTACTTCCTACCCAAACAATGGCTAAGATTTTCACCTTAAAATAGAACTAGGAAAGATACTGGATACAATTCAATAGCCTGCTTCCGATGGAATATTGACTAGATAATGCTATCCAACAACATACGAAATACACAAAGCAAAAGACAAGATTGTCAATTTTTTAGATTTGAGGTTTAAACCACAGGCACTTGAGGTTTAAACCATAGACATAATAAAGGAATCAACCAGAGGACCTACCAGGAAAGGAGAAGAAGAGACGAACAAGAAGTGCCAAAAATGCTGACCAAATGCCATATTCACCCCTGAAAGTCATTTATCATCAGTTTTCTGTACTGCGAGAATATTCAGCTCAATGAAGTAAGCACAAGCTAGTTCACAGATGCTAAAAGACTTACTGGATCCACGAGACAACTGCCGTAGGAGCTTGTAAAGCAAATAAAGGAACAAGAAAAGACTTGTGAATAGCAGTGCCCTTCGCAAGCATGAGAACGCTAAAAATAACCATTTGACTGTCAGATTGCAACATACAAACCATGCTACAGCATACAGAACAAGGTTTACTTTAAAAGAAAAAAAGATAGTTTCTTCCCGCAAATTTATAAGACTTATAAAACAAGGGGCACGGACTTCGAATCTTCTAAGATTCTACACACTTGTACCAAAGAAAATTAATGTGCACTCAGACTCTAGAAAAAAGAGAAAGCAAACAGTAAATCTCTAAAAATGATATTTACTAATGTTACATGACGGGAATAAGTGTACAATCTGTACAAAAGACTTTTGCACATGTCCCTCTCTTTTTATCTTTTCCATCTGTACAGTGTTGGGTTAATTCAAGCCTAAAGGAAAGTGTGGTTGGCAAACAAAGCTACTGTGTCGACGCCGAGGGGCAATTTTCTCTCCTGGTTGATGCTTCTAACCAGTGGTGCTACCAGCAACCTGTTTTCCTTATACACCTTAGCTCCAAGCTTGTACGTTAGCCTGTAAGTGACCCTTAATCATCAAGTAATCTGGAAGCTTTGAAAGTCGAAGTTGAACACGAGGATAAAATGAGAGAGTCAAATGAGATGGTTTGGCCATATCCTGCGCTGGTCAACATGTGCCATCATGTGATGATTGAAGGGGTTAAAAGGAGACGAAATAGACCTAAAATCATATGGATGGAAACATTATCTATATGATCATCGGTGCATATTAGAAACCTGTGAGAAGAATCCTGAGGCAACATGTTTAAGTTGAATTGGGAAATGGAATGAAGAACAATTTTTCGCAGGAATTACTGGTTTAGTCACATCCCTTGTAAGGAGGTATGTCAAAACTTATCCAGCTCACATCCCTTGTAAGGAGGTATGTCAAAACTTATCCAGCTTCAGATCACGTCCTAATGTACAATTACCTATTGTCGAGAAAATAATAGGTGGAGTATCACATCAATAGGAGATTCAAGACTGGAAATCGGAGAGGTTACCTTGTTGCTGACAACTGAACTGAGAAAACAGGATTATTGAAAAGGAAGATTTAGCGACACACAAAAGAGGTTTACTATATACGGCTGTTACCATATGTAAACCGGAGGAATGAATCTTGGAATTCGGCCTTGGCAATTAGTTTGAAAAACTAAGGTTCCTCTAAAAGTCTCTTGTTTTAATTGGACAGCACAAAATGAAGCATGTGTCACACCTGAGGAAGACAGAAACGGTTTTGTGCAATAGGTGATAAAATGTGAGAGAAGGATATGTAGGACAGAATCTCCTCTTCCTACACTGTGAGGTGACTACTGACATACAAAATATGTTTGTAAATTTACCTGGGATCCAATGGTAATGCCGAATTCTTTAGAGATACATACTGTGGTTGAACAGGAAGAAAGCCACAAAACTCTCTGTGAAAGGTTTGTTACATCCCATAATGCATCATGTTGGCCCTTATGGAGGGGATGGAACTGGAGGTGTTCTAATGGAGTTTCTCTTGCTAATCACATTTTACATCTTCATGTTTGGTGTAGTTTGAATAATGTAAATGCTTTGATGGACTTCATATGCTCCCTACAACTTTTAGATAGGGGCCAATTTTTGTATTTATTTTATCTACAAGCTTCTCCTTGGTGCTGAAATAAAAGTTATTTACTTTATCCAAAAAACAAAGACTTCATTTTCCCAAGTCAACTTAGAGTTCCACTGTGCTTCAAAAATTCAAACAACACCATTCTGAGTAGCTTACTAGCTTTATACCTCCCATTCCCAGCAAACGATCAAGCAAACTTAGCACCAACCCCAGTAAGCAGAGTGAAGTAAATGAAACTTACACAGAGGAAACAGCACAGACCCACTGTAGATTTCTAGGAGAAAGAGCAGCAGCATAACAAACCACTCCTCCACGTCTCTTAATCTTCATCCCTCCACTTAAATCAATTGAAAATCTGTAAAAGAAGAAAAAAAAACAGAAAATATAAAAATCAAAAACCAGTGAAAATCGCATAAGATGGAGATACAGAATTTGGGAAACCCCCCACCCCCACCCCACCCATCCTGGAAAATACAACTAAGAAAGTTCATCCAAAAAATAGGTAGAAACATCAAATTCACAAAATCCATCAACCAAAAAGGTAAAAGATCAAATCTTGGAGAACCCATTAAATTAAAAACACATCAAAATTAAAGGAAAAAAACCATCAAAGAAAATGGGGGAAAATGGACAAATTTGAAATGGGTTTTTCATATTAAATCATTCAAATTAAATTACCTGAGAGGGTTATAGCCAAGAAAACTGGAGTTTTGCTGCAACTTGTACTGAGAAGAAAGATGAGAAATCCTACATTGAGGAGATCTCAAAGGGCATAATTGTTTATTGTAGGAAACAAAATGACATGTAGGGGAAGACAGGGAAAGAGAAAGGGACATCATTTTATATTCTTTGTTTAAGAATTCTCTCTACTGTTTAACTTATGAATGAATGAAGATAAACAAAGGTGGAAATCAGAGATGGTCGCCTGAGAATGAAAAAATGGGAGTGGGAAAGTGAGAGTGAAAGAGAGGGTGATTCATACGGCACAAGAAATGGTGTGCCATTTGTCGAACGAAGAGCGTTTAGTTGGACAACCTCAACTGTGCCTCGTTTGGATTATTCAATCATTCGAGAATCTTATGCTTAACCACTCTTACACCGTTGATAATTACTCCCTTCGTTTCATTTTAATTGTCTTTTGCTTGCGCACTGTAAAAAATAATTTAATTAAATTATTTTTATTTATTATTCATATGTAAAGTGAAACGAAGGGAGTAATCTCTAGAAAACTTAACATTTTGTTTGAATTTTTACTTCACAAAAGAGTTTTAAATTTTAGCATATTACTAAAAAAACATTAATATTTTTAAAAGTAATTGAAAAGATCTTAAATATTTTTCAATGTTGCTTTCATCATTAATGCAAGGATATATTTGACCTTTTTAATTATTCAGAAATATAATCAAGAATGTAAATAACATTGAAACTCCTATGAATTAATAGATTGATAAATAACATATACAAGACAAATCACAAAAGTTATGAATAACTTTTACCTTTTTCCACAAGATAAAAAATATAAATAATATAAGATTTGTGACTTTATATTTTACCACATTTATGTGTCTATTAAAATATATTATCATAATAATAAAATTTTAAAAATATTATGTTTGAACATGCACTTTATTTTTAAAAAAAATATTACATTTTTTATGAGATTTTTTTTTTTCACTTAAAAAGTTGAAAAAAAAGGGAAAATGGTATATCCAAACGGGCCCTTCATGGTTGCACGTGTGCGGTTACTTTAGCAGGGGAAAACATTCACGTGTTATCCTATGATAGATCCGGCATGGTTGCACGTCTAGAGATTGCTGAAGGCCCAATTACGGAATTCTAAATGGGCCAAGTGCACATATATACACAAAATTATTGATTATTACACGTCATATCAATATTTATTATTTTACTAATAGATTTTAAACATAATCTAATAAAATAGTAAAAAAAAAAAAAATATATATATATATATATATATATATATTTATAAACAACATCTCTAAAAAATAGTTATCGATTAAAAAAGGATATCAATCATCTTCATATTTTTCCAAAAAAATATTTTTATTTTTTTTTGTTCTTTCATAATTCAAGCAAATTTAGTATCAAAGTTATCCAAAATATAGTTCCTTTTCTTCGTCCAGAATTCAAATCGCAATATAGTTCTTCTTCTTCGTATAAAATTGATATTCAATTTGATATATAAAATTTGTGTAAAAGTTAGTATAAAATTGGTATGAAATTGGTATTCAAGTTATGCTAGTATAATCTATACAAGAATCATTATGCAATCAGATTTTTATATACATTACATACACAAAATCATTCTCACCTATTTTATACACATTATAAAGCAAAATTATTTAATTTGGTGTATAAGTTGATATTCAAATTGGTAAGAAATTAGTATTGAATTTGGCGTAAAATTAATATTCATAGAGTAAAGAATGATTATTCTATTAACAAACATTATATGTTTAGCATGACTTTTCATGTCATAAAGACAAAATACATGAATTTATTTTTAAAAATTGAATTTGTTATTGAAAATGTGTATATTTAGGGAATGATTGTCTTTTTCATTATTGAAATATATTTTAGGAGAGAGAATGAATATAAAAGGTGTATATTTGGGGAATGAATATATTTTAGGAGAGAGAATGACGGATTAAGAGGAAAAATATATTTAGTTGGTTAATGAATTCATAGATTTAATCATACAAAATGAATTTAAAGAAGAAAACCTTTACAAAAAAAAACATATTTTAGGAGAGAGAATGACGGTTTAGGAGGGACAATATATTTAGTTGGTTAATGAATCCATAGGTTTAAGCCTACAAAATGAATTAAAAAGAAACCTCTACGAAAAAAATAATTGAATATTAATAAATCTTTAAAAATCGAATCTGGTAGGTCTTGTAATTATTTACTTAATTTTGTAAATATTAAAAAGTAGATTTATTTAGTATAATAAAAAGTCTTAAATCTATATGGGGTGTGATTTTCTCCTTTTTCAAATATCCGAAATTTATAAAGTTTTAAATTTTAGCCGTTGCAAATCAACTTAGACATACAAGTCTGAAGTTCAAATCATGGATCTAAAATTTAGAAAAAGCTACATAAAGTTACATGCCTCCTTATTATATTTACTAAATTTCTCATTACTTTATTTCAATTACTTTATATACCATATGTTGACAAAAAAAAAACTATTTCTTCCTCCTAGATACATAGCCTCACATCCATACAACATATCCACCTCTTTCGCCTAAAATCACGATAACTCTCGAAATTCAAACTCAAAATTGAATTTTCACAGTTAATTGCTTCCCCCTCCCCCCCGCCTGCCCCCTCGATTTCTCTTTCATCATCTTCAATAAATCAAGCTCTTCCACCATTATCAAGGATTTGACAGTTATGAGGTCAATTACTTAAATTTGGTGAGTTTAGTTGATGAATTAATCAATATTTAAGTTATGTATCTATAGTATATTGAAGCTTTGAATTCTAATTTTTCAACTTTAATCCATAAATTTTAAATCCATTTAAAAAATTTGGTGATTTTGACTTAACACAAAGCTTTTTAAACTTCATTAATGGCGAATGAAGGACCTTCATTTACAACTTGTTTGGATGATTCTCTTCTCTTTTCTTCTTCCGATGAAAACTGAAAATGGGTACAAAGAAAATAGAGTTTTCCAGTCAGATCTGCGTTTTTTCTTATTTCTAACGTTAATCCACAAATTTCAAACCCATTTCAAAAATCTAGTAATTTTGGCTTAATAGGAAAAAAAAATTAAACTCCATTAATGACGAATAAAGGGCCTTCATTTACAGTTTGTTTGGATTGTTCTCTTCTCTTCTTCCGATGGAAATAGCCACAGGAAAAATAGAAATTTTCAGACCAGATATGTGTTTCTTCTTAGTATTCATCGTCTTCTTCTTCTTTTTCTTCTTCTTTTAAGCATGTATCTATGCAAGATGCATGCATCAAAAGTTTTGATGAAACAACTTGATACTAGATACATGTATTTTGAATTCACCGTATGAAATTTATATTGAATACATCAAGTTAATATTGAATTCACTATATTTTGGATATAATGTATGAAATTGGTACGAGATACATCAAATTAATACTAGATACATATAAACATATACATAAAATTAATATTAGATACATATAAATAAATAAATGAAATTAATACTAGATACATATAAACAAATACATGAAATTAATAATTGACACATATTAAAATATACATAAAATTAATACTAGATACATATAAAATGATACATTAGATGAAAAGTAATCAAATTACATAACCAAAATATACATGTTTCCGTCTTATATTAATAAAATTAATGAATTTATTATTAAAAAGTAATAAATAAAATTAATTAAATACATACATATGTCTTGATTTCCGCCTTATATTAAGGGATTTGATTAATTAAAATTTTCATAATTAGTTGTTCATTCATCTGATATACATACAATCAGCGTGAAATATGCATGTATCCAAAGCATAAAAAGTGATAAAAAATGTAATTAGGTAAACTAGTGTCTTAAGGAGTTATTAGACTCTAAAAATGTGGGCTTTATGTAAAATGCCCAAAAATTCTAAATACAAATAGTTAAATTTGAAGTTGCACTTTGTCAAATCCTAACTTCATACCGCTCGAATTCAAACATTCGAACAAAATCTAAATCTAAACTCTAGACTAACTTCAGACTCGAAGGCCTAAATTTGAATTTGATTTTTCAAACGTTAGTTCTTTAGGTGTTAAATTTCTCTGCAATTTAGACAAAAATAAAATTGTGATTTTGGAAATCTTGGATAGAATTACGTGATATTCTAGTAGGTAAATTGACATATCATATTATAAAAGAATCATTGTATATTTTGAAAAAAAGAAGAAGATAAATTGTTATGAGATGTACTTAGTATTCGAGGGATTTGGCTCCTCTCCATTTACATTCTCCTCATTTTCTCTAAGTTCTTACTTGGATTGAGGACACATGGCATAAGTTAAATTTAATGACTAAAATTTAGTTAACCAAAATAAGTGTCTAACCATGATTTAGATAATAAATACCTTATATATTTAATTTCAAAAATTGTGACATATATATTACTTTGTCCATAAATATAATAAAAAAAATCTCTCTTCCTACTTTTTTTCCCAAGATCTATCCTCCAATTATTTTTTAACTAAGAACCTATTATTTAATCGGTCTACTCGTTTTATAAGTGTTTCCAATTGCAATTTCGTTCAAAATTTCTACAATTTTTTTAAATATATATATCTAGTTTTGTTAGTTAATTAGTTTATTCTTTTATTTTAATTTATTTAATATGTATATAGTTCTTTAGTTTAGCTTTATTCTTTTGTTTTAATTTATTTAATAAATGAGGTATTCTTGAACTTTAAGGTAAGACAGTTTCATTCAAAAAATTTACAAAGTAACTCTCGACTTTTGAAAAATTTAATATGAAAATATTAATATTACAAATAAACAGGAAAAAAAGTAGGAAGAGAGATTTTTTCTTTTTACTATATTTATAGACAAGATAATATATATGTTGCTAAATTGTGGGATTGCAATAATTTTTTGAACCAAATATTTAAACTATGGTTAAGGACTTATTTTGATCAATTAAATCTAAGCCATTAAATTTAACTTATGCCATGTGTCCTCAATCCAAGTAAGAACTTGGAGAAAATGAAGAGAAGGAAAATGGAGAGGAGCCAAATCCGTATTCAAGTATGTGCTTCAGAAAAAACTCGTCCTAAACTATATAGAGCTTGTATGGATAAACTTATTTTAAGCTGTTTTTTTAAAGTTGAAAATTTCATTCTTTCACTTTTAGTTTTTTTTTTTTGTTTTGACTTAAAATTAAGTGTTCAAAAACACTTCTTTTACTTTATCCAAATACTTAAAAAGATTAGAAGCTATTTTGACTTAAAAAAAATCAATCCAAACGGGCTCATATAGGCGGCAGGGTTGAGATTATTTTTGTTTGGTTACCTATTCACCCTTGTGATGCTGAATGTTACAGTAAGCTACCAAAACAACATTGATTTAAATTACTGTACGTTATTTTGAAGAACCAACAACTCCAGCTAATCAGTTATGAACATGAATGTAATTGTTTCCTAACTCCAATAATTATCCAGACAGCTACTACTTGTTTTCTGTTTGGTGTAAGTTGTATATAATCGTTAACTGTTTTGTTATGATTGTTTTCTGATTCCCTCTCAATAAAATATTTTCATCTTTGCTTAGTTGTTAATCTAGAGTTAATAGTTTTTTTTTTCCTTTTATTTTCAGTTGCCGCCTTGATGTTAAGGGATTCTCAAATATATAATCATTCAATTTATGATTTTTCTTTTCTACAAAAGTCACTAAAATGAAATAAGTCATTCAAATTGCACAAAATTGGATCTTCAAAAGGTAAACAGAAAATAAAATCATCAATGGTTAATGAATTTCAATTGCTATATCTTTTTTACAAGAAAAGAGAAAAGTTAAACACATGTGGTTATCAATAGCAAAAAGGAGATTATGTACTAATCCTATGTATATGACCAGACTAAATTAGACTAAAATCAGATCAGATCTGCTTGATTACAGTAGCATAATTGTAAATCCACTTTACATAATCACTTGAATCATGGCTCTCAACACAAAGAGTTAGTTCAGGTTTTCATCATCTTGACCATTTGCCAGTATGTTGCTTGTATTTGTTTGCTACAAATATTTTTTGATAATTCATCGCTAATTTCTGTTTTGTTTTCCGAGACATAGGCCTTGAATTCATTTGTTTGGTACAAACAATCTGATAAAGATCTGCATACACGCCACCCTTCTCAGATCCACTTGTGGAATTGCTCTGGATATTGTTGATGTTGGTATGATACAATTTTCCCTCTTTCCTCTCAAACCATGGCCTTTTCCTTCCACTTGAAACATTGTCCCTTTTCAAAGAATTCAACATCCCTTTTTCACTCACAAATGTTCTGCCAAAAGTTGTTGTACTTTCTTGTTTTCTCAAGGGAAATGCATTCCACCATGGCCTTTCTCTTGAGACCATTATTTGGTGTCACAACTTTTTCCCTCATCAAATGAGGCTTAATTCTATTGACATCTGATTGTTGAACTGGTTTTAGAAAGAACTCTTCAGCACCTTCTTCCAAGCATCTATTGATTCTTGATGGAACATTTTCTGATGACATAATTATTACTGGTATGTCCTTCAAATATGATGATCCTTTAATCTTCCTCAACAAATCATAACCAGTCATCTCAGGCATGCTATAATCTGTAATTATCAAATTCACTCCCACTTCTCTTACTTCATGATTCTCCTCACTACTCAACAATCCAAGAAACTCTAGAGCCTTGCTTCCAGAATCCACAACAGTAACTGTAAAAAAATTCAATAAAAAATATATATTAGAAATCAAGATCCAACAATCCACATAATTATTAATTACTCCTGATACAGTCCGGTGCACTAAAACATTGTACGCAGTCTTACTTTGCAAATTTTTTTTGCAAGAAACTGTTTTCACGACTTAAACAGAGGAATTCTTTTTTAGGAGGAAAAATTAAAGTACCTTGGTAAGAAGAAGTCTTGAGGAGTCTTTCAATGAGTTTTCTATCAATGATGCTATCATCAACAGCTAGAACATGAAATTGTGTATCCATTGTTGCTTGAACTTGAGCCATTTGCAAAATTTGATTTGTGAATTAATTTTGATTTGGTGATGTTGGTTTGGTGTGAGGTTAATTATATATGGGGATGATGGGGATATGGTGTTGATTTCAAGAAGATATGCAAAATATTTGACAGAAGAGAAAGAGAGATACGAATGGAGATATCAAATCAGAATCTCAAGGATTTCCTTATGTTGATTTTTCTTGATTTTACAAATCTTTTAATGAAAGTGACTCTTTGAGAAGGCAAAGGCTGGATTCACTGATCCCACCATTTGATTTTGTTTTCTTTTTTAAATCTCAGTGTGTAAAAGAGAGGTCCCATGCACATGATATTATAACTCTGTTTTAATTTATGTGATATTCCACCCGTCTCATATTAACTGAATTATTGAGATAATGCACACTTCTTAAAAAAACTCTTCTAGAACATATTTTGAACACTACTTTCCATTATTACCCTTTTCATTATTATCACACTATTCTCAAAAGTAGAGTTAGTCATTACTCAACGTTGCTTGGTTTGATTATAATAATTACAATTAATAAAGCAATTTGTAAAATAGTGTCTCTTGAAAATTTCATATGTATGGAAATGTGAAATTTCAATGTAAAATCATAATTATGACATTGTAAAGAGTGTAAATACCTAGAAAATGTAAGATACTCTTTCTTTAAAGGAAGGGAAAAAAAATCAATAATTATTTTGATATTTGAACAATTCACTTATTCTAAACAATGAAAAAAGCCTCAATAATTTAATTAATATGAGACGGAGGGAGTACTATTTAATTAAGCATCTAAAAATAAAAAATAAAAGTAAAATTTATAATATTAATATTCTTATAAATCATCTTATTAAAAGTAAATTAGAATGTTTAAAGTTACGTTACTATTAAATATTAGAATGCGTCACTTAAAAAAAAGAGTGTCACATAAATTTGAATAATCCATCTCAGATTAATTGTCATATTTCATTTTTTGTAAGTGAACTTTGATCAATATTTTAAAATATATTTTTAATTAAATTGACATGAAAAAATTTGTAACTTATAGTATTTTTTGTATTTTTTGAAATATTTAAATTTAATTATAAAATATTGAGTTGATCTAATTTGATTTAGCTTTAAAAATTAGTTAAATTAAATTTCGAGAGGCGAAACAAGACAACTAATTTGAGACCGAGGAATTACTTATTTTTTTATTTTTTTTTCCTTTCTTCTCTCTCCTTTTATTTAATGTTTGACAATATTGACTATAGTTTTCTTTTGAATATTTGCTATGAAGTTTCTATGTAAAAGATTAACATTTTCATATTGTTGGACCACACGTTTTACGAATATGTAATCTAATAGCAAGTCAATTTTGAAAAATTGTAGATAGTATCTTTTATTCAAATCTTCTGTTTGGCCTTTAGTCAAGTAATGAATTTTCTAGAATTCCTATTTGTTTATACCAAACAATATAAATGGTAAGCAACTATATACCCCACTAACAAATATTAGGTGGGAGAATTACAATAGAGGAAGTTAGAACCTGATGTTAGGCCAGGCAAAATCAGTTTTCTCTATTTTATTTATTATTAATTAAAGTAAGAAAGTTAAATTGTTGAAAGTAATAAAATCTCCTACATGCTTATGTTACTGTATATATGCTATGCTTGTTGTCCCTTTATGTTTTCCTTCCACGTCATTCGAGTTGCTCTGGGGGCGACATCGTGGGGCAATATTTCATCCGAAATGCCCTTCGAAGGAAACTCTCCATGATGACTCGAACATGATGAGTCATCTTTTGAACTCATACAAACTCATTCGTTCCCGAGAGGGCTCCTCGTTCTACAACAAGCCTCTCGAGAGTCTTTACCCAATACAAGTTTATTGCCCCATTTTAGTTCACTTTTTGAACTTATACAGTAGGCATTTGGCCATGAGAATTTTTCACTTTTTCCCGAAAAATTATTTCACTTTTTTCCGGAAATAGTGTTTGGCCATAAAAATTCCAAATACAACTCCGGAGTTGTATTTGGAAAAGTAAAAACACCCAAAAGGGTGTTTTCACTTTTTTCAACTCACTTTTTTCACTTTTTAATTTATTTATTTTTGAAAAATTCCTAAATTTTTTATTTTCAAAAAATAACTCCATTTAAATTATATTTTATTTTTAAATCATATTTTATGTTTTTTAAAAATATATATTTAAGATCTAGATAACTATTACAAAAGTTATGGCCAAACACAACTACAACTTCAACTCCAACTTTGAAAATCCCAAAAAAGTGAAATAATTTTTGGTTCTCATGGCCAAACGACACCATAAATAGTTTTATTTTAGATTTTTTAGAGGAGAAATTATTGTACGAACACGATGAGTGATATATATCAGAAATTTTCTCAACCTTTTTCTTCTTCTTTAGCACCTATGAATAAAATTCATTGTAGGTTAGATTTTTTCTTCGAATATCATGTTAAGCTAAACTCATTATTTAGGATTGTGAATCCAAAGTTTATGTTTATATTTTTTCATATAGATTCTTCTTTCGATTAAACATCATGTTATTTAATTTATCCTTGCTTTATTGTATGATTAAGTGGTTACAAATATTAGATTAACGCCTACACTTAGTTCTAACTTGAAAAAGTAGAACTGAGTTTAGGTAAAAAGCAATTATCAAGAAATTAGATGGATTAAGGGAATAATTATCTAACTCTAACTAATACAATCAATTTAGGAATATGGATGTTCTTACTTGGGCTTTATTAATTGCATTTCATTGAACGAACTTTCAATTCACACGCTCTTGAACACTCTAACTCACATCACATTTCTTATGAGATCTGTCTTAACCTTTATTGAATTTATTATTACAAGCAATTGTACTGTTTTTTTTTCGTACTTCTTTAATTTTAATTTTTTATATAACATAATTAAAATCACAAAATTCAAAAAAAAAAATCGCACGCTTGGTATTTCAAACACGATAAACAAATTAAGACGGTGAGAGTATTAAAGAAACACATCATGTGGAAATGGACAGTACTGGAGTTTGTCTCCCTTGAGTGATACCGCAGGCACATGCACCAACAGCTAAACCCCACATTAATTTTTACTCAGACTCTGGGCCATTTTGATCATCATGTTGATAATTCAATCCATTGCAGATTCGAATAAATTTTGTGACAAGAAAATATTCCTAGTTCTGCATAAAACAAGAATTGCCATCAACTCTTATCTATTGCAGAAATTACAACGTAAAGTAAGATAAAATTGACAATCAAAGATCATCAAAGTCAAAATTACGTACACGCTTGCTATTTCCTCCATTTCTTACCTTTACTTACACTGAAAGGTGAATTTTACCAGCACGCATAAGTTACGTGCTGAAGTTCTTACGTGTTCATGATAATGTGACGGTGCCTACAAATTTGCAAAAAATAATAATAATTTTATGTGACAATTTAATCGTAAATTTTTACGTAATTAGTTTCCTTCTAATGTTCACGTGTTTGCCTTCAAACACGAGTTAAAATCTCAAATGGTCACTCAACTAAAGATTGTTCACTTAAAAGTTTAATTTTCTTTTTCTTATATAACTCAAAAGTCACTCAAATATTGTTATTTTACTCACAAAGTCGTCACTCAACCATTTTAAGTATTCTTGTTAATTTAATTTTGTAAACATGAAACATCTATTTTAAGCCAAAAAAATTTAAAAAAATTAAAATTCTATTCATTTTAATCATTTACTGACCCGCCCTATTCAACTCGATCCACTAAAACTAAACATAAAATGATCATTTTTGAACGATTTCAAAACAAGGAGAAAAAATAAATATCAGTGCAAAACTATGAGAAAATAAATATCAGTGCAAAACTATGAGAAACTTTCATAAACAATAACTAATAGGAACTTAATCAGACCTCCATAGTTGTAATTTGCTTAATTACAATTCATAACAATATTTTCAATAACAATTGTATAATCTCGATATACAAATACAAATACAAATACAAGCATATAAACATAATACAATTGAGTGTTGATTGAGAGAATATACAATTTGTATTGTATATTTTGTGGAATCTCAGCATATAAATACAAATACATGTATACAATTACAAATTTATATTATATATTTTGTGAAATCTCGGCATATAAATATAAATACAAACAAACATACATATACAAATATAGTTGAGTGTTGATTGCGAGAACGGCATACAAATACAAATAGCAATAACTTTAAAATATAAGTTATGAAATGTAATTGAAATAACCTATTGTTATGATATTATGAAGCCTATTAATTAGATATGTACATTTGCCATGTTATGTAATTTTAGTGCAATCCCCAAAAAAAGTTCGGGGTCAACGTTCAACATCCTCTTTTTTTTTCAAAAAAGAAAAGAAAAGAAAAAATCATACTAAACATCCCATGAAAAATTTGAACCTGGTGCTAAGAAAGTTCTACGAAGCTTTTGAGAAGATGAAAAATATTTTCAAAGTTCTTTTTGAAAGAGTCTTCTCCTCTTCGTAGATAATAAAATCCGTGCCAAAAAATAAATAAAGACTAGAAATATTGTAACAGTCATAATATTTTATTTTAATCAATGAATATTACAATTATCATAATTTTTCTTTATAAAAATAATCTCAAATTCAAGGCCCTTTGAGACTGATCTTGAACTTGATGCGTTTGATTTTGACATTTATTTGAGCTATTAATTTGAACTATTAATTTGAATTTGACTCATATAATTTAGCGGATCGAACCAAGTGAAGCGGGTCAATAAAAGGTAAAAATGGGTAGTATTTTATTTCTTAAAAATTTGGCTTAAAATAATATTTTCACGTCAACAAAATTAAATGAAAAAATCTCCTAAAATAGTTGAGTGACTTTAATTTGTGAGTAAAATATCAATAGTTAAGTGATTTTTGAGCTATAAAATATAGAAAAATGACTTTTAAAGTGACAAGAGGAATTGCTCGGATGGTAAATACCCCTAACTTCTAATTCAATCCAAAGATTGTGAGTACGAGCCACCAATACAGCAAACGGGGTGAAAGTTCCTAGAAAGGGTACAAAAAAAACTCTTAATTAAGTGATTATCTGAGATATTATCTCCTTTAAACGCTATAATCTCCATGCAAATAATCTTTCAAACACAAAAGAATAAAAATATTTTATAAGTGTATTATTAACGGAAAGATTACAACTTATTAGCAAATCACTTTTGAATATTGAATAGAGGTTTCAAATTTAAGATTCTAAATAGAAAGTAGAAACTTTATCACTCGATTGTTTCATATAATTGGAAGTATTACCCTCCTCCCTCCATCTCTTTTTTTGCTTTGTCAGAGCCATTTCTTTGATACCCATAAAAAAGAATGTTCTATTCAAGAATTTACTGATTTATATTAATTTTTAACTCTCAAATCCGATTTTCTTTCGTAGAGCATAGCACTCTTCAAACATGGATAACTCCCTAACAATTAATAAGGTGATCTTTTGAAACTACTACTCTATGCTGCTTGTCGCTAGCTAAAGTTCAGAACGCGAAATATGCCGGAGAATTAATGGACATAATACCTAATTAGAATCATTTTGTTGGGCACCAAATTAATTAAGTGCCTCTAAAAGTACAAATTTAAAGAGACTATTAGAATTTTAAATCATGCTTTTTGAAGAGTTTGGGATTTGAAATCATGATTTCATATTGCATGCATGTTTAAATGATGATTTGAAATTATAACTTCATATTGTATGTCCAAACGCAAACTTAATGTAAAACTTGACTCATAAATTTATATTTCGTAATAAAAAAAGATCCATCATTTAAAATTTTACAAAAAAAAAGGGACTCATGCTCGATGTCATGAAGAGATTATTCTTACCATGAGAAAGAACTATATTAAAGAATAACTAGTTACTATTATTGTTGACTAGTGAATCTTTATAAAATAATGTGTACTTGAAAGTTTATAATCACAAACATTTATTTATAAAAAGAATGTAGAGATATGCAATTTATCAATGGGCACCTTAGGATATTAAGTTTGATATTTTGTTTATGAATTATGATTTATTTATTTAATAAGATTATGTAAGAATCAAGTTTTTTTTTGATGGTTTTCATAACTTGTAGAGTTTTCGCGTTTATGAAAAAAAAATTACTTAAGAAATTCAAATTGCATATCTAAACAAAACTTCAACTTCATATCAATTTGATTTCAAATCATGATTTCATATCGCATGTCCAAACGGGCCATAGTTTCTTGTTGAGAATTGTTATACGTAAGTTTCTTGATGAGCAAACCATAAAATGAGATCGAAGTGTAAGCACTAGTCTTTATGAACGTGCCTCGCACGTTATTTCTATCAGTCATAAGTCATAACAAATGTTAACTACTGTTATTTGAAATTAAATAATGTTTATTTTATGAGAACAAAAATACTATTTATCGTATTCATTTAATATTTTCCATTAAGATGTTCTTTTTCATATATATCATTTATGTTTTTAACATACGTGGAAAAATATATTAGGACTAAAAATTTAACATTAAGAATTGGGTTGATGACCATATATTGTATTTATTTTTATTACATATTGAAAATGGTTATTAATTAAAAAAAATGATAAAATTCATTTCAGATATTAAATAGAGAAATCTACAATATTAAAAAGTCACTTAACATAATCTATCAATGTATACTGCAGTTTATAATTGAATATTATAAGTTTAATTATTAAATATTGTAGTTTGAATATTGAATATTGTAGTTTGTAATTGAATATTACAAATTTGATTATTGTATTTTGTTCTAATATAGATTAATAAATTAATTAGTTCAATTTTAATTTGAATATTGATCAGAATATTGTGGTTTTTTTTAATATTGTTTTTTTTTTATTTGAATCTTGTGATTTTAAATTGAATATTAAATTTTATATTAGTTTTTTCTTGAAATATTCTAGTTGTGATTTGAATACTTCATTTTTTAACAAAATGGTGTAGCACAATATTTTAACACCAAATATTCTATTCTTGAATCGAATATTATAAGTTTGAATTTTGAATACCGTAATTTATAATTGAATATTGTAAATTTGATTATTGAATACTATAATTTGTTTTAATATGGATTAGAAAAATAATTTTCTAACAAATCCTTTCGGAGAGTAATGGTAGTATGGATTACCATATTTCCCTATTATCTATATGTTTTTGGGTCACTTTGTTTTCAGCTATTTGTACCGCCATATAATGTTTGGGTAATTGCGCAAAGAAAAAATATAAAAAAGAATCTCTAATTCTAATATATTTAGGAAAAAGGTATAGAAGGACGTATGAGTTTAGGCAGAAGAACCAAAAAGTTAATGTTTCCATGTTTAGGTAGAAAACACTTACCATTTCTAATACCAAAACAACACGTAGAATAAGGTTTTCATATTTGTTTAGGTAGAAGTTTTTAAGGGTGATTTACAATTATATCCTTAAATTATATAAATATTTAAGGGTATAAAAATCGTTCAATATTTAAAGGATATTTTCGTTAACCAACATTTATATTCATGCTTTTATAATAATATAGATATAGATCATTTAAGTTATACTCATAAATGGTAAATCCAGTCTAAATTTATTTGACCCGTTCAAAATATTCAAGTTTATTGATTCGGCTCATCTCAACCCCAATCACTCAATTGTCATCCCTAGTTATACTTAGGGTCCATTTGGATATGCAATACGAAATCATGATTTGAAAATCATTTGATATGAAGTTGAAGTTTTATTTGGACATGTAATTTGAATTACTTAAGTTGTATTTATTTTTTCATACACATAAACCCCCACAAGTTGTAAAAACTATCAATTTTTTTCCAATTCTTACATACTCTTACCAAATGAACAAATTATAATTGATAAACAAGATATTAGAATATTCTAAAGCGTCGAATTGATAAATCACATATTTTTATCATTTTACAAATAAATGTTTGCGATTATAAACTTTCAAATACACATAATTTTACAAAGATTTACTAGTCAACAATAATAGTAATTGGATTTTCTTAAGTATAATTCTTTCAACATGGTACGAATAATCTCTTCACACCGAATATGAGTTTTATATTTTTTATTTTTTTTAAAAAATTTAAAATGATGATTTTTTTATTTTTTTTACAAAATATAAATTTACGGGTCAAGTTTCACATTTTAAAAAGTTGAAGTCATGATTAAAAATCCCAAATCATGTTGAGAATTTGGGATTTCATCTCATGATTTCTAATCATATTTTCAAATTGCATGTTCAAACATTAATTTAAAATCATGATTCAAAATGTGATTTCAATTCATAATTTCAAATTAGCGTTTGGACATGCAATTTGAGATCTGAATTGAAATCATGAAATAAAATCTCAAATTCTCACAAAATTTCATGATTTCAACTTTTTTCAAAATATAAACTTTGACCCATAAGTTTATGTTATGTTAAAAAAAAGGCTCATTATTTAAATTTTGTAAAAAAAAAAAAGTTATACCACGTGAAAAAGTTATATTAAAGAATATGTAGTTACTATTATTGTTGACTAATGTATCTTTTGTAAAATTATGTGTATTTGAAAATTCGTAATCACAAACATTTATTTATAAAAAGAACATGAAAATATGTGATTTATCAATGTGATATCTTAGGATGTTTCGATATCTTATTTATAAACCACGATTTGTTCATTTGGTAAGATTGTAGAAGAATTGAGGAAAAATTGATAGTTTTCACAACTTGTGAAGTTTTCATGTTTACAACTTTAAAAATTCAAATTGCATGTTCAAACAAAACTTCAACTTCGTATCATAATTTTATATCACATGTCTAAATGAGCCCTAAATCATAATTTCAGTTTTTTTTAAATATAAAATTTAACTCATAAATTTACATTTTATAAAAAAGATCATCATTTTAATTTTTGCAAAAGAAATTCATGCTCAATAAAAAAATATATTATATGAAATAATTTATATTAAAGAATAGCTAATTATTGCTATTGAATCTTTATTATATATATAATAGAAAATACATAATGTCCCCCCTAAAGTTGGACCGAATTTGTAAGTAGATACTTAAAGTTTGCGGGAGTTCTATTACCCCACAAAACTAGTTACGACCATAATAAATACCCCCTTTGACCCATTCTCTCACCATTTTCTCACCAGCTGTGTTATCACGCAAGAGACGCGCGTGAGCGAATAAAATTAACTGTCCCAAACTAATTAAAACACGCCACATATGATGAGCAAAAACTAAGTTTTTAATTTTTTTTTTCTGCATTTCATTTTTTAGAAATACTATGTTACTTAATTTTTCAAGATATTTATTTCTTTTCCCTTATCTTCCTCACCCATTACCTTACCCTTTCTCTTTCTTCTTTACTTTTGTATTTCAAGTTTTCTTATGTGTGATTGTTCTTGTTTTCTTCTATGTGATTATTCTTCTTTTCTTTTTTCTTCAGTAGAGTTTGTATTATTGAGGAAAAAATACTCAAAATTATTGTATTAATTTTTCAACCAAAATTACTAAATATAATTTGATATTTTTTGGCTCTGAATTAATTATTGTCCAGGTTATTTTGAAAAAGTAATACTATTAACTTCTTTCTTCTTCTCTTTTTAGCTTGATTTGATGGTTCTTTTCTCTTAAAAATTAGAGATCGGAACTTCATATATAGTAAGACTAATTTATGAAGAAAGAGATGATTCATTTTGGGATAAAGATGCTTGAGAAGGAGGTGATTTATATTTTAAATATTAATTTGATAGTAATTTTAATTTTCTTATTTTGATTATTCGGTGATATGGCAGTGATTTAATAGTGTTGGATGGAGTTGGTGCTTATTGCCATTGTGGTGATGGTGAATAAGTAAAAAAAATTAAAAAAATCAAAAGTCCAAGAAAGAAGAAAGTAAAAGAAAAGAAATCAATTAAGAAAATAAAATAAAAGGCAAAAAAAGAAATATAATTAAAATATAAATAAGTTAACACGTGGCAAGATAAGATTAGTGCGTGATTTCTACTCACTTTTTAATAATTGGATTTGACTGAAAAAAGTGACATATTTGACACTTTAAAATTGTTGGAGGGGTAATAAGACTCCACAAACTTTAAGTATCTGCTTACAAATTCGATGCAATTTTAAGGGGACATTATGTATTTTCTCTATATATAAATATAAAAAAATCTCCACCCGCTGTTTCTTTTTTCTCCGGCGACACACAGTCCGGTGTCCGGTCTTCTTCACTCCAGTTCCCCACCTTAAACCTCCCGTTTATTATGTAATATAATATGTACAGAAGAGAAAGCATACATTGATTCATCAAACGTGAACCCTAAGTGGCTGCTTCCAACAGAGTTCTCCACCTATGGAATTGGAAGTACACAATCACAATGCTCCTGCTGACGGACCTCATCCCATTCAAGGTTTATACCTCTATATTGAAGTTTTTCTATAATAATTTAATCGCTTGCCCAATCACAAACTCATTGAAATGTGGATAAAGCAACTTTCGTTTTTTCCTAAAAAAAATCAAACTTGATAAATAACATTCATGCTAACTTAAATATATGTAACTAGCACACATGTGTGATATGGTTGATGATAAGATGATTTATGTGTATTTTTTTCATCGTATATGTGCATACATGTTGCTTCTTTTTTATTTTTGTTTTTTTATGACCGCCCAGTGTATAGGTAACTCTGTCCACCAAGGCTAGAACAGATGGAAAGAGTCACCTAGTGTTTTTGTCTCTGTTGGGATTTGAACCTTAGACCTTCAGACCTGAGGTTTTTTAAAATTATGATCCAGAAATCCCTAGTGAGTTAGCTGTCCCAATCTCATTTGGCCTGTAAGTTAGAAGCTTGGGGGAGTTTAGGTCAGCCCCTCCATCCTGCTCTCACTTAAATGCCAGGCTTCATGTCAGAGTCAAGGTTCGAATGTGTAACGTGCACCAATAGACACATCCCACTTTTCATTCTCATTCTTGTGATTGTTAGCGTCCCTTACGGGATAAGAAACTTACATTAGGTTCTAGTTTTACTAAAAAAATTTGAAATGAAATGAGGCGTGAGACCATATTAATTAGGTTCTAGTTTCACTAGGATTCTAGCTCGAGTTTGAACAAGTTTTATGATAAAGGATGATTTGCTTAGAAATAATAAAACAAGGTGGTTTGAAGATTGTTTCTAACTTTCTCCTTTTGTCTGACTGAGTAAGTATCATTTTCATGAAATGTTGTAATTCACGCGTTTATAATTTTTGAGGAGATAATTCACAGTTGTTGGATTTGTCTTGTTATTTTGTGAGCATCATTGCTAAAGTTTTGGAATAGAATAAAAAACTTTCTATGGAGATGATTTTAGAAGCTCGTTTTACTAGTACTACTAGAATCTTATTAGTGAAAGTAAAATTTGGTGTAGCTAATTAATATATACCAAAAAACATTGTTGTCAGATATTACTAAAGTAATATAAAAATTTGAAATACAGTATCTACTATCTAAAAAAAATTGCTGTTTGGTAGTTTATGATTTTATTCCCCCTCTATAGCTGCCTAGTGTTTCTTGAGTTTGAATGGTTAGGATGACAAGTAACAAGTGGTACAACCATTTCGTCTACAGAAATTTGTAAATGAAATAGGACAACAAAGAAAATAAAGTATTCTAGTGAAACACACTATTAGCCTTATTAAAGTTGGGGTGCAGTAGTCCATGATCTTATATTACCTTATTGAAAAAGAAGTTGGGGTGCATGATTAGTTAGCTCAGGCCATGAAGCTTGGGAACAGAGGCTAATTAACCATTGTTCTGAAGCTAGTTTCTAAAATGAAGGATTGAATACCTTAGAACGTTCACAGTCATCTCTTGGTTTGTGATTGCACATTTTTTTTGATGAAGTAAGAAACTTTATATAATAGTCATCAAGAAGATGCAATAAGTACAAAAGAGGGAAGGAGAAGTCAGCTTGGTACAAATAGTCTTAAGCTAGAGCAAAAGAGCTGACAAAATCCAAAAAGTTAACAGGGCAATCTACAAGGGCTAAATTCTGCCAACTATATAACCATAAAAGAAATCTAGCTTTAAGAGTGTGGCAAGGAGTTGATAACCCATCAAGGCATCTGCGATTCCTCTGCCAGACTTTCCTGATGAATTTGGCAACTTCCATTTGAGACCAACATTCATAGTCTTCTCTGATACTATGTGGCATAGTCCAGCTCAGTCTAAAAATGGAAATGAACGTGCGCCAAATGTCTGCAGCAACTGGACAGTGTAGAAAAAGATGCCTACTGGATTCTGGTTGTTGGTGGCACATGTAACTTCTGTTGACAACCTGTATCCTTCTTCAGTTCTTCTATTGAGGTTGTCAAGTGTCAAACATGATTCATGTAGGGCTATCCAGCTGAAGCAGATTACCTTTGGAGGGAGCTTTGTTTTCCGGATGTATTTCCAGGGCCATTTGTCAATGATTTCATCAGTTGAGCAAAAATGAGAGTAACCTGCCTTCTCAGAGTAGGGACCATCCATCCACTTAATGCTATCAACAATACCTCTTCTATGTGGCTTGCGGGCTATTATACTGGAGCGGGGTTTACCCTGTGCGCACCCGAAGGGTAGCGGTTGCAGGTTCCCTCGTTAACAAAAAAAAAAGCAATGTCTTGACTAACTGACTAATTACACTCTGGGTCTATATGGCTATGTCTATTTTGCAGAAACATGAGAAACACAGCCACTCATACTGAGTATAAATTAAAACCCATAAACCTAGTATTACATCACATTGCAATAGCAGGTGGGTGATGCATTTTTTTTGTTTCTTCACATAATATATACCAGTTGTTGATGATCATCCTTCTTCTATTTAGCTTATCCTTTTTAATAGCAAGTTCATTTTTTGGTTTCTACTATAGGGAAACACACACTTTGTTCATTGTCCAACGTATGATATGATTAAGCTGGAACCTGAACCTCCACTCTCAGACTGTCATTTTCATGCCTAGATTCTCTAATGAACACATTTAATGTAACTCGTAAGAAAAGAAAAAAGAAAAACAAATAGCACACTCACTGTAGATTGACAACTTTTTCATGTGCATACACTTCAAATGTGATATTCCGGTGACTTGGCCTTTCTTTCACGGAATAACAGCCTTTGAATGCAATAGAGAACCTACGAAGGAAAATGTTAAGGCCTTATTTGCTCTTCAACCTACGAAGGAAAATGTTAAGGCCTTGTTTGCTCTTCTGTTTCTCTTTTCTTTTCTTTTTCATTTATGTTTGACAATTTTGATTATGTCAAAATTTTAATTCTTCAGTTTCCATGTGTTTCCCTTTAAGGAAGTTTGACTAAGTTATTTATCCTTTTTGTCTCTCTAGTTTTCTTATAACTAGCCTCATTAAGTCATGCAACATGTGCAATTTTTCTTTTTCATGTTTCGGTATTGCTTGATTCTGAAGACAGAATCATGTTTTCTTTTTTTGAAGTTCATAATGAAAGACTTAAGGATATGATTTCTGGAGGCTCAGAAGACCTTGATTCCTGGAACTCATTGATATCAGAGATTGAGAAAACCTACCCTGTAAGTCCAAATTCACTTGGCTTCATATGGATCAAATTTATTATCATGCCTCATATAGGAAATAGCTTTATATTGTGGTTTTGTTAATCATGTCGTATTGAACGTCACTGATTTGCATCTTCTAGTTTATTTAAGAACGACAATAATCCAAGTCCAAAAAGCAAAACAACATTCTTGTTCTCGGATTTGTTCGCTGCGATGATCAATGTATGAGAGAAATTAAGTACAACAATGCCTAGACTAGGATGGACTCTGTTAAGAAGAATAAGCCTTAGTAATTAGGATGAGCATTTGCCCGACACCTACAATATATTGATAGATGCGGAACCCAAGTATCAAAGGCAAAGGGAAGTATATTAAACTTCAACTGAATCAAAAGCCCAGAAAGTTAAGCTGTGCATGCCAAAATCTCCTAAGACATGGAGGCATGGAGAGTGACTGGACTACCAATGCTGTCACTATCCCTTATGGGACTAGCCTGTGGAGAAGCATCAGAAACTTATGGCCTAAACTAAGAGATAAGTTCAGACTTAAGGTTGGAAATGGTTTGGAAACTTCTTTCTAGGAAGATATTTGGGTGGAGCAAGGTTCTTTGAAAGAGCTATTCCCTGATCTATTTTTGTTAAACCAACAGAAGGATGCTACATTACACTGGGTGAGGTCTGGACAAATCAAGGATGGAATCTAGGTTTCAGAAGATTATTTAATGACTGGGAAATTCTACAACATTCTAGAACAATTCAAAGGTCCATCAGGAGCTGAAGACTGTATAGTATGGCAGGACAATAAACATGGCATGTTCACAGTAAAAGGGGCCTATAAGGAATCAGCAGTCCTATCAGCCATTCTGGTAGATGGCCGTGGAAGCTAATTTGGAAAATTAACATCCCTTTGAAAGTAGCATGCTTTGTCTGGCTCTTGTGAAAACAAGACCCACGAAAACCTTAGTAAAAGAGGTTTTCATCTATGCTCAAGATGCTACTTGTGTGGTGAAGAGGTGGAGATAGTTAATCATCTTTTCCTACATTGCAAGATCACTGCTCAGCATGGAGGCTATTTATCAATGAAAGGAATGTTTTGGGTGATGCCTGGGAGAATTGTTCATGCTTTGGAAATCTGGGATAGCTACAACAGCCTCTCTAGCCAGAAGGAGAGATGGAAACTTATCCCTGCTTGTATCTGGTGGGCAGTGTGGAAAGAAAGGAATCAGAGATGTTTTGACTTTTGAGGACAACTACAATTCTGTTTAGAAGCTGAAAATGAATTGCTTGGTGGTGTTCTATTTTTGGTGTAAACAGGAATACATGAAAGATCTAGATTCATTTATGGATGTTTTAGGATCCTTGTAAGTTTCTGATATAGGATTAGAAGATCTTCCCTGTAACCCCTTTGTAATTATGGGTACCTGCAGTTTTACAGCAGGTTTGATTTTGTGATATAATACAAATGTTTCCTTTTCAAAAAAAAATAAAATCTCCTAGGACATGCTACATTGTTGGATTAGAATAGGATTATAAAAGGCGACAAAAATTGCGGAACACTATGGCTGTGTCCGGTATGCATGGAAAACATTTTCTAGGAAAACAAGTTGTTTCTTACTTATTTTCTTGTGTTCGGTACGCAATTAGGAATTTTTTTTTCTAAAAGCATTTGTACATATTTAACACAAAACAATGAGAACGAATAGGGTAAGGGGGTGGGGTAAGGAAAAAATTATAATTTTTTTAAAAATCTTTTTTTTGGGGTGGGGGTGGGGTGGGGGTGGGGTGGGATGGTAGGGGGGTGGCTGGTAGGGGGTGGGGGTCGGGGTAAGGGGTGGGATAAGAAAAAAAATTTGAATTTTTTTAAAAAACAAATTTAAAAAATTAAAATTTTTTCGGGGGTGGGGGTGGGGTGGGGTGGGGGGTCGGGGTAGGGAGTAGGGGGTGGAGGTGGGGTAAGAATTTTTTTTTTGATTTTTTTAAAAACATAAATTTGATTTTTTTAAAAAAATAAATTTAAAAAATTTTAATTTTTTTTGGGGTGGGGACGTGGGGTGGGTGGGGGTGAGGGGTGGGTGTGGCGGGTAGGGGGTGGAGGTGGGGTAAGAAAAAAAATTTGAACTCTTTTAAAAAACAAATTTAAGAAATTCTAATTTTCTTTGGGGTGGGGGGTATGGAGGGGTGGCTGGTAGAGGGTGGGGTCGGGGTAGGAGGTGGAGGTGATGTAAGAATTTTTTTTTTTTTTTTTTGGGGGTGGGGTGGGGGGGTTAAGAAAATTAAAAAAATCTTTTGGACATGGGGAGGGGAGAGAGAGGGAGGGGGCTGGTTGGGGGGGTAGGAGTCGGGGTAGAGGGAGGTGTGATTTTAAGAGTGGTATGAAAATTGCAACTTGTTTTCCCTACTTTGATTAAGGAAGTCATTTTCCTTAGTTTAAAGAAACTTGATTTCCGAAGGAAAATATTTTCCAAAATTTTTAAGTCAAACGAACATGAGAAAATAGGAAAACATTTTCCGAAAAATGTTTTCCTTCATACCGAACACACCCTATATTGATGGCTATATGGTGGATTGTATGGAAGGAAATAAATAAGACATACTTTGAAAACAAAGAGGAAAATGTTTGTGCCTTTTTTTTTTGATCAGGTAAACCGTTTGTGCCTTAAAAGCATAGATGTTTAGCTCTATTAGTTTTTTGACACAAAAACGAAAACGTACATGAAATAGATATAGGATGATTGATTTCCCTAGTTACAACAAAAATCGATTAGTTTCCTTAGTTCTTTTTACATGTAGCTAGTGTACTTGAACACATTTTGCTAGAGTTGTACTATTCATGGCGGAACCCATCGGCGGCCCCCTAAAATTGGCACCAACTTTTACTTAGACACCCCAACTAGACCTTGTTCATTTTAAGCACCTCATGTAGGGCCCCGCTGTGTCATTTTGACACTTTTTGCACAGGTGACAGCTCACGTGTTTTTCACTCATTCAAGGCAGCCTTTTTTCATCTGATGTGGCATCCAACTTGTCCTTAATAGTGATATTCATCCACCCCCATTTATTTATACCTTTTTCAGTTTTAACACTCTAATTTTGCCCTAATTTTATCAAGATCAGATTTTTTTACAATATTCACCCACCCCTACTAAAAGTATTTTGTTTCTCCTTTTTCCTCTCTCTTTCTCCCTCCACCTTCTCCACCTTCCATCACCCTCCACCACCACAAATTTTTGGAAAAACCTATAAAATTTTGCTGGGTTACACCACCACCGCATCATCTCAATCTTCTTTCACGAGTGCAATAAAAAATCAACAAAGAGAGAGGATCAATTTGTAAAATAAGAAAAGAGGAAGATGGGTTCGTTCATAATTCAAAATTGAATCAATTGAATTTTTATTTTTCCGCCTCATCACTTTGTTTCTCCTTCATACTTACATCCATAATTAATTTCTAAATTTAAAATTAACCTCCTTCGCAACTAAAGTGAAGATAAACGTACAAAGAAAGATAAATTCTTACGAGAGTGATTTGCTTTCCTCATAGAAAGAAAGAAATGAAAGAAAGAAAGTGATGAAACTAAAAAAATGAAAATTCGATTTTGTGGGTGTTCATTGGATTCCGGCACGGATATGGTGGTTGTTCGTCGGATTTAGATATGAATTTTGTGAGTGATGAAATGACAAAAAATGAGCTTGAAAAGTTGAAAAATAGCAGGGACCAAATCTAGGGAGAAAAAATTACAGAAAATGGGAAGAAGAAGACAGAAGAAAGGGGTGGGGGTGGGGTGGGGTTAGATATTTTGGAGGAAAAAAATAAATGAAAGTGTTTTTTTTTTTAAAATTAAAAAATACACATGTCACATTTGGATTCGTTTATTTTTCCACGTAGATGCGTTTGGCAGTACGCGCTTTAGCTGGGTTTGAGAATATAAAAAAAGTGTTAAAATGACACAGCGAACCCCTACTTGAGGTGTTTAAAATGAACAACGCCTAGTTGAGGTGTCTAAGTAAAAGATGGTGCCAACTTTAAGGGGCTACTGATCGGTTCCGCCACTATTCATCCATTGCACTCTCTTGGTTGTATTCTCTGATAAAAAATTCATCACGTTTAATAAAAATAAAATCAAAAGCCCGAATGGGTAGGCAAATAATTATATTAAATTTCAACTCTCAATTGTATCAAAAGCCCAAAAGGTAAAGATGGAGTAGGAGATTGAACCCAATTACTTAGAAATTGATCACAAAGCAAGGTGTCTAAACTTCGTCTTTGTGAACCTAGTCTAGCAAGGTGAATGAATGCGACAAGGATTCAATCTTAGGTAGCAAAGTAGAGTTCTTCAATAGAACTTGGGAGAAGCCTTTCTCGAAGTGACATTGCATAAAAGTCTGAATAATCTGTATCTGTCTGTGAAAACTTGTAGCTTAGTCGAAAAACAACAAAAACTCTTAAAACAACATAACAAATGGGTATAGCAGTGCTCCTGCACTAAGCTACTCTACCAAAAGGCACTTCTCTAATTCTAGCATGGTTGCACTGGCTACATTGGCTGCTGTCTACTTGTAGTGCAGTTATGCGCCACACATTGTTCTGCACGTTTTAGTGGAATAGCCAGAACTTTGTGTAGGAGAGTCCAAATGAAAAATGTTTGAATCCTTGAAAACTAGACGTCAAGGGCTACAATTTTCTATTATAAATTACTTAACCTTATAAAAAAAAAGGGCTACAATTTTCTTTCACGGGCCATGTCCAAAATCCCCAAAGATCGGGAGTTGTGCATCTTTAAAACTGGGTCATGATTGACTCGATTGAATATGTTGCTCTTCACTTCTCTTGCTTTTATCGGTATTACTCATCACAATTCTACTATTTTAGCATCACAAGCTACTCGGTTGCATTCTTGGCTTCCCCTACACATCATCCCCCTTATCTAGAAAATTCATCCTTGAATATGAACCTGCATCAAAGGGCAGATAGTTAGTTAAACCCCAACAAGCATTCTTGGGATACTCACCTGGCAAGAAATAATAAAGTAGTGTACATGTACCCTCTTCACTAGCTTGGTCCATCTCCACTTAAACACTTGTTTTTTGGATAAGGACTCATTATTGTTATACACCCAAATGTTATCAAAGTATAAACTACCAAAGTGACCAATTGACCATTGTAAGAACATAAAACTTATGTATCAACATTAAGCAACCAAACAAGAAAACTAAAGTTCGGTCATGATTCACTAGATAGAATATGTTGCTCTTCGCTTTTAATTTCTAGCGTCTCTTGCCTTGATATCCATTACCCATCGCCATTTGACTCTCTTAGCATCATAAGCTTCTTGGTTGCTCTCTTGACCAGAACACAGCATATGTAGTACTTACCTGCTTGCAGGAACTGCTCTTTTGCAATTTTTTCTGCTTCTATTTGGAGCAGGTGTAATCAATAGTCAAACTGTTTTCCTGTTCTAGATTGGCAAAAAGTTTGGGTAGAAGATGAAATCTTTTAGGGGGCAGTCACCTGAACATGGAAGATATGTATCTAGATCTGTTGATGATGTCAAAGCTAATGTAAGACCATTTTTTTCATTCTCAAAATAACTAATGTAAGACGAAAATATTCAAAGGACTCTTCTGACAAAATAAAAAATATGTAATTGTCAGCGAAATTGTTGTTTTTTTCTTTAAATGCAAAAATCTCTTCTTACTTAGAATATGCCGTTGATTCAGCATTAGATAAAAGGGTGGGGTGGGTGGGTAAAATCATCATTTTTACAATTTACAATAAGCGGTTCAAATCATTTTATCAATATGAGTATCAACTGCACATTATTCGTCCTCTATTCTATCTATTAAATTCTCTTTTATGTCCACATGTTTGCTTTAAAAAGGAAGTAAGGCCACCTCTAAGTATAAGAACAAACAAGTGAGAAAAGCCCTTTCTATCTTATTACTCAAGCACGCTACATGCATTTTACATGATTCTTCTCATTCTTCTATTTTCCCCGTGTGCTCAATGGCAATACAAGTAATTCTGTTCCAAATACTGCAGGATGATAGAAATACGATTTGTTTGGCATTTGACTCCTTTTTGTCTAAGTTTCCACTGTGCCACTGGAATTGGAAAAGATATGCTTATCACGAGGCACGGCTATGTAATGCTGAAAAAGCTGTTAAAATCTTTGAGCGAGCTGTGGAATCAACACCATTTTCTGTTGGTCTGTGGGTTGACTATTGTACCTTTGCTGTGAGTTCATTCGAGGATCCATTTGATATTCGTAGGTAAATTATTGGAATTTATACTTCCGTAAGTTTCTTGAAAAAGAGGCCAGACTTACCTTCCACGTTAGTCGTCAACTATAATGATGAAAATGTTAGCATCTGAGAAATATTTTTAAGCAAAAAGACAATGGAACAGTGGAATTTACTTAGGAGAGCATCGTTGCATCACATTCAATTAGATCAGTTAACTCTCAATCCTAACACTAGTCGGGTATGCTATATGAATAATCTGTATCCATTTGAGACCATTCACCGGTACTGGTCATTGATACTGTAAAAGTCGTTTTCGCTCATGATCTAAACGAGTCGCACAATCCCAGATAACTATTTTTATACTGGCTGTCTACCTGCCGTAGGTGGAGTCCTTTATCCGAGTCCAGAACCATCCATGCTTTGCCCATAGACAGAAGTAGCATCCCCGCATTACATATCTCTTCTAAATACTGAACTGCAATATCATGGAGGATTGGTTGAGTCATAGCTTTTTATAGAATATAACTAGACCAAGTTTTTTTTTTCTTTTTACCTGTCATGTTCCACCTTTATTTTCATATAAAGTGAAAACCTCGTTGTGAAAGTTTGCAGCAATATGCTTACACTTTTGAAATTCATTAAGGGTCTGTTTGGAAAGCCACCTGGTAATTGGAATTGGTGTAATTATTAGGGTAGTAATTACCAGCCTAGTAATTACAACGACCTGTTTGGTTGCCACAATGTAATTACAGTGTAATTACAAGTGTATTGTTTGGTTGCACAAGTGTAATCACATGGTTATATTAAAATTTTAAAATAAAAGCTAATTATCAAAAACTAAAAATTTATACTAAACAAATAAGGGCCTTTATAATTGATATATATATATATATATATATATATATATATATATATATATATATATTGTTTTTTAAAATATATTAATTAATAAACATATATTCTTAACTAATATTATAAAAAAATAATTAATTTATATTTTTTAAATTAATATATTTTAATTAAATTAATCATACAAATTTAAAGTATATGATTTTTAAGAACATCATGAAATGCATGTTTAATAAAAGGATTAATATTATAAATATAATGTCATAAAATTATTAAAACATTTGACAAAAAGATAATCTATCAATTCTAATTAAAAGATGAATGGCTTGCAATGTGAATATCAAGTCAATACTAGTAAAACAAATAAATTGGAATTGAAAATATAACATAAGTTCAAAATTCAAAACAAAAAAGTTAACATAATACTCTTATGTCAAATTTCAATATAACGTATCTAAATATGATTCAAAAGGAAAGGAAAACCTAAGTATATAACCTTATTCAACAATGAATTCTAGTTTAATTTAAAAATTAGAATACTAACTAAATTATGCTAAATGAAAAAAATAAATATAAAATAGATAATACAAACAATTACATGGAATTACAAGAAGTCAAGGTTTGAAAATGAGAAGGAAATGAAATATAAATAATAATAAAAAAAAAAATATTTTAAAATTATTAGAATAATAAAAATAAAAAAGAATTTAAAATAATACTACAACAACAACAACAACAACATACCCAGTGTATTCCCACAACGTGGGGTCTGGGGAGGGTAGAGTGTACGCCATGTAATTACCAGCAATTCACAGCTCCCCCTGTGAATTGGACAGTGTAATTACCCCCTGCCAATTACACCCAATTACCTGCTGACTAAGTAATTACCTGGCCAACCAAACATACCAAACTGTGTAATTACACCCAATTACACCAAATCCAATTACCAGGGTGGCTTTCCAAACAGGCCCTAAAAGCTTTTGGGATTTCAATTATAAGTTATGTTCATGTTTAGTGAGATAATAAATAGTAATCCATATAATCAATATATTCTTTAAAACTTTTGACAGGTTGTTTACCAAAGGAATCTCCCTTGTTGGGAAGGACTACTTCTGTCATGTCTTATGGGACAAGTACATGTCCTTTGAGTTCTTTCAGGAGAAATGGGGTTTCCTTGCTCTAGTTTATGTACAGGCTCTATGCTTCCCGACAATGAAGTTGCATAAGTATTACGAAAAGTACGTCTTGCTTTACTTTCTCCATTCGAACATCGTGTATTTGTCTTAATTTCAGCTTTTATTTTGAATTAATGTTTATTCTTTTCTGGTCATTTCCTCCCAGCAATGCTGCTCTAACAATGAGTAAATTTCAAAGAGCTATGTTTGCTCTAGATACTATTGGATGCATACCATGCTGAAATAAAATTAATATAAAGTGTGTGATTAATCATTAATGAAAAATTATTTACTTGATAAAAAAAGTGTTTTGGTAAGTCATGTTGAATGCTGGAAATTGATCTCGTATAAATACTACACTGCTCTTGATGTGCTAATTGTGAGACTACGTATTTGATACTTCCATTGCTGAGAGCCTAAGGTTTTTCATTATCTATGCTCAGAAAGTGCTAAGTAGGTCATTTTTACTTTATTTCATTGAACTTCCAACAATGAAGGCTCTTGTCCCTTTCTGGCTAGGGGTGGGCATAAACAGGGGCGGATCTAGGTGGAGCTTAGGGGGTTCAGATGAACCCCCTTCGTCGAAAAATTACACTGTATATGTAAAGCCAACTTCCAGTTCTATGAGCGATATTCATTATAATGAACCCCCTTGATACAATCCAGAGACCTAGCTCAGTGGGCAAGGGGGTTCAATATTGTCTCAGAGATCCAAGTTCGACTCTCGCTCTACACAGTCTTTTTTCCCCTCTTTTTTGCTTTGGCTTTTCCCATAGGTAAGGGCTTAGATGGGCTTCATTTTTGGGCTAAATTCAGCCCAATGAAAAAGTCATTGTTTTTCGGCTCAATATTGAACTTTATTCTTTTCTTTTTTGTTATTTTTCTCCTTTGTGCTATTTCTCCATCCCAATTTGTTTTGTTCAAATTTATAGGCATATCCTTTTTAATTTTGCCTTTTATTCTTGAAATCTCTATTACTCACTTAATGCTACGTAACTCTCTTCTCATGTACCAATTTGAAGAAATTCTTTGAAAAAACTATTAATTGTTATTAAACTTAAAATTGAGATAGAAAAAATATTTTTAAAAATAAGGTAAATTAAATTTAATCGAAGTGAAAATTGAAAAGTTGTGAATATCCTTTTAACAACATATATTTAATTAAATTTTCTTTTTTGATTTCATGGTATTTCTTTCATATTTTTCCAATTCTATTCTAAAGAGATAGAAACTAAACTAAACTAAACTTGTTTGATTTATTCATCATTTGTTTTTTTTCAAATGACTAACCTAGTAAATTGACTAAATAAACTAAAAAATCGGCGATGCCATTTATTTAGCTTCTGAATATGTATTATAATATTAGTAACTCAATCCTTACACTTTTTTTTTTAAAATTGGCGATTTCCAAAGTAATATATGATTGAATGGGCACTAATTCAGAATTAAAAAAAATTCAAAATAAAGTAGAATACTGCAAAATAAAAGAAGAAAAAAAACACAAGAATTTTTATGAAGCCTCGATCAAACGAGATAAAAGTAGGGAAGAAATGCTAAACGGGACACGACAAGTCAAGTTAAATTTAGCGGGTTAAGGTATTCTTTCTCTTCCCCGCCTCGCTCCGTTTTTCATCATGTAATTTTTGCATGTTTGTTTTTTCATATTTTGAACCCCTTTAGTAAAATTTCTGGCTCCGCCACTGGGCATATATACCAAAAAATTGAAAAACCGGACCGAACCGAACTAATTCGGTTCTTCGGTTTCAATTCTTCGGTTCGGTTTCGGTTTTTCTTTTTCGAAAGTTTGGTTCTTCGGTTCGGTGTTCGGTGTAAGGATCACGGTTCTTCGGTGCACCGAAGAACCGAAGTTTTATTAACAGATTTTAAGAAAATATATTCTAATTATGAGAGTTTGTTTAGGAATGAGAATAACCATTCCAATATGAGAAAACTGGAGATATGATTTCACGTTTTCATCCTTTATATGTTCATATATTGGTTATTAATATTAAAATTCCATGTTCATTTCAAATGTTTGAGTAATTTTTCTTGTTCGTGCATTCCGTGTTTGGTGTTAATAGTGATTGTGACATTGATTCATGAATTCGGGATTTGTGATTTGCTGGTGCAGTGGCGTTGGGCTACTTGCTGGTGCAGACAAAACAATTCTAAACTTGGCAAAACAATTCTTGTAATTACAATTCTAAACTTGGTAGTCTACTTGTTGGTGCAGTGGCGTTGGGCTGCAATTTAAATTTTCCAAGTTTTTTTAGTGTCTTATATTTTGATTTGTTCCTCATTTTACTTCTTATTTGCACCGAAAAAACCGTTTTAGAAATACCGAATTAAACCAAATCGAAGTTGAAAAAAATCGAACTGAACCGAACTAATTCGGTTCGGTGTATGGTGCACACTTTTCCTAAACCAAAAATCGAAGAACCGAACTGAAGTATGATAAAACCGAACCGAAGAATCGAACGCCCACCCCTATTTCTGGCTATGGTAGAATTTTAGGTGCTAAATGTATTGGACTACTCCAAAAAAGTATTTGTATGACTAAAAGCTCAATATGCTCTCTACTGACAAAGAGTATGTGCTAAGAAAGTTATTTAGATTTGTGGTGAGGCAATTTTTGTACCCGGATTGCCCATATCTGCTAATTCTTATCAACCTGTGGCTAAGTAGGCAACAACAACAACATACTCGGTGTATTCTCACAAAGTGGGGTCTGGGGAGGGTAGAATGTACGCAGACCGTACCTTTACCTCAGATGTGAAGTAAAGAGGCTGTTTCCGATAGACCCGCGGCTTAAGCCAAAAAATGACCATAAATGGACGCAATGAAAGTACAAGAGATATAGACAATAAACGTAAACAACAGACAGTCACAGAACTATACTACAACAAAATAATACTATAGTCGAACTACACGAAACACTAGAAAGTCGCAGAAGCTGAAGAACAAGAAACTATAAGAGTAGTCCTACAACTACTAAATAGGGCAACAAGACACTGTAGCCCTACCTACTAGAAAGATGCAAACCTACTTACTAACCTTCTACCCTAATCTGTGCCCTCCACACCTTCCTATCTATGGTCATGTCCTCGGTAAGCTGTAACTGCGCCAAATCCTGTCTAATCACCTCTCTCCAATATTTCTTCGGTCTACTTCTACCTCTCTTGAAACCATCCATAGCCAACCTCTCACACCTCCGCACTGGCCTCCGTGCATCTCCTCATCACATGACCGAACCATCTCAACCGCGCTTCCCGCATCTTGTCTTCCACCGAAGACACTCCCACCTTGTCTCGGATATCCTCATTCCTAATCCTATCCCTCCTAGTAAACCCACACATCTAGCGCAACATCCTCATCTCCGCCACATTCATCTTCTGAACGTGAGAGTTCTTGACTGGCCAACACTCTGCCCCATACAACATAGCCGGTCGAACTGCCACTCTGTAGAACTGTGGCTAAGTAGGCATTTTGAATTTTTCCATTATTTCCTGATTTTGTTCGTTTCAAAACACCCCTTGAGGACAATAAAAGATTTACATGGTCTCCTATTATTGATAAAATTTTGTTTCTAAAAAAAATATTGATAAAATTTTATCTTCTGAAAAATGGATATGCAGTTGTATTACATTACCAGAAACACTGCCCTTCATGGTAAGGCAAATGTGAACGTTTTAATTTAATGGAATAGTTCTATGTATTAGGTCAGCACCTGCCACCTCTTGCCACATTCTTTTGGATTGTATCTTCTCTGCTTCAGATTCAAAGCATATCATTTCGTGAATCCTAAAAAGTTCATATGCCTGATGAATTATCCAGCTTTAAGAAGCTTGTAACCAATTTAGAAGACGGGATTCTACATCTCAGTGATGACAGCCGTGAAGTACAACTAAAAGAGCTATCTGATGCAACAGTTGTGTTATCGAATAAAGAAATTGCTCAAGTTGTTAAGGACCTCCAGGATCCTAGTGACGATTCAGTCAGGTTGAAAGCACTGTATAAGTACAGATACTGTGGAGATCAGCTATACCAAAAAGCGTGTCAACTAGAGGAAAAAATTAAAAGTTTTGAATCAAACATCCAGAGGCGATATTTCCAGGCAATTCCTCTTGACAATGCGGAGCTGAAGAACTGGCATGATTATCTAGACTTTATCGAAAAACAAGACGATTTTGATTGGGTATTCTCTAGTGTTCTCTGAAGATATTGGGGATTCCTGCTTGATTTTTTCTAAACTAGTAAAAAGCTATTCTGCTACAGGCCCTAAAACTTTATGAGAGGTGCTTGATATCCTGTGCCAACTACCCTGAGTTCTGGATACGTTATGTGGATTTCATGGAGACTAAGGGAGGACGAGAGCTAGCGATGTTTGCTTTAGAGCGAGCAACAAAAGTTTTCTCAAAGGTAGCTTCAAAATACTTCCTGGACATGTATTGATTGACAACTACTTCAATTTTCACTTGAATGTTGAATCACTTTTCTTTTATTGATTGCTATCTTACTGCTATAGCTGGATCTGGTTAAGTGAATATGAAAATTAATCAGTTATAATCTTGAGTGATTACTTCTCTTAAATTTTAGATTAAGCAACTAACCAACCTCAGATTTGTGCTTTGGATCACTTGGATTTACCTGCAAATATGCTCTCACTAGTTACTGTTATACTTCATAAGAGCAGTTTCTAGGAAGTGCTGGTTATCCCTATTGAGGAAATGGTTACTGGCCCCTATGAATTCTGATGACCAATTTTCCCAGTTAAATTATCAATAACGAAAAGGTCTCATACAAAGAAAAGATCAATAACGAAAAGTTTGAACATTTGGAAGACTGAGTAGTACTGTGTGTGTCTCAGTACGAGGGCACCAAGAAGCACATTATTTTCCTGCAGGCTGTTCTTTCTGTAGCAGTGCAACTTGTTGAAAGTAAGCTTCATTTGAATTATTCTAGTCGAAATTTTCTTTACGAGTTTCTGATGGTTGAGTTTGTAAATCGTTGTTGCCAAGACATAATCTGCACTGAATTTTCTAGATTTCGCTCGTGAATGAAATTACTTGCTAGAAACACATATTTACAAGAGAGTGATAAGATAAAAGGATGTAGTGTTTCAAAACTAAATTATACAGTTGAAAATTTTAGACACCATATACCATAGTGTTTAATGTTAAGCGAGGACTCTTACCTCTAAGTGCTTCTTGCAGAATGTTCCAGAAATCCATCTTTTTACTGCTAGATATATGGAGCAAATTGGAGATCCAGATGGTGCTCGTGCTTCCTTTCCTCCTATTAATACAGATTGGGACTCCTGTTTCATTCAATATGTTACTAAACAAGCAAATATGGAAAAACGTCTGGTACGTACTAAGTTACAAGTTGTCCTAAATTGAGGAACAGTAATTATTATAAGACATTGCTTCCTGAAATTTGCCAGGGAAATTGCTCAGCTGCTTGTGATATTTACAAAAGAGCAATTAATATGGCAGTGAAGGAGCAGAAGTTGCAATGCATTCCTATGCTATACGTTGGTTATTATCGTCTCAGACACATGGTATGCAATTTATGCTGCAGCTTAAACACATTATTTCAATATTGTTGGTTTAGTGGTTTCTTTTGATGTTTCTCTGATTGGGGAGGGGCAGGGGAGGGGGAGACAGAATTATGAATGTTTTCTTGACAGATCTCTTTGGATAATCAGTTTTAAGGAGCTTCAATCATATTACCCCCTACTTTGACTTTTATGCCTTCATTTATCGTCATACCGTCCTTTAAGTTGAGTTGCTACTTTCCTACTCGAATGATCCTTAACATTTAGCATTCATTGAAAGGGAGAAGAAGCTAACCAAAAATGGGCCAGAGAAATGTCTTAACTTTGGAAAGTTCCTAGAGTTTCCTTTGAAGGAAAGGAGGATAAAATTACTTATATGTTGGACTTAGTTGGGCCAACCGCAACCTTCGAAACTCGGGGATGATGCCCCTTTCCCCTCTACCCTTCTCCACTTATATGTTGGACTTAGTTCCCTTGCCACAGAGAAGAAGGATAAAGTTATTGAACTCTTACTTGACATAGAACAAAAGTCAAAAGGAGATGTAAGTGTAGAAAATGTTGATATGATGGGGAGGGAAGGTGTTCGGTGGTCTCACAAAAAGGGGACGACACAGTGGTATACATGAGGAAGAATAGGGTATTAATAGGAAGGGTAAACGTGGTGGTGGAGGAGAAAAATGTAGGGTAAGAAAAAGAAGAGGTCGATGGATGTTAAGGTCATTTGTTGGATGTGAGGGGGAAGAACGATCTGACAAAAAGGTCATCATCAAGATAAGAGAATGGGGGTAGACTTTGTTTTTCAAGAAATGAAAAATGGAGGCAGTGTTAGATATTATTATAGAAGTGTGTGTGGAGGGGGCGATGGGAGAAATACGACTATATACTGGCTAGGGGAAACTCTGGTGGTATACAATTTATTACTATGAGATGAGAGGAAATTAGAGAATATGGAGATAAGGAGAAGTGAGTTCATGTTAGCAGCTCGGTTTAGAAACACTAGGAATGGGTTGGAATGGAGATTCGGGAGGGAGTGTATGGTCTTATGGCAAGGGTTCCAACAAGACTTTTTGGAAAGAGATGGCAGTTGCTTAGGGGGAGTGGAATATCTCATGGGTGCTAGGAAGAGACTTTAGTGCTATCAAGTTTCCAGAGGAAAGGTGGTAGGCAATGAAGGAGTTCTCAGAGTTTATCGATAACCACTTTCTTATTAATCTCTCTTTGACAGATGCTAGTTTTACTCAGTATCTTCTAAAGCAGGCTTAACGGGTCCAGGTCGGCCAATATCTAGGATAAAACCCGGAATAGCCCCTCTTTTACAAAGCCCACCAGCCCAGCCCCCTTCTACCGGTCAGGGGGTTACCTGTACGGTCCGCCCCCTGAACAGCCCCGCCCCGCCCCGCCAGATACCCATATCTATATACATAATTCAATGAAGTTTATTACATTTATTGGGAGATAGAAGATTCTTGCTCAAAAATAATCACAAGAAAATATTGTCACTTATTATCTAGCTCAGTAAAGGTGACTGAGACATCTCTACTTCATAAAAAATGAGACATGTTGTTTGGTACAAGGTCTTGTCTCTGTAAACCATTTCATGCTGCAGTTAACACAGCTCAATTGTAAAAGCTCTTTCTATGGGTCTTTCTCGTTTTCTTGGATAGAATCTGATATTACCTTCCATTGGTGCCAGATCACTGCTAGTGTGGAGGCTGCAAGAGATGTAATAATTGATGGAATACAGCGTTTCCCTGGTTGCCGACTTCTTTATGAGGTATGTTTTCCTTATCTCTATTGTGGAAAGGATGCCCTTCTTCTTGCAGCTGGTAGGTGATGTCAAGTTTTGTACTCCCTCCTCCAAATTGAAAGTCCTTGGAGTTGGCACATTGTAATGTTGAGTATTTTAGAAAGCTGTTATCTGATAAGATACTCAGGAAGAAAATTGATATAGTGCTATTATGAAGTATGTGAATGTTATGTAAACTTCATGTTATACTATTAGTTAAAACTTTTTCTTTCATGGAAGCAGGCAACATTTTTGGCTATACCAAGCAAGAAAATAGATTGTGACAACTGATCATGTTGAACTACACTTCCTAAATAGAAAGGTTAGGCGATTGTTGTCAAATATAATTTCGAAACAATATAAGGGCGACTAAGCCAATAGAGAATTTATTACCTCCTATGCAATGCTAAACATCTTTCAAGATGATTTGAATTAAATCTTACTAAATATAGAAATTAAACTAGAAAAATGGGTAACATTGATCAATGACATTCACAAGCAAGGTAAAGAAGATATTTTAGAACCTAGATTCAACTATCCTTGAGATTAATCCAGTATATTAACTAAACCTTACTAATTAATCATAGGTCAATGACATTAGCCTTGGGAATCATTTACCCAATTCTGTTTCTCAATAGCTACTTTTTAAAATAAATATTAGTGTTTCCCAACAAACTATTAGATTCTCAACTACCCACTAATTGTTTCCTAATATCTTGTGAGCCTAACTTAGTTGATTTTCCCAAATCTAACCAAGAAGCACAAAGATCCATTTCATAAACAATAAGAATTCATCAATACAAAAGCAACAAGAGATAAATCAAAACCCTAGCTACGTAGTATCTCTACTAGCACTGTTCACAATATGAAATTAAACTAATTACACCATTGATATTCATTACAAAACAAGGAATTGAATATTAAAGTAAGAAAAGATAAAATCTCTATCAAGTGCTCCAGTATTTCAATCTTCAAGGTTACCAGTTTAAAAAAAAAAATCAATCTTCAAGGTGTTGGAGTGTTGATTCCTTGCTCCCAAAGCTTGAAAATAGCCAAAGATGTTGATATTCCGTCCAAAGGTTGCTTATATACCTCCCGGAATTTTCCAAGTTGATATTCCAAAATAGCATTCAGGTCTGGGAACCAATAGCTTTTGCGCAGACCCTATATTTTATTAGAAATCCATAATATATCTACAAATATGTGATTGTGAACCCAGTAATTTATTACTGTATATTAACTTGTAATCGCCGTAGGAATCCATAAGTTTCAAATGTTGGATTCGCTTCGGGCCAGGTCATAGTTCTCCGTGATCGCCAAATGATGCATTGCTACCGGAGAGAGTAATGATTTTAATATTTCTGGGAGCTCTGTAATGCATCATTATTGTGGCAGGGGCTTTCAATCGCAAAGCCCTACCTTTCCCTTCTTCGCTAACACGAGATTCCATCACGATAATTTGCCTACTGCACAGATTTTCTTCTATCTTCTTCATTGTGGCTCACTTTTTGACTTTTTTTCTTCCATAACCTCTCTTCAACACGTAAAACATGTAAAATGCAATAAAACCACCATTAAAACACAACTTTTATCAATGTACATACCAAAATTCTAGGTAAAAAGGTATAGATAAGTTGGTAAAATACCAATCTATCAACTGCTCGCATAAGAAAAAAATATTTTTAGTTTATCCCTTGGGTGCCTAGCTGTCAATAAAGCTTGTGAAACCTCGGAGAGACATGTTCAAATTCCATCTGAAACAAAAAAATGGGTGACTTCTTCTCATTTGCCTAAGCCTTTGCGGGCAGACTTATAGGGTGTTTGGATTGGCTTTTCTAAAGTAGCTTATAAGCTAAAAGCTAAAAGCCATGAGTTGAGAATACCCAACTTTAGGCTTTTAGCATATTTTTGTACTTTTTTCACCCAAAAGTAGGTGCACATTTTTTTCTTTCCCAAATGCCCCAAAAAGTTTTAAAAAAAGCTTAAAAGCCAAAAGCACATAAAATAAGGCAATCCAAACACACTCTTATCTGGTGGAATAGTCGAGGTATGCACAAGCTGCCCAAACATCACGGTAATTTAACCAACGGTATTTTTTTTAAATAAAAAATACTAGCATTCAGTTTTCTATTGAGGGTAGGACAATGTGTAAGCAATAGGTTCACACTCTTGAGTTTGGAAAGGTTAAACGCTGATTGCACACTTGGAATTCTGTTGTGTAGTGATGATTCCATTGTTAATAATAAAGAACTCTCGAGGGCATCTATATTAAGAAGTCAAAACCATCATATAATAATGGCACACATCTGAAAGTTACTACTCTTTTGACTCTTTTGCTTGAAAAGATTAAAACTTGAAAAGATCCTGAAGAGCTTCTAAGTTGTGAGCTATTTTGGCACTACATGAGATTTCTGACAAATACCAAATAATGAATATCTTCTACTTCTGCAGGAATTGATAAGATTTGCAATGGTGCATGAAGGAACTAAGCAATTGAGCATAGTAGACTCTGTCATAGCTAATGCAATCTCTCCTGTGTCAGATGTATCCCAAGATTTGAATATAAAAGATCGAGAGAGTATATCTATACTATTTTTGGAGGTTAGAGCCACCCTCTAAATGTTTCAGTTCTACACTGTTTTCTTTTTCTTATTCTCCATTTCGGCAGTGGAAGGAAAGTGGGGAGGGGAATTCTCTTATTTAAGTGGAAAAATTGTTCAATATTTTCGTGGCTTCATGTGTGATTCTCTGTTTGCTGTTGGTCAGCTGGGTCCATCAATAATTAATGGAATGGAAATCTGAAAAAAATGACTGAGTACGACATACTCAAGTATCTATTTATGTGAACATGTAGGGACAGCTAACAACGGTTTAGAAGTGAGCTAACCACTACTGTGCACATGGTAAACTTGATCCAACAGTTCACATCTATCAACATGTTATCAAATCTTCCTAACTAGCCGAGGTAGAAGGGGATTGCATCACCACTGACCAAGCCCTGATCGTACTAAAGTGAATGAGAGAACTTTGAAACTGAGTGACGTTAAATAGATACACTCAGTGTGCATACATGATAAGTTGATTTTTTTTTTGATAACCGTGGTGTCCGGACCAGCTTTTGCGCACCTCAACTAATTCCACGGGATACCTGTCACCTCCCACCAGCAACGTGTACTAGGTAACTCTGTCCACCAAGGCTAGGACAAACGGGAAGAAATCACATAGTGTTTTTGTCTCAACCCACTTCATTGACCACTAGGCCACACCCTTGGGTATGATAAGTTGATTATTTTTTTTTGATGACCATGGTGTCCGGGCCAGCTTTCGCGCACCTCGACTAAATCCACGGGATACCTGCCACCTCCCACCAGCAACAGGTACCAAGTAACTCTGTCCACCAAGGCTAGAACAGATGGGAAGAATCACCTAGTGTTTTTTGTCTCCACTGGGATTTGAACCTGAGACCTTAGGCCTCATGGCTCTTTTAACCCACTTCATTAACCACTAGGCCACACCCTTGAGTGCGGTATGATAAGTTGATTTTTCTTTTCATGTATAGTGATTTTCTACTTTAGATCTCATCTGAACGTACAAAATGTACGTGGGGTGGTCTCAGTTTCAACAATGAGTTTATTGCCAATTGTTATGCAATAATTTAATGTTTCTACACCACCCACTTCCACCTTTAATTAGCCAAAAGTGTGAATACCACCTGCCTACAGGAATAACAATTTCTAATCAAGAACTCAGTTTACTTGAAACTTCTGATTCAGTTTGCTAGGAGATATGCCAACCCTTGCCAAAACTGCACAATACTAGAAGCAAATATTTACTTGTTTTTCTTCTTTACAATTCCTCATGGTCTTGTACCTACTGAATCTGGTCCTAGGTTTCTATGAAGTGAAGTGTCCTTTTTTTAATTATATTTACCAAGTTTTACTATTTTGTGTTTTGGATGTGTAAAATCCACTTTCACCTGTCCCTGATAATCATCATTTATGGTTACAACAGTTAGTTGATCTTTGTGGTTCTATCTCTGAGATAAGAAAGGCATGGAGTCGTCACATAAAATTGTTCCCTCAGTTCATAAGAACCAATACCTCATCGAAACACATAGGTACTGAGAAGAGTTCACTGAACAGCTTTACGGAGCAAAGGACAAACATTTCCTATGTCTTAGTTAATCAGCGATCGAAAGAACCAAGCTCTGGCCATATGATCCAGCTGTCCAAAGGAGAGCAGGTACATTTACTGACGCTTAAAGATGGGAAGCAACCAGATCAGCTTTCTGCAGAACCGTCTTTAGCTGTGGCCAATGGCAAAGATGCGATTAGTAAACAAGAACAGCTATTTCCCGAAATGGGAGATCTATCCAGTGGAAATGGCTCTGGGAAAAATGAGTTATCTTTTGACCCTGTGGTTCAATCAAAGGATGATTCATCGACGCCAATGGAATTAAGTCATGGTCCATCACAGCAGAGGAGAGAAGATTTGCCTGGACCAATGGACTTCTCTTATGATTCCACACCCCAACCTGGAGAGGATGTATCCAAGTCTTCTGGGCCTGTTTTGGACTTTAAAGAACCATCGAGGCCCCTTTCCGTTTTAGAAGCCTCACAAGAACATCCAAGTTCAGAAATTATCAATCGAGATCAGGATGTTGAACTTGAACAGCCACCGATGCAGGTTTCTTTGGAGAATCTTTCCTTGGTTTCTGGGGAAAGGGAATCCCAGGACATCATCGCCATGCATTCTGATGATCTTGAAAGTGGTGAAGAAATTCCCTCATCAAGCACGGGCAGACCACAAGATCCTGTAAATGATGGAAATGGACCAGCTAGTTGGGCATCTCCAGCAACATGTCTGTATTCCAAATCAGCACAAACGCACCCAGGTCCTGTTACTGCTGAAAGCTCACAGCTAAATGATACAGTCACAGTTCCTGAGAGCTGTAGTTCAAAGGTGCCCAATCAACCTGCAGGATATGATCAGCGACAGAAGCCACAACGAGCTGCTTCACAAGAACCGCGCTTGCGTGATTCTCAGGGTGATTCACAGATCCAACAGGTCCTGGATAAGGCTACTGTGCAGTGTCAATCAAGTACTTCTCAGGGGAATATCCCGAGTAACCAATGGTCTTCTTCACCTGTTTCTTATTCTCAACCAAGTACAGCTCAACATTCTGAGAACAATAGCCAGCAAATTGGGCCGAATCCCCATCACGAAGCATTGAATCAAACATCACAACACATCTCCCAATCAGAAAACCACCCTCAAATGTCTTCCTCACATGCTTCTTTTTCTCAACCAAGTACACCTCAACCTTCTGGGCAAAGTAGCCAGCAAATTGGTCCCTTACACCACCAGGAAGCACTGAATCAAACATCACAACACCATTACCAGCAGCAGCATCTTTTGCACGGGCAGTATCAGCAGCATCAGCTGCAAATGCAACAGCCCTACACTAGTATACAACAGCAACAGATGCATCCACATCCAAGTCAACAGCTGTATCAGCAGCAGCAGCTTATTCAGCAACAACAGCAACAGAGTCAGCAGCAAACATCTCTACTGCAACAGCAACAATATTTTCAGCAAATTCAGTCTTTACAATATCCACAGCAGCAATATCTTCTGCACCAGCTACAATATTTACCGCAGACACAGCAACTATGGAAACAGCAGTTTCAACAGCAAGCACAACAGATGCAACCACAGGAAGGCCAGCAAACGCAGCAACACTATCTGCAAACACAGGAGCAGCAGCTAGAGCAATATCGTCAGTCACAAGAACTTGCTTACCAGATGCAACAACATGGTTATCAACTACTCTTGCACCAGTACCAAGTACATCAACAAGGATATCAGAGTATGCAACAACAACAGTGGCAACTACAGGGGAATCTCCAATTACAGCAGTACTCTCACCTACAACAGCAGCAATATCATCATCTGGAGCAGCAAACGGTTGAGGAATACAATCAAACCCATCAGGTTCCTTCCCTATAATTGCTTATCTTATTGAATTGCTATCTAATGATGTTTTTTTTCTCTAAAAAATGGAAGAGGAAAATCAATATAGAAGATTCTATAGGATATCTTAGGATATTTAGAATTTGATTATAGAATATTTAGTCACTTTATTAGCATACATATTTATTACCTTCCATATTATGCATAGCTCAAGATTGCTATATAAGGATCACCTTTATACGTATTGTTAATCAAGTGAATGAAAACTTTATCTATTTTCACATAAATATGGTTGACAGTCATTCCATTACTTTAAGTTTGAAAAATACCTCCACAAATTTCAACTTCATGTTCTCTAGAGTGTGTGGACCACAAATTAAAAAGGGAAGAGAACTACAGTATGAATTATCTACTGTGGAAGGCCCATGGAGTGAATTTGTCACGCCCCAAACTTGGGCGGGACTGGCACTCGATACCTTAATTTGCCTGAGTGAACCACAGCTAACATGACATTCTCTTGGGACATATGCGGAATAGGATTAAATAGATTCATGAATAAAGTCTTTAAAAAAGAATTTTTCCATTCATAAAACTTTCATTAAGTTCAAAACATTTAATCATAACATATCCAATAAATAGGAAGAACGGTCATTGTTTACATATCTGAATATTTAGACTTGTCTATCTATGAAGCCTCTAACATATCATAAAAAAAATGTTTTGCCGGGACAAGGCCACTGGCATACCCATATCATAGCAAAATTGAACAAAGAAGAGTAGAAGACTATGCCCCATGAATCAAGTGGGCTCATCAATAAGCTGATAATGCGGAATCTTAGTGAACAACCTTGTCGATCTGCGTATCTAAACCTATATAGTGAAATGCAGCACCCCCGGTAAAAGAGATGCAAGTACATGTGGAATAGTACTCGTATGTAAAATGGCATGGGATGAAACATAAGAATATTATATGAACTGAAAGGACAAACAAAGAGCATAATTAAGACATGGAAAGGAATCAAAGGATTCAATCATTAGGTTGACCTTAACGTTTCATATTTGATCCTAAGTAAGTTCATTATGGGAGTTTCTTAGTTTAATCGACATAATCCACCACGTGAGCACATAGAGTCTGATATTGGCCCGATCGGCTTAACCATCTCATATCTTGTTACGGCATGAGACATACATATCATAAGGTAGCATTGGATCCATATCATATCCACAAGGGGATAACATAGAGGTATCGTCGAAAGTTCGGAACGATCCTTATCCTACGTTGGTGTACGTAGTTTTGGGCGATTGTCATAGGAGTCACGCCTTCTCGGTTAACAATAATACTCCCAACTCATTACGTGGTAAAATTTAGCTCAATTGCTCATAAATCGTACTTCGTTTCATCATATCGTAAAATCATAAGGTTCTCTTTTGATGAAAAAAACATAATTCATATTAAGCATATTTTTCGTGGGTGAACAATGAAATTCATGGAATAAGATCGTAATGAGAATCTATGGGTTATATAAAGAGTTCATGGTGTTCGTAGTAAATTTACATGAACAAAGCATATATTTTCATAATTAACCCTAACTATCTCAGGGAGAGAATTTATGGTTTTTCGAAGAAACGAATGTGGAGAAAAACAATAATGCTCCCACACGAAGAGATAGTCTTGCATACCTTAATTGCTCCAAAATACTTGAAGAAGAACTCCAAATATTCGTTCTTGAGATGCGTTTTCTTGAAACTAAGATTAAAGTGTAGAATCGCACTTAGAATCCATAATCGTATGTCAGGTCGCTTGAAATTACTTAGAATATGCTTACGTTGATGTGAGAGGAAGAGTAGAAGAAAGAATGCTCGTTCTAGGGTTTGGAGAGGTGAAAAATGGAAGAAAAATCGGGATAAATGGTACTTATAAGAGCTGTGTTGGGTGATTTATGAAGGGCTAGGGCTCCAAGTACGGTCCGTGAATCAGACATACAGTCCGTAGGTCTGGTCGTAAATCATACCGGGCCTTTAAATAGTAGCCTCAAAATCCGGCATGGTCAAGTACGGTCCTGAGTACAGTTCGTATCTCAATTTCACGTTCGTAAGTCATGCCATAACTGGTGTTGTCGATTCTGGAGGCTTCACATATGGTACCGAGTACAACTGTGGATTTCCCATACGATCGTATGGGATCCACGCCCGGTCTGCAAGTAAATCCGGTAACATCACTTATGGTGCCATGTACGACCGTAGAATTCGTTTACGTTCCGTATGTTGGCCGTACATGGATACGGTGAGTAACATCCTCGTCAATCTCTCCATATCCCTGCATAATAGACCCAAGATACTTGAAGTTGAAACTACCTCTCTTTTAGATGGCATGTGTATCAAGCCTTATTTCGCCATCAGCCTCATTCATCACATCCCTGAACTTGCACTCCAAATATTCAGTCTTGGTCCTGCTCAACCTAAACCCTCTAGACTCCGTCGCGAGTCTCGTCAATCAAAACTACGTCATCCGCAAATAACATAAATCATGGCACCTCACCTTGAATATGCCGTGTCAATATAGGCAAATAAAAATGGGCTAAGGGTTGACCCCTGGTGCAACCCCATCAACACGGGAAAGTGCTCCACTCAAACACAACATATATATACATATAGAGAGAGAGTATTTATATTTAATATATTTTTAAAAGTAACAAACCACTCAAAAAAATTATATATATCATGACAATTATTAGAAAAATTATATTACAATATAAGAAAAAATGAGGTAAAAGAATGAAGGACATGGTAGTGATTAGAGGCGAAGACAAAATGGAGAACTCCTTTTTAGTTTGATTTGGGGGCTTTAAGAAAGAGAAACAAAAAAAGACTGTTGCAATAGAAAAAGTGACCAAAGGGAATCGATCCCTGGTCAAAGAGGACCTGAGGATTCAGGTGTCCCTTCTTTACCGTGGAACAACAGCCTGTCATGGTATGGGTTCCCAGCTCAAATATTTTCTATATTCAATGAGTTTCACAGTATAAATATGATGTCCGAGCAAAAGATACCGGTTTCCCAGGAACCCACACTCCAAGTGTGGATCGCCCTTCATACTTTCGGCATATTGATATAGATGAATAACGTAAATGATTTGAATAGTCTGATGGGCTCTTGGACTCCTTATGTGGACAAAGGAGCATCGTCCTTTTTGTGCATCTTTGCACCTGCCTAACATATACAGTAGATAAAATTTCCTTGTCACCCAAAAAAAGGATTTGAACACCATCTCGAAGATAGACTAAGAGAGTGAAGAGCTGCTGCAAGCATTGATTTCTCTCAGTGTCTTCTGAGTGCTAAGGGATACAGGATATGTGGATTCCAACTTGTTACATTCTTTAATGGTTGACCTAAACAGATAATAGATAATACCAGTCTTTGTCGGTATAGCCATATAGGTATAATAAACTTGTGTGCATGTGATTTTGACATCATCATCTGGTACTAGAGATTGACATGTTATAATGCACAGGGTCAACAGGTTGTGGAGCAACATTCTTCAGGAACTCCTGTTCCTGAATCAGAATCACCAGAGATTGCAAGGCCGCCACATTCGGCAGAAAAATCTAGATATTCTGTATCCCCTTATAGACGGCCCCCTGCTCATGGAATCTCACCTTCACATAGTACAGGCACATTGGCATCAGAGTCTTCTTCACTTTCGAGGACAAATTCTACCCGAGATCAGTAAGATTGGAGTATGTTCATGCCCTAGAGTCACAAATGAAAGTCACAGAGAAACGAAAAGGTGCCGAGATCAAAAGCAGAAGAGGGTTGTTACTTCTGTGTCTATCATGTATTTTTAGGTTTTGTTCTAGGACCTCAAATGTATCTCTACTCAATGGTCTAAACTTTCCTCTCACTTGTCTAATATTATAGGTGTTAAATGAGAGGACTGGATTATGTTTGGACAGGTTAAAAGCATGTTCAGCTAATCTAACTTGAGAATATGATCAAAGTTTGTTTGGGTCAAGATTGGTTTGGTCGCCAGGGGATTGAATCTGTCATAATCCAACTTGTCAGACTTAAGTAGTTGTTGGTTACACTTTATGGCTTAGATTGACCTCTTAGTGTGTCATATAGATTGGTTGGGTGAGATGTGGGCAGGGTAAAATGGTTTAAATCAGATATACTATGAACATAATATACATATCAGTGTATCGATTTTGCATATCTAGACTACTTCCAGTAATTAAGTTTGGCCGACGGTATATTCACGTAAGTTCCCCAAAACTTTTACTTTAATGTTCCAAAACATGGGCCTTATTTGAAACTGATAATAATGTCTGCTGAGCTTTTATTGCAACATGATATTTTAAAGAAGGGAAAAGAACACTTATACCCCAAAAAAGAAAACTATTTACCCTCAAATGCCCCATTACTTTCATACCCCTTTTATTCTAAAACTGTATTTATCTTAAAAAAGAAAAAAAAAAGACGCGGGTTGACGTCATGCTGATGTCAGCACCCACCCTTTTTTTCCTCTTTGATATCATCACAGTATATATATAGTCTGATGGTATCAAAGATTAACTGGACAATGTCTTCATTGAAGGACTACTTCTTCCACCTTGATACCATCAAAGTATAATATACTCTGGTGGTATCAAAGAGTAACTGAACAATGTTTCATTGAGGTTTGCTTCAGTCCTTCGATGAAATTACTCAATCATCCATGATACCATTACGATATATTTATATACTGTCATGTTATCGTTGAGGTATGTTTCAGTTCTTCAATATTTTAATTTAAAAACAGTTAAAAAAAAGAATCATAATTTAGATACAATTTTTTTTAATTTGCAAAAAGAGAAAAATATTTTTACTAATTTTGAGTTCAATAAATAAGCTTGTGACTTTAATAATTTTCTCTTAATTGTTTCTTATTTATTTCTTAAAAAAAGTTCAGTCCTATATGATACCGACATGGTATCAATATACCGATGGAGTATCACAGAGGATTAAGCTTAGTCCTATATGATACCGACATGGTATCAATATACCGATGGAGTATCACAGAGGATTAAGCTCAGTCCTATATGATACCGACAGGGTATCAATATACCAATGGAGTATCACAGAGGATTAAGCTCAGTCCTATAAGATACCGATAGAGTATCAATATACCGACAGAGTATCACAGAGGATTAATTCATGATAATGACGATGACGTCATGCTGACGTCATGAGCAAAATAAGAAAAAGAGAAAGTGGGCAAGTGGGTAATTAGTTTGGGTTGAAGGTCTACTAAGGGTAAATACTTTGGGTTGGGTCTATTTTGAATAAATAGTTTCACAATTGGGTCCAATTTGTGTAATTTTTCCTTTAATGAACGGGTATTTACTTGGTGGACAAACCCTAGTATTTTAAATCAATGTAGTAATTGCTAAACAATACGGAATAGACTGGAAACCTTTAACTTCCAACCCAAAGGTCGTGAGTTCGAGTTACATAAGGAGCAAAATTAAGGAGGGGTTCTAAAAAAAATAGTACATTGGCTTTACCTAAGAAGTCTGAGAGCGATATATCTCGTGAGTCGTGACACCCTCCGTGTGACATTTTGGTTTACAAAATCCGTATAACTTCAAAAGAATCACTCTTTATGAATCAAGTACTATTCAAACAAAAGATGCATTGCCTCTTTGAGTGAACAGTCGCCCTATGCTTACCATTATTTTATTTCGTTAATATAATAGAGGTACTTAGGCATCTCTATATTTACCTTTGTGGCACTTCTGAGAAGTTCGAAGACTACTCATTTTATTAGATACCTTTTTATTGTTGGCTACTCATCTAAGAGGACCATCTAGAAAAGTAATTTATTTTACAGAACGAAGGTTGCAGTTTCAAAACCAGAAAACAATTGCATCTGGAAATAGCTTCCTACTTTGCCTAGTTATTCTTATGAAAGAATGTCCTATATCCCATGAACGCGCTATACTCATTGCTTCCATGCCAATCCAAATACAAATTAACCTGTCGTTGATACTTTGCCAACACAAATTGATTATACAAAAGCCATATATCAACATTCATGTTCTTATAACAAAACCGAACAGAACATACACGATTGTTAGTTTCTTCAAGTATTACCCAGGAAAATATACCAATGCTATACCAAAATCCTTGCGCAAGAAGCCTAAAGTGCAATAGCAACCACCACACTTTATTCGAATAATCTTAATTAGAATATTGAGCCATTTTATCAACTTCTCTAAATACTCTTGAGGCGATGTCCCCTAGATGTTAACAAGTATGAGACAAGAATCAATCGAAAGAAAAGTCATTACACAGACCGTCGGCCAACAGAGGGAATACACGGATAACTAGATCCTATACTTCCAAGAGTTCAAGAAGTTAAAAGGTGGTTACTTTCTGCTTGGGAAAAGTTCGTCGTGTTTTAGGTGATAATTAGTCAAGTGCACCTTGTTTGGTATGTTTGATACATACCAAATATGGACAATCATCACAAGTTAGCAGAGGAAGTAATACAACCTGACTATTACATCAAAATCAAGTTCACAGTTAATAAGCAAGCAGTCCAATTCAATACATACACAGGTGATGCTGACAAACTCAATAATCCTCTTGACATATTAAAGGGATGACAAGGGTAATTTTGTTCATACACTTATCTCGTTTAAAAAAAAAAACGAAGAAGAAAGAAAGAAAGGCACTCTTTTACAGTTTTTTCCTCGGATTAACAAATACTCTTCATGCCACGAAGTTAAAAGAGCACCAACGACATGAAAAGGGAAAAAAAAAAGGACAATGACAGTTTAGCTATACTATACAAAAAGGGATAAGATATAACATCTCTAATTATAGACCCTTCCCTAGGAAAATATCTTACACAGTTTTGAGTTCATCCCTACACTTCAATAATGAAGGAAAAAAGAAAATACTGTAAGAGAAAACAACCTGATATTGTCAGCAGTAGTTAGTTTTTCTCAAAACAAAATAAAACAAAAGGTAGTTAGTCTTTCTGTCGTGACCCTGAGAAAACATTAAACAAATCAATACTGCATACCTAAGATTAGTCCACTTGGTGGTGGCCAAAACATTAGTTATCTCCACATGACCTGCAGATAACAGATTCAGATTGGAAAGGGTAATGAAATTTTACAAGCACAGATATCAATGACAAAAAATATTATGGTAAGCTGGACCATGAGCTACCCAAATCATCCAAACTTCTCAGTATCTGCACAGAGGTTCGACTGGGAAACATCCAATTGAAAGTCTAATCCCAACCTCTACATCACCAGAGACATCAGCCTAGAGCGTTTGCAGCTGCCACAACCACCTTGTCACCACCTAGAAAACACCCATTCTTGCAGAAGAACTTGCCTAAACTATTTGATACCGCAAATAGAACCCTCCTGTCAATATTAAGCATGATGTACAAAGGAAATAACACGTGGACTAAACCAAGGGGAAAATCACATATTATCATTTTCAATCCGTCTATGTGGCTTTCGCAAAACATAGCCAATCCTCAACCCGAATGAAGAATAAGTACTGTGTAGATTGACAGCCTATAAGGAATACTCTGATTACTGTGTTCGGCTCTAGAAGTAGGCTTGAGTAGAGTAGACTGGTAGATGACTTATCTAACCGACAACTAATCTAAAGGCGCAATTGATACCATATTCAACCGGATTAAATTGGTTCCATCAAACATGAATCAGGACTCAGGAGAAGTTGCCTCAAATCTAAGGTCAATTGCTTAAATGTCACTACACCAGTAATAATATAAGACATTCCACTCATGTCCAAAGTTCGATGTATGACTCACTAAGAGAGATTCTCAATGATTTAGGTCACAGCTAATTCACTAACATTATTCAACAGATCATGCATCCTGTGACAACCATGCTTAAGGGCTTAATCCTGTTTTGATTCCCAACAGTTAATATCTCTCTTCTACCATGGTTCCACTCTGGAATTAAGCACTCAAGAATTCTTTTATGATGCATCTGTAATACAAGTGTTGCAAATAAAGAACACACTACACCCGATTGAATACTATACAGGGAGACAAGACTAATATTGAAAGAGGTTTTTCTTTGTGATTATGAAATCGTTTTGATCGAAAAGCAAGTCAATAGTGTCATGAATCGAATGGGTGAGAATATTGAAAAGATGGGAAGCAGGTATACCAAGGAACATCCTGCAATTATATACCTAACAAATTCTCAGAACTACACTCTGACCTACAATGATGCACTACACCATTCGACATGCTTTCACAAGACTAATTCATATTATACTCCTAAAAAATTCAGTCATGGTTAATATCACAAGCTTGTCATACAACTCGTACCTCAGGGAAGGACTGTAGATATAATCATGACATCTTCTCATGCATAAAGTCATAAACTCGGCATACCTCCTAGTTAAACTGCAATCCTTTTGCATGATATTCCATCCACCCAAAACTATTATATACAGCATTGAAGTTTAATGACCTAAATCTACAGTCTACAGAAAACTCCAATTTTAGCAAAAGGCTAATCATTAATGATCTAGGGCTTTAGCTCAGCTATCTTAATGAGCATTCATTCTTGGGATAATCCAAAAGAATGATAGTATACGTCCAGTAGCAATGATTCGCCAACTATATTAGCAGATTGACATAATTACAACTTATAAGCTGTTGCAGTAATGCCAAGCACAGTTACCTAGATTCACTAACATGAAATCAAAACCAAAGCACTAAGCAACAGCATGATGTTCAAATCACAAGAAACTGTTAACCAAGCATGTAAAATGAGAGAGTTCATAAAATTGATGGTAAAGTAAACTTGAACGGAATGTTTTTAGCTTTCAATTTCAGTATACCAAGAAGAAGATTATGTTGCTCGGAATTATGAATACTTTTATCCTCAAGCGTTTTCTTTTTTGATAAGGTATCATCTTGAGCTTTCTTTTCCTTTTTCTTTTTGTTTTGTTTGGGATAATTTAGGAGCAGAGGGATTTTCCAGTCAAAGACCGACAGTTATTACACCAGGCAAGAAATTGTTACAGAGAAAGAGTTGAAGTAGAGGTAAAGAAATTAACCTGTTAAAAAATGGAAATTACATGACCCTTGCACATATATCTAGTCTCTACTTTGTTACAGTTTACAGTTAGCCGTCACTCTAATGTTGTTCAGCAGGTATCAGCGACCAAGAAAGGCAATCTACCAATATTCAAAGCATTCTGGCAATACAGCTCTAATTAGCCCTTAGTAGTATGAATTGCTAAAATTGATCTCCCTGCAGTAAATAACTGGTGGAACTATACCATTATTATTTTCAACTCCAAAGAAATCAATTCTCTGGGTGAAATGTTAGCCAGAACCTCTTAACATTTTAATGTCCATTTCTTAACTTAATGATAATAACTTCAGACAACTGTTCTCTTTTCCTGATAAATAGTGGGCAGTCAATCTTACAAGTGGAAACTTTCATCATAGGCAAAATGATTATGTAGTAACCTCCAGACCTAAGGTTTTATACTTGGCTTTGAGACGAGTTTGATGGATTTTCGTGTTTCGACTATGTTTAGCACATATAACAAGTAATGATCTGAAATAAAAGGAGATCGGAACAACTAGTACGAGTCTACATGAAAAACAAGCAAGTGCTTGCATGTCCATGCTATTCCATTTATCACTTCTAAAAGTTGGGTGGTCTTTAAAGCATCATCTAATGATGATCCAAATAGCTTGTAAACCTATTTCTACCGGCAACCCTGATGTTTTTGGCCAAATAGCATTTAATCGGAAGCATATGTGTTTGCAAATTGACAATGAACAGGTAATTTAATCCACCGGACAGCTTTATGCTATGATGATGAAACATGAAATCACAATTTATTTCACAATAGATCAATTCATATACACAAGCTTGTAAATAACTAGGCAAATATAACTGTACATTGCACACAAGGAGAACCTCTTTGCATCTATATGCGACAACAAATTAGATAAGCAATGGACTGAAGAAGGTTGTCAACAGGGTGGAAACAAGCAAGGAATGCACACGAAAAACTGACTCAAGGACTAATATTCTTATTGCACACCCAATTATATTAAGGCTCAATGAGGATAGAACAATGAGCATGTAAATGAAGGATAATCCTGTTTAAATGAGAAGAGAGGAGGGATTGTTAGAGGAACTACTAGGAAAAAACATGGGCCTCTTATTCCTTGTTACCAAATTTCTTAGCAATGATAGGTCGGACATCATCAGCATCAGCCAATGTCTCTAGGAATGGAAGTAAAGAAATTAGTGCAGAGTCTGAAGGGTCATCAAACCAACTCTTAATAGGAATCCCATTATTCACTTGCAATCTGAAAACCTGAAATCAAGATGGGAAATTAATATTCAGTTACATAAAACAATAGCTAAAACAATAGTCTTACTTAATGCTCAAATAAGCACTCTGCATATTGTTATGTTGCTGTTCATGTCTCTTTAAGTTTTTCTCCAATTTCCAACTAAGCACATCAAACTTGAAAAAAACTTGCAAACAGGAGAGACTTTTTCTTTTTTTTGATAAGTAAGGATTTTATCTAAAGAGTACCAAGATGGTACAGTAAAAGGTACATGACTTAGCAGCAAAACTCTATAATCCAATACTACATATTATTCTTCCTACAGAAAACTAGAAAACTAGAGTAGCGCAGTGAAATGCCTGATAAAGGTGCTGTATCTATTTTACAGGTTGCAAAGGAATTTTAGTGACTTGATCTCACCAGTCCACTCCCTCTTACCACCCATAACCAAATTCTTCTCGTTTTTTTTTTAAAAAAAAAAGGGAATCTACCAACCCAGCACCAGAAGGTACATGGAGATTTGTGTCCATCTGTCTCACCAACAGGATAAGCATATACAACAACTACTACTACTACACTTCAGTCCCAAAATTGGGGTTGGCTATATAGATCCTCACTGACCATGTTTCTCCATTTATAATCTTCTCATGCCAACATTATACAAAACAAAAAAAAAGGGAAGTACTAGACATTCTCTAGATCTCTAGTGGCATAAGATTATCTAACAGGGCTAAAAGACTCATAGAAAGCATAGGACCTAAAAGCAAACGTATTAACATGACTAAAGCATATTCCCAACAAACAGTATAAGCGTATAATAATAGGTTTATCATCAAATACAAGATGCAAGTAGATTACCTGTGGTGAATTATCTACAATCACAACTTTTGCCAGATCAACATCTAATACTGTTAAATCCTTGGTATAAGTTCCATCAGAAAAAATGCATGATTCACGATATGCGCGCCTTGAAATAATCTTTCCATCTGGATCCAGAATATCCAACAGTTGCTTTGCATATATGCTCTGACTAGCGGTAAAAATTACAATTTCAAACATCTCTTCAACTCTCTCCAAGAAAGTCCGGAGGTGAGGCCTCTGTTTCACATAGACAACGTGTTCTTTCATGCTGAAGAAGACGGGAAATGTGAAGTCTGCATCATCACAGTGCTCCAGTGTAGAATGAACAAGTGTCTCTGAAGACATGAAATGAATACGCAAGATATTAGACCATCTTGTGGGAACCATGTCAAAATCTGTAAAATGTACCAGGGTACTCCCTGCCGTAAAAGAATCTTAGTCACTAGCCCCCAGGTATAGCAAAGAATGTTTTTTAAGCCTAGCTACACATTGCATCATTTCCGGTGTAACCAAAAATTGCAGCAAGACTATAATGATTAGTAAAATTGGAGTACCCGAGTAGTGAATCTCACCATCTAGGTCAAGTACTAGAGTGATCGATTTGCATCTTTGAGATTCTTTTGGCAAAATATTCGGCCTCTCTAATATGTCTGGCAAATTTCTTATGAAAATATGTGGGTCAAAGTATTCTGCTTGATCAGATTCTAAATATGTGAAAGCATCAGATTGTTCAGATGATCTGAGCTGGTGAATTGCCATGTATAAACTCGAATCATCCGACTGAACGGCAGTTTCTCCAGATGTTCTGCACTCTTGACTATAGCTAGCTGCTGCAGTGTCTTCAAGAAAAGGCAACAGTAAGTATTCCTCATCAACATTAGTAAAGATATTCGGCTCTTCACACTTGTAATCAGACAAGAATCTGTCAGTCAAACTGTCATCATAGATGGTTTCACCCTCGACGGCCAAACAAGAAACAATCATATCAGAGATGTAAAAATCTGAAACATTGCACGTCTGATGTTCACACGAACTTCTGCTGCTATCACTATCTTCAGTCTCCAATTGGGGTACATAAAAATCATTGCTTGCTGTCAGCAACCAAAAAATACAATAAGTTTATGTAAGAATGATCTTTTTTGCAAGAACTAGAAGAGAGAGAGAGAGAGTTGTTCTTCTCAGCTCTTATCATCTATGGCCTGGGGGAGCGGCTTTTGGTTGTTCGATAACATTCTTTTCAAGATCAGGAGAAATAAAGCAAATTTAAGGGTGGCTTGTAGGTTTGCCTAAGATCTTTCTCAGGACGAAGAGAAAGAAGAAACAAAATCTTATTATGAATGTCACAATCAACAAAAGAATACAACAAAATTGGAGGTGTACCTCCATCACTTGGTATATCAGACTCATTGTGCGCACCAACAGGCTGCACACTAGGTGAAAAGATGGTCTCTGAACTTGATTTGCAGGTTACTACTGTAGACTCCTGCAGCGATTCCAAAACATGATAGGGCAGTACAAACATCAAAAATCAAATTGTCAACTTTTGGCATGCAAGCACAAGTATGGCATAGAAAACTAAAATGTAAAATTGCCAGAGGATGGCAGCACATATCCTAGTGTCTAGTCTCCACCAGCCCTATATTATGTGAATTAATTCTGTGCAGTTTCTGTATCTCCATAATGTTCTATGAAAAACATATTTATGACCATTCACCGGGAAAATTGAAAATATATAAATTTATTATATAGCAAGCTGAAGATGCATGACAGCAATATGTGTGTATTTGGAAGAATCCATGTAAATTATACACCAAATAGTTGAAATGAATAAATAAATTAAGACTACTATAAACGAAACTTAAGACGTCAGGTACTAATAGTTAACACTCAAAGAACGTATTTACCATTATATCAAGGTTTGCAGAATCAGTAACAGGTGGCTGTTGCTTTTCAAGCAGTCCATCTACCAAATCATTAGTATGATCTCCATTTCTTCCGACTTGGTGTGGATATACTTTGTAGTAGATAGGAACTGCAAGAATTAAAGCAACTGATGAATGAACCAGGATGTGCAGTACGAAGAAATGGCAACATCCGCATAGAGCAGAGACTTCCATTGTAAAACTTGTGGGTGAGGAGAAAAGCATCACTCCCACACCATCACAATAACAACGGAAGAATTTTTATCCTTAAGAGCCATAACACAGAACCAAACCTACCATCATGAGTATTGTGAATCAGATCTGCAACGTCATCTGCATTCTGCACACTTCTGGTTCGAGAGAGAGAACTCTTGGATATGACACTTGAATTTGGACAGACATGGAGACCATTTTTTTCTTTTGAACTGGATGTGGCTAGTTTTGTCTTCATTTTTAGTGATGGCATTTGATTCGTACTTGGGATATCTAGCACAATCTTGATCTGAAAGCATCAGTAGGGATTCAAAACCCCTTCAGACAGATAGTATCAGCCACAAGAGACTGTTGTCAAAGAAAATTGAAAAAACTTTAGAATTCATGACTATTCCTGAAGGTTAGCATATAGAGAAGTAGAAGAGATAGCACGATGTTTATAGTCATCAACTGTATGCAGTGAAATAATCAAAAGAAATCATACTCAAAATGAACTATGAGAAACCAATAATCAGAATCACTTTGATATAAAGGAGCAGAGAAAACTTCTGCTATCATAAACACACCTAAAATCAGCAATTGACTGAAGCAAAATCAAGAACATTTTTATAGATACTTTTCTGCATTGAATAATTCTCCCCCATACAAGCACAGAAACAACTTTTTTACCACAATTTGCTAATGTTGAACCACCAAATTTTAACAAAATTACAAGGTGGTGAAATAACGCCTTCTAATCAGATTTTTGTAAAGATGGATGACAAGACCAATCTTTGCTGACTCTTTCTATTTGGGGATTTCCACACTACCCCTTCAAAACCGGACCTGCCAACGAAAAACACCCAATTCACACCACCAAGACATAGATAAACCTTCTTCTGCATAGGCTTGCCGGAGTTAAGTTGTTTTGAGGGAATCCTTTTGTCTCAATCAATCAATAATGACTAAACTGGATAAAAAACTTGTTTCACACAATTCTTCTAGTTATGTTTTTTTACTCTTCACTTCCTACATCACTATTTACTCCACAAAATCCTTCATTAATATCTGCCAAAATAGAAACTTCATTTCCCAAAGCATTAAGAAAAGTCAACAGAAAATGAAAGCCTTTTCACATGAAAAACAAAGATAAGATGCTACTTCTGCCCATCTTTGAAGTTAACCCCGTAAAGACTGATTTTTTTTATCAGAACTCTGTAAAAACAGATTACAGCAGTGGAAAGAACTTTTTTTTTCCTTTGATTATTCCTCCCCAGCTCATGGAAACCCAAACTTTCCCTCAAATTAACCTAATTCACACCTATCAAGAAACCTATAAACCACCTCACCACCCATATACTCCAGATAAACCATCTTTAATTAAGATCTACAAGAACACAGACTCATTTCCCTAAGTTTTTAGAATTCATAAAGAAAAAATCAAACTTCTAGAAAAAAATGAAAGCAGTATACTGCACATATGGTCAAGAAAATCACTGTCAATTTTATACCGCACATGAATACTCCATAATTCCACAATATTTTCAAAAAGGTGACTAAAAATCAAAATTGAATTCGCAAATTAAAAAGAACGAAAATTTACCAGAAATGAAGTTCTAAAAAATTCACAAGAAGAGAAAACCCAAAACCCCCAAAATAATTAAAAGTAAACACAGAAGATCGCAAAGTCAACTTCAATCAACTTTCATCAATTCAATCAACGAATCACACTCACATAATCCAACAATCAAAAACACAAATGATCAACAGATCAAAAACCCTAGAAGTTCAAGCAAAAACAAACCTCAAAATTCAAAGTCTAAAAAACAGCTCAAATTACCAACTTTAAACAATAAAAAAACACTTTCAACAAGAAGATGAATAGTAGTAGTATACACAGAAATAGTGAAGGGTGGTTTCATGGATGGCAAAGAGAGTCAACATAGAGATGACATGTATAGATACAAATTTCTGTATCTATAGGTCTATATTACCTGGTAGAGTCACCAAGCGTCTCTCTCTCTCTAAACGCGCGCTTTTCTCTCTCTTAGGCTCTTTTCCTGTGTGTATATATATAGAAAGATACAGGGGTTTTATTGTCTACGGCTGACACTAGTTACTATTTTTGTACCACAAGCTGTAAGCAGTTGTACGTACCTAACGAATGTGAACATACTCACATCTCAAAAATTTCTTTGCTCTTCTAACAAAAGGGGATTACTCGGTCGATAAACACTTTCTACCAGAGAATCGAAAATTTTGGCCGTTAGAAATATTTATATACTGATCAAATAAAATTTCAAGCTTGTTATACATTATTTTTTGATAGAGTCGAACACCAAATTCTTCGAGCATTTTTTTAAATTATGAATTTAGTATTTATGTCGAAAAATGTTTATTATGTATCTTACATAATTAGTATTAACTATGCAATATGTCTTTTTAGGAAAAACTATTTGATACAACGTATTTTACTTTTTTGTTATTTTTGATAGTGATACTTTAAATAAATTACAAAATATATCCAAAAAAAAGAAAAAAAATATAATTTTATAAAATACGTACACGTAGATATGTATTTGTCTCTTTTCGCCACTACACACTCTACCCTCACATATTTACTATCGTTGAAGTTTGTCAATGTTTCAGTTGTCCGCTAAAAAATTGGTGTTGCTTAACTGGAGATCGCCATTTTTGAAGGCTTTTATACATATACAATTTGAAAGCACATACATTAGATTCAGTTAGTCATACGTACAATTGATATTTTCACATACATATACATACATTCAGATTCTGCTTTGAAAATACATACATACATATACGTAGAGTTGGTCACACATACATCAAGCTTTTGTATTGAAAACACAAGTCTTAATACATAGCAAGCCCCTTAAACATGCCAGAATATTTCAACTCCTGGTAAAGTATTTCAATTAGATACTTTTGATTCAATTTTGAAAAAAAAATTGTACGTGTTTTCAATTGCATATTAGATAGTTAAGCTAGCCACATAAAATATCTCATCTCCTTTAATTTTACGCATCAACCTCAGGTAAAAAATATTTGGGACGGAGAATTGAGGCGAATGTGTATTAAAGAAAATTACATGTTTTATTTGTTAACTTAACTACCTAATAGGCAAATGAAAACACACAACAAAAAAAATAAAAATTGGATTGAAAGTATCTAATTGAATCACTTTATTAAGAGTTGAGGTGTTCAATTGAAACAAAGCTAAGTTCGGGTGTCTAATGGAATATTCTGACAAGTTTAAGGGGTTGGTTATGTATTAAATTAAATACATACATATACAATTGATTGTACATACATACACATACAGTTACAAGCAGATACTATATCCATGCAAATATAATATATTTTGCTATGATTTGAAATAAAATATTGTTACGTTTTAAAAAAATGTCAAGCAAACCAAAAAATCAAAACCATCACTTATAGAGGTCATTTGTGAACTCAACCTAAGAGAGAGTCCATAATAAAGAAAATAACAGTTTAATACCTTTGATTCATCTAGTTTATAAAATATGTACATACATATAGTATATATATATATGTGTGCGCGCGCAACAATATATACACATCATATAATGTTATCTTATCAAAAAAAAAAAAATATACACATCATATACTATAGTATATATAATATATATTTCGATCATGTTTGGTGCACTAAATGGCGGAATAGTATAACGATAACTATCCCATCCTAATAACCTTCTCTTTTCTCAAAACATTTATTGTTACTTCTATAAATTCAAATTAAGACATTTAATCAAGGAGTGAATAGTTTACTGTCAAAGACCACCACAATTAGTGGAAGATTTTATTCAATACATTTGAGTTTATGTGATTTAGAAAGCCACATAATTCTTTTAGTATTATATATGGTATTAAATTTTTAAAAACTATAAAAAGTTACATTATAATGTCCAGGGAAAATGGTGTTTTTAGCGTATGAGTTATCGTGTTATTCTAGTGTATGTTCTTGTAATATTTGACTAAGCACTTTTGACCTTTAATTTAACAATGCGTGCTATTTTGATCTGGTGACTAACAAATCTAATCAAATTAAACGGAATGATAACTTTAAACGCAATGGGTTGAAACATAATTCACTTTTAAAATGCAAATCCATAATATGGTGAAGCGTTATCTACGTTTTAGAACATAATTTCATTGTTGTAATTGAACAAGGATTATCGAGGACTACTGTGGGTGCCTAAATATGTGCAAAAATTAGAGTATGCAGAAGTAGTATTTTTTCCGACAATTGTATATTGCAAAAAATATAGTTTCTTAAATGTTTAAAGTGCTCTTACTAACAGTAATCATTCCATTTAATTTGGTTAGATCTGTTAGTCATCGTATCAAAATAGCATGCATTATTAAATTGAAGGTCAAAAGTGCTTAGTCAAATATCACAAGGACCAAAACTGGAATAACGCGATAATTCATGGACTAAAAATGCCATTTTCCATAATGTCTAATTTTTATGTACATTTTATATTTAAAATACTAAAAAAAATATTTAAATTAAAACTGAGAATTAAAAAATTGACCCTTGTATTTAGAACCAAATGGCTAATTTTGATTATGTAAGTTTTATTTTTAAAATAGTAAAAGATAATATTTAAATGAAAATTAAAAGGTTGACATTTGTATTTAGAACCACTTCATTCTTTGAGTTGTGAAATTAAAGATGAAAAATAATAATTAAAAAAAAGGTGGTCAAAGAGGGTTGACTATTAAAACGATTGTGGTTGATAGTTTGCTTAGTGACTAAGGGATCGTTTAGTTGAACAAGTTATTTCGAAATTAATTATCTCAAAATCAGTTATTTCAGGATAAGTTATTCCATCATGTTTATGGAATAATTTATCACATCACTATGATATAATAGTAGGATAAGTTATCTCAGACTTGGCAACCAAACAAGATACCAAAATTTTATAACACATAAACGTGTCTTTTAATTTGGTTTCAACTGTACTTATCTATGCCCTCTAATTTTAGGTGTACACAAATAGACACTTAACTTATATAAAGTTAAATAGGCAGACACATGCGTCCTACATGACATAATACAAATTAGTTCGAGTGTATCTCATGCTTTTGCCATATAGAATGTGTGTGTTCAACTTTATACAAATTTACGTGTCTATTTGTGTACACTCAAAACTGAAGGGCATAGATACTAAAAAACAAGTTAAAAGCACGTTTATATATGAGAAAATTACATAACACACCAACATTAGAGGCTTAATTACGTTCCATGCCTATAGTTTAAGTCAATTACGCTCCTTGTCAATTAGTCAAAACTATTGGTATAGAGTCTCTCCTTCTCTCATCTATTCCTCTCTCTCCCTCTCCCTGATCCAATTCGATCAAATGGCAGCCAATTTCCTTTCTAATTTCTTTGCTTCAACCACTAACAATCTTCTCTTCTGAGTTGTTGTTCTTGTGGAGAATAGTGAATATTTTAAGCAGTGAAAAATCTCTATGGGTTCTTGGATTTGAAAGGAGTAATCTAATCAATATCCAAAGACATAGCCTTTGAATTTAAAGCCTTTGAATATGAATTGATAAACTAAATACAAATTGAATACAACTGAATTATATTTTGTATTCGTTGATACAATTGAATACAAATTGTATTCTTATATTTTGTTGATACAATTGTATTCGTTGATCCACATTAATACAATTGAATACAATTCGTCGATATGAATTGTATTTGTATATGACAGGTTATATCACCGAATACAATTTGTATCAATGAACACAACTGATATATTTGTATTTGTATATAACAAACTCAAGCAAATACAAATAAGAAATTTATATTTGTAAGTCATAGAATTAAGCAAATACATATTATTGTCTGTATTTAAAATATAAATGTATTTTGTATTTGGTGATAGACACAATTGATTGTATCAATATGTATCATGTGCTTTTTCTCATACATAAATACAATTGGCTCAAAATATCATCCAAAATTGTGAAGATGAATATGTCGATCCACACGTTATCGATTTTCGGTGGATATCCTTATCCTCCCGTGGCATGAAGAGGAGGTTCTTAATTCCAGAGAGAGATTAAATTGTGAAGATGTTTCAAGATGGGTGCGGAGGAATATGTTAAAAATGTGTAAACAACTTGGGGTAAAACCCACGGAGATTGAGAATAATTTGCTGAGTCTATTACTCTGAATTGAAAGCAATAGGAGTTGAGAGAGAAACGGGAGAGGGGGAGTCTATTAGTTGGGTTGGTATTTTTGAAATTTGATCTTTATATATTATGTCGATTTCATGCTATATTTAACTTACCTATATATTTGATAACTCACAAACTCTATCAAAATTATTATATAATTTCAGATTTTTACTCATGGAACATCATCCAAATTGATTCAATTTTTTTTCTCTTATATACCGCTTTTGCTTGTTCTATTTTCCTCATGATATAATTTTTATTTATTTATTCAATTTTATTTATGATATTTTTTTATAATTTTAAAACTACAAAACAAAAGAAATAAAAATATCTCAAAACAATAATATACAATTGTAATGACAGATCATTAGGAGTTCATGCTATAACCAACAGTCTGTTTTATTAAATTACTTACAAACCGTATCAATCATTATATATCTGCTCACATTATAAGGGCACACATATCCAAACAACAACATATAATCTAACCCCTCTTGTAACAGTTTTTTAAGTTTCCACTTTCCAATTCATTTAAATAAATAAAACATCTTTTTCAAAAAAAATATAAAAACAGAGACAATTCCGCACGGACAGTCCTTGCAATTTATTCGAGATAGAAATGGATGGTTGAGATTGAGTCCTTGGAATGGGCTTGTGCTGGTAGATATTTGCCACGTGGAAGGTTACCCAAACATGTTGACACGTGTGATGCTTCCTCAGAAAGAAAGCAGTCATAAGAAATGGCTGTTTTACGTGCCTTATAAGTACGTGCAGGACACGCTCCTAAAATGTTCTCCAAATTGAAATGAAATTAATGCATAATGAGTATTTTTCTGTCCTCCAATATTCGGTGTTTGTATTGGAACCTCGATTAATTTAGATCCCGCTCTTTAGGATTTCTAAAATGACGTTTTTAATAAGACTTTTTCCATATTCAAGACTCAAATTTAAGATTTATTAAGGGAAAGAACAATTTCACCACCACAACGATCCATATAGATATGATGAGTACTTTTTGCTTGCTGGTAACCGAAGGTGTTGATGGCGGAAATCATTTTATTTCTGATTTTATCCAAAAAGGTGGGACTTTTATGTACTTTATAATCTATCTGTTAATAGAGATACTAGATATAAAGAAATTGTGCTAATATATTATTTTTTTATTTTAATTTATGTGACACAGATAAAATTTAAATTGTCAAACATATTTTTTTATATGATTTTTATATATATTAAGTTGTTAACTATTGTGATTAATAATACTTTTACATAGTTTTAAAATAATATATGTTATTTTCTCTGTTCCAAATTATGTGGCATTGATGCAATATCGAGAGTCAACTAATAAATATTTGAAGGTGTTAATTATTGTGATTTATAATACTTTTTATTCTGTCCCAATTTATGTGACATTGATAAAATTTTGAGAGTCAATCAAAATTTTATGTCTTTTAAATATTTTAAGTTGTTAATTTTTGTGATTTATAGTACTTTCTACATAATTTTCAAATAATATATGTTACTCTCTCTACTCCAATTTATGTGAAATTGATAGAATTTAGAGAGTCAACTAAACTTTTTATATGTTTTTAAAATATTTTAAAATATTAATTATTGTGATTTATAGTACTTATTATGTCATTTTCAAATAATATATGTTACTTTCTCTGTCTCAATTTATATGGCATTGATAGAATTTTCATAGTCAACCAACTTTTTCATATCTTTCAAATATTTTAAATTGTTAATTATTATAATTTATCTTTTTACGTAATTTTTAAATATATAATAAATTTTTTTTAAAAAAAAATTAACGAAAAATGCCCAACTTGCTGAAGCAGGCACGTTAACCTCGTAACTGCTTCACCAAGTAAACTCCCTCTTATTATATATTATAATAGTAATACTAATAAATATTTGTATTCATCTTTATTTATTACAAAATTATAGTACTAATAAATAAATAGAGTTTGATGTAAACATAGAATGTACATAGGTACTTTCTCCGTCCCATTTTTTAGTTAATTTTTTTATATATTTAATAATAATTTAATTTTAATTTTTTAATTTTTTCTAATGAGATAATTTATAACCATACAAGTATTTATAACTTATTTAAACCACAAATCTTAAAATTCTTTTTTTTATTCTTAATTCATATTCAATTAAACAATTTCACAATTCACATAAATTAAAACGAAAAGATTAATTTATTTTTTTTGCACTTCAATATGTTCAACTATGGGAATTCCCATTGAAGACTAATTTTTCTCAATCTCCGTTAGTCTTTTTAAAAAATTAAATATGTTACACTTTGCAGTCAGTCATATTTTTTAGCGTAAATTTTCTGCATGATTACTTATATTTGAGAAATTAGCTTAAAATATTATTTTTTTTAAGATTATAATATCATTCAACTATTTCTATTTTTTTTCAAAATATACTTAACACTAAAAATATTTTTCTCTTTCCTAATTAAATGTCATGTCACGATAATTCTTTTTTTTAATAATAATTTTTTTAACTCATTTAAACCAACCTAAAACTTAGTGTTAATTCCCTAAATGGTCACTCTAGTTTTAAAAATTCTCATTAATTTCTATTTTATTATTATAATAAATAAAGCAAAAAGTAATTTTTGAAACAAATTCTCAAAATTTGAGTGATCATTTAGAGAGTTTACTCCAAAATGATATTACAAGAGAATTAACAAATCCAACTTTTATTCTGCAAAGAAGAGATAGAATAATAGGTTTTTTCATGCTTAAAATTTTATACGAAAAAAGGGAGTCGATTAATTTTGACGAATCCAACGTTCATTTTTTTAACCAAAAAAAAGTAATAGAAATATATATTTTTATTTTTTAAAAGAGATGAACAACATATTTTTTCATATTCAAAGTTTTACACTTTTAATCGGAGAAAGAAAAGAGAAATAATTTGATTAAAACATGTAAAAGATAATACATTCTGTATAAGAGATGAACAAAAGACTTTTTCATATTTAAAGTTACTATTTCTAAGCATGAAAATTCCTTCGTAATAAATAAATTAATTAATTTTTTTAAAAAATAAAATTATAATTTTTAGTTAAATGAGTTTGATGAGTTAAATAGATTTATTATTTAGAACAAGAAAGGCTAATGATATTGCATGTCAACTAGGAGAGAAAGAGGCTTTTGAGGTGTTTCATATTGCTTGAGGAAAATAGTGATAGTTGAGTGATATTATTGTCCTAAATAAAATAAAAAGTGATTTTTAATGGGAATTTTCAAAACTTCATCTATTTAGGGAATCAACTCTAAGTTTTGGATTGGTTTAAATAAGTTAAAAATTTTATTATTAAAAAAGATTAATATGACATGGCATCCAATTAGGAGAGAGAAGGGTGTTTTTAGTATCAAGTATATTTTGAGAAAAATAGGAATAATTTGAATGATATTGTAGTCCTAAAAGAAATAAAAATGATATTTTAAGACAATTTTTCAAACACGGGTGACCATTCAAGGAATTTACTCTATCTTTTAGGGATAAATTGTGGCATCTACGATTAAAGAATTGTTTATTTTCATGTATTTGAACTATTAGTACTTTTTTCAGATCACTTTACTTGTTATATTTTTAATTTACATGTTCCTTAAGAAAAATATTAATTAGAGTGTAATTTGACTAAAATATTCTTATTTATTACTCTTCAATATTTAATATTTCTCGTTTTTACACTACATTAATATTTCTCCATATTTATGAATTATGATTAAGAGTAAAGATGGAAACAAAGAATTAATTATATTTTGATTTTTTAAAATGATAATTTTTTCTCCGTCCATCTTTACTTGTCCACTATTGACTTGGCACACACACTTATTTTGATTTTTTAAAATGACAACTCTTCCTTCGTTCATCTTTACTTGTCCACTATTGACTTTACACACACCGTAAGAAATAACAAATAATAGGAGTAATTTTACTATATAACTCTTTGAATATAATAAATTTAACGCTTTAAAAAAAGGTATTGGGTAATGAATAATATTTAATAGTAATGGTAAAATGAACACAAATGATAAATTATCCATTAATTTGTTAAACTGAACAAATATTTTTGGATATCTATTTTCAGTATATTGGATAAGTAAAAATAGACGGAAATAGTAATTAAGAGAAGATTTTAAGGATATAAAGAATATTTTAAATTATTTACTTTTAATAAGAACGACAAGTAATTAAAATAGTCCAAAGGTGGCAATATTTTAAACACATGTTTGCTATTTTCAACAACTTTCACTCTATCTACTCTAGCTTAAAGAGTTGAAAAGATGGCAAGCTTTCGCATTATCGCTCGCTCCACTTTGATCAAATAATCTTACTGATTGCTCCGAACTAAAGCTTTTGATTAAATGTTACTGATTTATTTTTATTTAAATATTAAAAGTTCTGATTAAGAACACAAGGAATATAACAATATAATTTCCACATGCCAAAATTTGGACATATATATTGTATGACTAGTAAGATAATTAGGTTGTGTTGGCTATTGTTTGTTATGTGGACGTGGCACGTTCTTCATTTCCACATCAAACTAAATACTAGTACTAGTAAGTACCTATAGCGGCCCCATGCTTAACCAAAAGACAACACCACCTTGTGTTTAGAATTTTAAAGGCTTTAAAGCTACTCTCTCCATCTACCTTTACTTATTTATTATTAATTTGGTGTAAGTTTTAAATAATAAATAATGGAGGTAATTTTATTACTATATTATTCATTAAATATAATAAATTTAATAATTTGAAAAATACATTAGATAATGAATTGTATTTAATAGCAAAGGTAAAACGGACATAAAATAATAAATTATTCATTGATTTTTCAAACTAAACAAGTACTCCTTCCGAATCACTTCACATGTCGCATTTTTATTTTACACACCCTTAAGAAAAACATTAACTAAAATGTAATTTGACTAAATTATCCTTATTTATTACTCCTCAATATTTAATATTTTTCTCTTTTACACTACATTAATATTTTTTCATATTTATGACTAAGGGTAAAAGTGAAAATAAACAACTAATTATACCTTGATTTTTTAAAATAACAACTATTTTGGACCATCTATTTTTAGTAAAGACGACAAGTAAAATGGTCCGGAGAAAAGTATTGTTGGACATCTACTTTTAGTATATTGGACAAGTGAAGATGGATAGAGGGAGTAAACTTTAAATAAGGTGTAGTGTGAATTAAGAAATTATGAGAAAATAAAATAGAGGAAAAATGAAATTTCAACAAACATTATTTCTGTCACAATGGTTAGGAAGAGGAGAATATTTTTGTTTATATTTAGAAGTACTTCTTCTTGCTCTTAAAGAGTTAAGAAGAGAGTCTTCTTTCGCACCGTTGTCATTACGGGTGGCTCAAGAGTTACGGGTGGCTCAAGAGTGAAGCCAAGGCCCACAAAATTTTGAGACCTCCAAAACTTTTAGTTGTGAATTTTATGATTTTAGTTTTATTTAAAATAATATTGAAGATTGTTAAAAAAAATTACAAATTTTTTACAAAAAAAAGGAGAAAGAAAGAAAAGTTATTTACTAAAAATATTTTAGAACCTAGAATTAAGCAACTCAAATCTTCATATTAATAAATAATTTTTTTACAATAATATTCAAGGTAATATATTGTAAACAAATGGCTAACATTTTATTAACTAGAATTGATCTTATTTTTATAAATAATAAAATTACTATGTGAAGTTAAAAATTTTATGACTTTTATAAATATTATACTAAACCCAAGTAGTATGCATGAAAAAACAAAAAAGGGAACTCAAAATTATGTGTGTATCTATATATATCTAAGACCTCTTGTTAAAATTTAATTTTAAGCCAATAAATTTTTTTCGAAAAAAATAAAAGAATTTTTATATTCTCCTCTTTGTCTGTGTAAAATTAGATGTAAGTTTTTAACGTGCAAAAAAAAGAATTTCAATCTAAGAATTTTATCTTTAAACAATCAAATCTCAGTTGAAGCTTCCAGCACTAGTTTGACATATATTTTTTTATACGATAAAGTACTATGTAATATTTTCAGAAAAGTGCCGTTTTAAGAAAAAGAAGTATGTTCATTTGATTGAGTCATTCTTGATACTCGTGCATGAAGGTAACTCCAAGCAACCACAATTTGTTGGCTATATCCGCCGAAGAGTCTCAATACTATGGTTGGATGACGCATATGCATAGAAGGTAACTCATATATATCCCTTGTAAAATAAATGCGAATTTAAATTTTAAATTTTATGAATTTATATACTAAATATAAAATTAATATACAATAATAATTGAGTTCATCTTCAAATATTTAAATTTTTTTTAGTACATACATTAAATTAAATGTACTCAGTTTAAGTAAATCAATCACTTCAAAAGCTAGGTCCATCCTTATTTCGGAGCATAAGTATAACATTTTCAATTTGGAAAAGGTAATCGATCATTCGAATTTCGGACGTCTGCCCAAAGGCCAGCCCAAAGGCAAGAGGCGTACGTAAGCTTTATCCATTTTGATCACAATTGTTATATAAAACACAGAAATTTTTTATACACATACATTGTTTGATTCAATTATATTTAAATGTGTTAAAGAAACTATACGTAAATATTCGTACATATCTAAGGTAATTATGAACATGAGTAATTTCATTTAAATTATACTTGAAAGTTTCAAGTTGAAACCAAAACGTATTTAGTAGTACTAGCTAGTTTGCACGTTGTTTCTGAACATCCGCCATGGAGCTAACCATGCATATTTTTACTAATAGCATTGTCAATTTTTCTTATAATAATGATGTTCTAGTTAATTTACGCATATTAATAATAATTATACCTTCAAATATCTGTCATCTTCAATAATTGATGGTGTTTCTATCTAATAAATCTCGTACTATAATAATATTGAATTCAATGTGCATTTTATTAATTTAATGTATTTTTGCACTTTGCCAAACGATTTGATGTCCCCTTCTCCACCATTTGTTTTTAAGGAATCTTTTTTTAATCCACCAAATTAAAAAGGCCCTACATTCTCCTCACAAGTCATTCTTCTTTCCCTGCTTCTATGGGGTACAGTACACTATCTCTACTTTAATGCCCCTTCAAACTTGTGGTTCATAAAAAGAACTCACCATTTCATATTTATTATTTTAGATACTTGTTATTCTCACTTAGAGAAAAGTGGATAAATGTTCTATTCCCAATGTCTTTTAGTTATGTGACCATTTTTACCAGAGATTAGTACTATTAAACAATACATGAGATCTGGATAAACTTATTTTGTTCTATTCATAATTATAACTCATTATTCCTCCCAAAAGAGAAATGAAAAATGGATTGGAGGTTGATCATCCATTACTCTAATTCATAAGTTTTTTCTTTGTTTTCATTGTGTCTGTGTTACAATCTAATCAAATTCGAATTTCCTAATGAAGAAGACTTTATACTCAAGATTCGAATTGAACCCGAACCTTTAATTAAAGATGAAAGTAATAACATAATTATAAGAAGATAAGTACATCGATTAGTACTTTCTTCGTCCTACATTAGTTGACCACTATACTAAAAATAGTTGTTCCATATTAGTCGTTCACCTTACTAACTCAAGAAGGCATTAATTATTTTTTCCCCATATTACCATTACAATTAATTCTTTTTTAAAATGTTCACACTTGTTTGTAAAATTCCAAAATTTTTTTTTAAGGGGATGAATTAGTAAAAGTACCTTCTTATTTATAATTTCATAACGTGTAAATAGGGGGACGAAGAAAGTATATAATTATAAGAAGATAAACACATTAATTAGTAAGCTAGTATATAATAGGATGAAAGTTTCTTTTTATTTTTTCATTTGGTATTCGCTATCCATATTTGAGCTCGATTAAGTCGAATTCAAGGATTAATGTGAGGAAGCACTCTATAGACAGAGGATTTTTCCATAGCCGGGGCTTCAAACAGTGATTAGAAAGCTATAATGACATAATTAAGAAAAAAGATAAGCACAGTACGTACTAGAGAAAGAGAGAGAGAGGGGAAGGAGACGTGTGGAGCTACAAAGGAGGGCTCAAGCAGAAGAATCAAGTACAGACATGATAGAATTCCAGCTGCTCTTAGTACTACTGAACCAATCTGAGTATTTTCAAGAACCCATTAAATGGAGTTGCAGAACAGTAAAACCAGAAAAGGAGGAAGACCCACGAGCCAGAATCCCCAAAACAACAACAACTCTAAAAAAGATACCACCTTTTCTACTTCCTCTGCTGCTAGTAACATGAAGAATAACGCCAGCAAGGCTGCCATGGCTCAGTACAATGCTGATGCAAAGCTCATGGCTGAGTTTGAACAGTCTAGTGTCTCTGGTAAGTCATTTGACTATTCAAAATCAGTTCCTTATCCACCACAGGATGCTAATGAAGAAGAAATCAGTGCTTATCTTTCAAGAATTCAGAGGGGTGGCCTTGTCCAACCATTTGGTTGTATGGTTGCTATTGAAGAACCCACTTTCAAGATTATAGGTTACAGTGAAAATTGCTTTGATATGCTGGGTTTTAAGATTGTTGAGCCTGCAAAGTTGAAAGGTCTGATTGGTGTTGATGCTAGAACCCTTTTCACCACTTCTTCAGGGGATTCATTGGCTAAAGTCCTGGCTTCTAGGGAAATTTCTTTGTTGAACCCTATATGGGTTCATTCTAGGAGTACTCATAAGCCTTTTTATGCTATACTTCACAGGATTGATGTGGGAATTGTGATTGATTTAGAACCTGCTAATTCTAGTGATCCTGCATTGCTGCTTGCTGGGGCAGTGCAGTCACAAAAATTGGCTGTCAGGTCAATATCTAGATTGCAATCACTCCCTGGTGGAGATATAGGGGTTCTTTGTGATATAGCGGTCGAAGATGTGCAGAAGCTGACTGGATATGATAGGGTAATGGTCTATAAGTTCCATGATGATAATCATGGTGAAATAGTGTCTGAGATTAGGAGATCAGACTTGGAACCTTATTTGGGTTTGCATTATCCTGCAACAGATATCCCACAAGCTGCTCGCTTCTTGTTCAAGCAGAACAGAGTTAGGATGATATGTGATTGCAATGCACAACCTGTTAAGATTGTTCAGAGTGAAGAACTAAAGCAGCCTATTTGCTTGGTAAATTCGACTCTTAGAGCACCGCATGACTGCCATAGCAAGTATATGGTCAACATGGGATCTATTTCATCGCTAGTGATGGCAGTTCTTATCAATAGCGGTGATTCAATGAAGCTTTGGGGTTTGGTTGTTTGTCATCACACTTCTCCTCGCTATGTGCCTTTCCCACTTCGATATGCATGTGAATTCTTCACGCAGGCATTTGGCTTGCAACTTAATATGGAGCTCCAATTGGCATCACAGTTGGAAGAGAAGAAAACTCTCCAAATGCAGACCTTACTATGTGACATGCTTCTTCGAGATGTTCCATTTGGCGTTGTAACACAATCCCCTAGTATTATGGATCTTGTGAAGTGTGATGGAGCTGCACTTTATTCTGGTGGAAAATGTTGGTTGCTTGGGGTGACACCAACTGAAGAACAAGTTAAAGATATTGCACATTGGTTATTAGTTGCTCATAAGGACTCCACAGGTTTAAGTACGGACTGTCTTGCAGATGCTGGTTATCCTGGTGCGGCTTTACTGGGAGATGCAGTTTGTGGCATGGCTACTGCGAGAATTACTTCCAAGGATTTTCTATTCTGGTTCAGGTCTCACACAGCAAAGGAAGTCAAGTGGGGAGGTGCTAAGCATCATCCGGATGATAAAGATGATGGAGGAAAAATGCACCCGCGATCTTCATTTAATGCCTTTCTTGAAGTGGTTAAAAGCAGAAGTTTGCCATGGGACGTTCCGGATATTAATGCAATTCATTCTCTGCAAATCATAATGAGGGAATCAATTCAAGAGACTGAGAATATCTCTCTAAAAACTATGACCTCTTCTCAACACAATGATGCTGATGGGCCAAGTATGGATGAACTTAGTTCTGTGGCAATGGAAATGGTTAGGTTGATTGAGACAGCCACTGCTCCAATATTTGGAGTTGATCCATCTGGCTTAATAAATGGATGGAATGAGAAGATTGTTGATTTGACAGGGTTGCATGCTAGTGAAGCTATTGGAATGTCTCTTCTTAATGACATTGCTCATGAAGATTCACATGGAACTGTTGAAAAAGTTCTACATAGAGCTCTATCAGGTACTTTTTTTTTTAGGGTTAACACAAGGATGTCTTAATAAAATTAGTGATTTAAAGCCAAATTTTAATAAGGGGCTTTAAACATGTATATATATATATATACACACAATAATAATAATATAATTATTTATAAAATATATATATACATATACACATTTAACTTCACATAATAATATTACTCTATTATTTATAAGATTAAGTATTAATTCTAGTTAATAAGATCTTAGCAATTTGTTTACAATAATTACCTTGGATGTTGTTGTAAAAAGTGACTAAAAACTTCATTTATTAATATGAAGATTTGAGTTGTTTAATTCAAAATTTTTAAAATATTTCTAGTAAAACATAGATAGTTTCTCTATTTTTCCTTTTTAATATAATTTTTGTACCTTTCTTTTACAATCTTCAATACTGTTTTAAGTGAAATTAAAATATATAAAATTTACTATTAAATTTTTTTAGAGCCTTAAAATATTGGGAGCCTAAAGCAAACGCTTTACTAACCTCACCTTGAGCCACCCCTTCCTTAACAGTTATCAGTATAATTTGGAAACATGCTTAACATTACATGGCTATAATTCTATGTATGTGTTCATTGTGTTCTTTTATCTTCATTCTTTATGCATTGCAGTCCATACTTGGTAACCAACCTTCTTAGATTTGAAATTCATGCCTACTGGTAAGAGAATTGGCTAACTATACTTATTGAATTGGCCTTTCAGCTTGTGAGTTATAATATATGCATAGTTATCTGCATTATTTGGGGCAATATTATGCTTTCAGCATTGACTAATCAGTCATCTCCACTGCATAGTGAGATTTAGCTTACTCTTTTAGTTGAAAAAAGCTATTTTTCCTTTTCTGAGTTAGTCTAACTTGTGATAACTTATGATTCAGGTGAGGAGGACAAAAATGTGGAAATAAAATTGCGAAGATTTGGGAAAGATCCACCAAAATCAGTTATATACCTTGTGACAAATACCTGCACAAGCAGGGACCACAAAAATGATGTTGTTGGTGTGTGCTTTGTGGCTCAAGATGTCACTCCTGAGAAAGCTGTCATGGATAAATTCATTCAGTTGCGAGGAGATTACGAGGCTATTGTACAAAGTCTTAATCCATTAATTCCACCAATATTTGCTTCTGATAAAAATGCTTGTTGTTTGGAGTGGAATGCAGCAATGGAAAGGTTGACTGGTTGGACAAGATATGAGGTCATGGGGAAGACACTTCCTGGTGAAGTTTTTGGTGGTCTTTGTCGTCTGAGGGGACAAGACGCCTTTACCAAATTTATGATTCTTTTCTACCAAGCAATTAGTGGTCATGACACCAAAAAGCTTCCATTTGGCTTTTTTAATAGGACTGGGGAGTTGGTGGAAGTGTTCCTAACAGCAAACAAGAGAACTGATGAGCATGGGAATATAAGTGGGTGTTTCTGCTTCTTGCAGCCTACAATTGTTGATCCTGAGGCATCAGATGAGAGACAAGACTATAAAGAATCCTTTTCGAAATTTAAAGAATATGCTTATGTCCGACAGCAGATGAAAAATCCATTGAATGGGATCCAGTTTACCCATAAACTCCTTGAAGCAACCTGTGTTTCAGATAATCAGAAACATCTTCTGGAGACAAGTGAAGCCTGTGAGAAACAAATATTGTCTGTTATTGACAATATGGATTTTCAATGTATAGAGGACGGGTAATGCTTCTTTTCTATGAACCTGATTAATTTTTTTTTGTTATAACTATGAAAAAAATTACCATTGCAAAATCGAATGATTACACCTAAAGAGCACCCATTCTCTTAAAAGAAGTGAGGCCTCAACAAAGAGAACTAAGTACATAATCTGTTGATCAAAAGAAGGCATTTCCAAGATCTTTTTGACCTCCTAAACATATCTACTCTTTCTTTGACTTCAATTTGTATTTGTTGTATGATTGTATCTTTGTCTATAACGTGGTTTCTGTATAATGTCCAGTTTCGAGCAGTCCATGTGTGATACACCAGTGCCCCCAGTCCTGCAGTTATAATATGCTTCTTTCCTTTATTCCAATGCTTTCTTCTCAATTGTCTAAGTGTAGTTATATTGTCATTCTGCTTCAAGGTAATGCCACACCAGTCATTGAGTTTCCCCCATAAATCAGTTGTCCACCTGCATTCCGCAAACAAATGTACAGCAGTTTCAGCAGTCCTAGTGTTACATAAGCAGCAGGCAACATCTATACTAGTAATGCCTATCGTCATTAGTCTATCTTTGGTCAACAAATTTCCTTGTGCAACTAGCCACAAAATGACACTATGTTTTGGCACGGTGATGTTATTACAGATCAATTCAGCCAGGTTCCATACACGTCTATTGCCCAACATGGACATATAGCTTTGAGACACTGAATATTTACCATTAGTTGTTAAGACATATTTCCTGTTGTTGTACCAGAGAGCCATAGCTCCTTTTAATTTGTGCAGCTTTTGCCAATACCAACTACTGTCTACAGGTGGGCAATGTGTCCAGAAATCTCCCTCCTTCTTCATATGTACCCATTTCACCCGTAATATATTTCTTTATTATTGATGCACCAAATCAGATTGCCCACACTTGCTATATTCTAGAGTTTGCAATCTCTGATGTTGAGACCTCCATACTGTTTTGGCAAACAAACTATCTCCCAAGCAACTAGTGTAGTCTTCTTCTTTTCTTCAGTACCTTCCCAAAAATATTCCCTGCACTTCTTATCAACTCCTTTGAGCACACTTTGTGGTAATATAATCTCCAGTAGGCCAATTAGCTCTACCTGCAGCTTATTACAAAGGAGAATAACCTCCTTTTATTTATTCTGTCCATTCAGGCCACGCATATTCCAGCTAAGCACATTAACCATTCCCAACATGGGATTTGGTCAATATCTCCACATTAAACTGGCTCGCTTTAGTAGTTTCTCTCTGCTCATGAGCTTGAAAACTACTAGTCACAGCCATAACATTAGGATTCCCCTATCACAATAGGAAATTTGAGTCCCTTGGTAGGTTGTGCCTAGGGGTGTTCACGGTTCGGGTAAAATCTGATCCAAACCAAAAAAGTGAACCAAACCGATTTTTATATGGTTTGGTTTGGTTTTACATTTTTAAAAACTGATAATATTTAGTTTGTTTTTGGTTTTGTTCAAAAAAACCTAAGAAACAATTGAACCGAACGATAAATTATATATATGTATATATATATTTATAATTAATATATACATAATATATTAATTTTTTATAAATAATTTTAAATCATCAAAATTTATTTAATAAATTGAAAACTACAAATAAATTTTTTTGATAATCGATTAGTTCGATTGGAACTTCAATTGAGGAAGATGTTGGAAAGTTCAATCGAGGAAGATGATTGGAAGTTCGATTTATGGAATATGCCTAATATGTTGGTTGCTACTTGCTAGGCAGAAAATTGAGTGTTAATATGGTGCTGTGAGTGTTAGTTACTATATCACTTCGTCCAGATGTTGTGTAATAGGTGTTATTACAATGTTCTATTGTTCTCTTATTTTTCTCTTTTTGATTATTTCATTAGAGAAGTTGCAATCTTTCTCTTGACTTGTTTGATACTTACTATATAGCTAGTCCAGCTTAATCTATTGCCTAGTAAACTTAACAACTAATGCAATTGATAAATATTTGACTTCTCCTCCTTGTTGTAGCTTGTCTGCTTGCTGTAGTGATCCGGATATTAGTTAATAGTTATATAATGTGCTGCTGTACACTCTTTTTTTTTGGGTTGTTGCTATACACTTTGATAATTTTCACTAGTTTTTTGATTATTTTGTACAGTGAAGATAATGAAGACGTATGAGTTGTTGGTAACATCTAAGTGCAATGTGTTAGTTGTTTAGTAAAAGTAATCACAAAGTTCGCAGAATAACAATCTGTTGTACATATCCAAAAAATGGCATTTGGAAATTGACAGCAACATATGATCTAAACTAGTTACAGAATCTAATCACAATCTTTTCGATAGAATGTTGTTGTATACATTTACTTTACCTATGACTCATAAATGTTGTGGGTTATTAATTTTATTTTCGTATATGTGCGACCCCTTCCCCTTCCTCTTTTTTTTCGTTTCAAGCATGGACCTTAACTTACCGAACTGGCTTAGTAAAGTAGAAATCATTAGCTGTCAACTGTTCATAGTCAGCAGTGGACCGAATAACCGAACTAAACCAAACCGATAAATATATATTTTATTTGGTTTGATAATTTTAAAACCGATTAATTTGGTTTGGTTTTGATTTTGGTTTTGACCAATAATCGATCCAAACCGACCTGTGAACATCCCTAGTTGTACCCATCTAAAACCATGTTGTGAGGGCAGGAGCATTAGTATTCTGGGTGGTTACCTTATTACCGTGATGTTCAGTTCCCCTTTTCTGGATGATGTTCCCACCCTTACCTTGCAAGTTGTTCCATGATTGTCAGAAAATCTCATATATGATCTCAGAGAACCATTTACTATTTTCCATTCTTCCAAGACCTTCTGAATGGGTTGTTCATCCAGTGGTTACAAAGAAGCAGTTACCACTTATCACTATTCTTTCCTCTACAATAACTCTTCCATGATATATCATCACGGGGTGGCTCAAGGGTGAGGCTAGTAAAATATTTGCTTTAGGCCTCCAATATTTTGAGGGCTCCAAAAAAATTTAAGAGTAAATTTTATATTTTAATTTCACTTAAACAATATTGAAGATTGTAAAAAAAGATACGAAAGTTATATTAGAAAGGATAGAAAGAGAAACTATCTACTTTTTACTAGAAATATTTTAGAATTTTGAATTAAACAACTCAAATCTTCATATTAATAAATGAAGCTTTTAGGTACTTTTTACAACAATATCCAAGGTAGTGTATTGCAAACAAATGACTAAGATTTTATTAACTAGAAGTAATCCTTAATCTTAAAAATAAGACAGTAATAATACTATGTGAAGTTAAATGCTTTATGTGTTTTAAGAATACTACATTAAAAACAAATAGTATGCACGTACAAAAAATGCAAACTCTAAATTATTATTATTATTATTGTGTATATGTATATATCCTTGCTTATGTATGTATGTTGATACTTGCTTCTTTGTTTCTTTTTGTGTTGTCTCTCTGTGCATAAAACTCTACTAAATGCACATTACTTTCTCCTGGTTCTAGCAGTAAAGTGGAGCTAGACATGAAGGAATTCGTTCTAGGAAATGTTGTGGATGCTATTGTGAGTCAAGTAATGATTTTGCTGAAAGAAAAAAACTTACAGTTGCTGCATGATATACCCGACCATATCAAAACTCTTCCTCTATATGGTGATCAAATTAAGCTTCAGCGTGTTCTGTCAGATTTCTTGCTTAGTGTAGTGCATCATGCACCTTCTCCGGATGGTTGGGTGGAAATCAAGGTGTTACCTGGTTTGAAACTTATACAAGATGGAAATGAATTAATTCATCTCCAGTTCAGGTAACTTGAGAACTATTTATCTATTGATGGTTTGTTACATAAGGACATAAGCTTACTTATTTTATCGGGTGTCTGTCCTTTCATGCAATAACACCTAACCTGTTGAAGTGCTTTGCGAGGTTTAATCTAATCAGTGAAAATATTACAGTATTTTTTTCACTTATTTGTTTTTTTTTTAATTATCAAACACTCACTTTTAATCTTTTAAATGAGAAGAGTAGAAAAATTAGGAAGAACATCCTTTGTAACTGTAAACATCTTTGTCATATAGCCTTACAATAACTATATGCATGTATTGTAATGACATCTACTAATAAATGTTTATGCAAAATTAAACGCTCTTTATTTTCTAGAATGGCTCACCCTGGCCAAGGACTGCCTGATGCTCTAATTGATGACATGTCTGGAGGAAGAAATAGATGGACAACACAAGAAGGAATCGCGTTAAATGTTTCCCAGAAACTTCTCAATATGATGAATGGACACGTCCGTTATGTCAGAGAGGAAAACAAATGTTATTTCCTAATTGACGTGGAACTCAAAACATCGAAATCTACACAATACGATCCGAATTTGGAAGGAATTCAAGAAATGGAAATCTAGACAACATGGTCCAATTTTGGATGCAGGTAGAGCGCTATCTCAAAGTACCTTTAGTTCTCCTCTCCACTTCGGGTGAATCTTTTTTTTTCTTTTTTGTAATAAGAATATATCTGGTATTTCTAGAGCCTATGGAGCATTGGAGTTGATTTTGATTCTCCTACCTTGTACATGATTATTATTATTATTATCAGGAGCATATGATATATTTTCATGTGGTTATTTATGTAAGATGTATATTTTTTGTATCAGACGCTGTAAAACTATTTTCTCAAATGAAATGCTCCAACATGTTTTGTTGGATAGAAGAGTTACATTCATCTGAAAAAAAATAAACAAATAATTCAAGATTAGTTTCTTTAAACCTCTTGCATGACTTATGTGTTTAAACATGGTGATGGAAATAGGCCCATTAAGTTTTACTAATTCATATCAATGAAAAATTTATTTCGTGGGAATTCATGTACTTCTATATGATATATAATAACATAATTGTGGACTAGCGACGTACTGGACTTGTAATGTATTGCTGAAGGGATTTAAGCCGTGAAAATGCAATGCCTGCTACATGTGCTCCTCTACCACTACACCGGACATCCTACGTGTCAGTTACGTATTGGAAATTTAATGTACCATCTCATCAAAAGAGCACCGGTTGGTTATGTGCGCGCATCTCGATTAATTCATTGGATAATCTGCTATAATCATCTACAAGCACATGTATTATTATTATTCACAATATTACGATTCGGTTAATATAATTTGTATTGTAATTTACTCACGATCCAAACGACCAATAAGAGATTCGCAATCATGTGCTAAATTATAGGTTTTCCAGCTTATAAAACAATCTGTACATGCTTCCCTTTAGATCTTGCCCTTTTATCACATTTTCCTGACGATTTTGTATATTACACCATTTCTCTTCTTTCAAGTTTTGTATAACAAAACTATTTTTAATCTACTGGCAGGTCAAGTTACATCTTACAATAATAGCATAGCCAATATAATTCCATAGGTCCCAATGTCTAGGCAGGGTGTCATGTACGCAAACCTTACCCTACCTCGTGGAGGTAAAGAGGTTGTTTCCATCTGAAAGACCCTCGGCTCTAGTAACGCACATCAAAGCAATTTTAAAAGGAAAATACATAAGTAAAGAAGACAGCAAATAATAGGGAAAACGTTACATAACATTCAGACAAGGAGGAACAATAACAGCCAAATAATGCGATAACCGAAAAGTCTAAATGATTGCTTCTTGAGTGAAAAGTAAAATATGAACCAAGCAATTTTGTTATACAATTGTTCTAGTAGATAACAATAGTCTCAAGAGAAGTTTCACATAAATACCAAAAAGTTCGATACAAAATGACTGACAGCTTTCCCTTTCCTTCCCACTGTACAAATTTCAAGCATCCCCCCTCTTTACTCCAACCACCAAAAAAATGTTACAAAACTACAACCTTGCATGCCATGTTGAGATAGAATTTGCCATTTCAACTTGCCTAAGGATTACAACATGATGCTTTGATGCCACGTAAGTCAGAAAAGCACCCTCTTCCTCTTAGAGATTTCTAACCAAAAACACCTACTCACTATAGTACAAAGAACCTCATACTTCTATGCTGTGCCTTAAATCATGCTACTCTACACATGTATATCGACACTTGTACTAGCCAGCTGCACACTCTTCAAGCCGCGAGCAAAAAAACGTTTCAATGCCACTGCTAGCTATTCTCCAATTTTTCAACTGGATCCTCCTCAGGTGGGCTACCTTGTGACCCCAGGAAGTCTGACTCGTTTGACTGGCAGACTTGAATATGCAAGCATCCTGATGAAAGATGTTCTTGAACAATCTGCAGGAAAGTTTTCATCTTAAGCTATAATTGTGTTTTGATGAAAAAGATGCAGTTTCAATGTTATCATCTCATCTCAACAAGAAAATCCAATCATATAGCCTGAAAACTAGGAGAAAAAATCAAAGCTAGCTGAATCACAATGCACGACATAACAGTAGTTACATTTTGCATGCTTAATTCTTAACAAGATGGTCTATATATTACCTGATCCCCCAATTCTGAGCTTTCTGAGTGGAAAAGGATTGGCCTACATCGCTTATCTTCATTCATCAAACTTGAATTCTGGAAGTGGGCTACAAGGGCAGTCTTTCCCTGAATCCGAGCATAAGCCAAAGCAGCCACTTTCTCACTGTTGAATTTCTCCCACTTCTTTCCATTAAATGCCTGCACAAAGTGAATACTCAGCACAACACTCTTGCTTCAAAAGTTCAAGAGCGCAAAAACAATACAATAGAAGGAAGAGATGATTAAGAAGGCATAGCAATCTTTATTTATAAACGGGAAGGCAGGAACTATACAACAAGGAGAGAAATAGCTTCAAAGCTCATAGACCTATCACTTTAGGAAAAGAAAGTAATACAGTACATTTAACAGAATAGACAAAAACAAACCTCATAAAATGGGATAATGAGTGATGGAGACAACATGTTGATAAATGCATATCCCACGTTGCATTTGTTCTGCTCGCAAGCAAGAAATTCCATCAGACTTTGAGAAACAAAAAGGAAACCACATAATCCTAACTACTATAGGCTTACCTTGAAGTCGATGGGCAGATACAGAAAATCAAAAGTGCCTTTATGTTGTTCATCAATAGCAGCTAAAAGCATCTTGGAGGTGTACCTGGAGGAAGACAAGGTCAAGTGTCACCCATACTAAAATAAGCCATACTTAACAAGGTACAAGCATTTAGAAGTTGCTATTACTTGTTAGGAATATTTTTAATCATCAAAGTTGTCCGAGTATCTCCACCGCATCTAATCTTATCCAAGTCAAGTTGAAACAGCTTCTTGTTGTCCATCTGGTTCCCATTATTATTGTCAACACGTCGAGTTCGACTACGTTCAGTCAGCCCCTCAAAGCTAGAAGCTGCATGTCCTGGGAAATGACCATTACCTAGGAATAATGGACTAAGTCTTTGGGAAGACATCATGCCAAATCCAGGAGAACCATTGTCCGACATATTCCTTGGAACAGCAAGACCAGCATTCAAAGTGGTACGAGCACCATAGTTAACCATCAAACTTCCATCACGGGGACCTATACCCATGCCCCTAAAACCTGGACTCAAGATAGATGAGTCTGGGTAAAAACCAAAGTGTCTATCAAAGGGAAGACCAGATGGAGCAGATCCAACATGTTGAAGGTGGTGCTGATGCTGATGCTGCTGAGATGAATTGAGGAGAGATTTTTGATGATTTGACAAGGAAAACCTGTCGCCCTGACCACTAAATGAAAAGGCATTCGCCAAAGACTCGGTTTTCCGGGCTGAAGAATTACTCTGTTGAGGATGCAACTTTGGACTGCCCCAGAGAAACTGTGGTCCTGATAGTGTTTCAACAGCAGACCCATTTGTATTTGAAGCACCCAAAGAGGTTACTGCTCCACCAAACTGGCTTATTTTAGGCTCAGGGAAAGAACTAGATTGAGGGAAGGGAGCACCATGGTTTGAACCATTAGGGAAATCTGCATGACTGCTCATTGTGTGATCCTCACCAATAGGTGCTACCCTCAAGGTATTTGATGGACGCGGATGCAAAATTGAAGCTAACCCATGTAAATTATTGCCAATGGTGGGACTCAGGGATCTAAAACCTGGTGAAGTGCCAGGACTTTGCGTGGAGCCATGCTCTATAGGGCTGCCAAATTGTGGCCAATTACCTGCCAGAAATATAAGCAATTTCCATACTATCAGATACCGTAGCTGCAATCAAAGATCTTTAAATTAATTAAGTCCAACCCCTCCCCCTTTCTACCGACCCAAATAAGAAATAGAGAACACAGACACAAACAGAAGGAAAAGAAGACCTTAAATTGTCTCGGCATTGCATAGAAGTGGAAACCCTCAGTAAACTTACCCGGGGAGGAATTACCAATTGAGGAACCCAATGGATGCCGAAGAATCCAAGAGTCATCTTGTTCAGGTTCTTGAGTTGATTGCAATACAAGACTACAAGTGCAACACAGAAAAAAAAAAAAAAAAGGATGCGTAGATCAAACATCGAGATTCAAGAAACTGAACCCAAATATGTAACAGCGCAAAAACAGAAACATATAAAATAATGCAACCTCGAATTTGTGGCTAAGGTACACCTAACTTGAAGGAACATCCAACAAAAAGAGACTCATTATGAACATCAACAAGCTCTAGAATTTAGCTGATATCAAAATGATGTAGTATGATGGCATGTTCATAAAGAGCTCAAGCTCGAGGGTATAAAAAGGCTGAGGAACAAAAAGCATTCAGGAAGAAGGAGAAGCAGCTGATGAGTTGCCCACTTGAAGCACAAGAATCTCAGTAATAATAAACATGGTTTGAACCGAAAAAAAAGGAGTGTAAAGGGACAACATCGTGCCATTTTAAGTCGTTCATGTGATTACACTTGCTTTTAGATGTCTATGCTACTGTTACTTTCCCTCATTTCTATCTGCAGGAGATGATATATATACGCACACGCCAAGTCTGAACTTGTCACAAGAGAGTAGTGGATGCAATGGTACTAATTCCTTCATTGACTAATCCTTCAAGGCTCCAATCTTTGGCCTTTGGCACTTTTGAACTGATCTTGTGTAAATCTCAAAACCCTCATACCACTCTCTCATGCCCGAACGACATTGTTTTTAAAAATCGTGCCACTGGAACATCCACAGACCTATACCACCCAGCAACTATCAACTTACTCTCCTTTTCCCAGATAAAATATCACAGGTGCTAGTCCATAAAGGAGTTATTTGACATAGTGTTTCTTACAATAGTATCCAGACCTCACGCAACTGAGTAAAGATTTATCAGAATCTCAGAGTTCTATATTATTCCATTGTCCAACTACTTTTTCCAATTGTGGCCTTTCAAAAATGAGGTAAGCCTCTCAAGTCATTCCTTCTCAATCAAAACTGTGAGACGCCTGGAAATGGTCTATACACAGCAGGAGATTTGTATAGTGTGTGCCACTCAGATGAAGGTAATGCAGACGACTAACCCCTTGACAAAACCAACGCACTAATGGCATACTTCTTAAGTGATACAGTATCTTCATTACTTACCTCATCAATTGAGGGTTTAAGTTTTTTCCTTTTTCCTTTCGTGAGGGTGGGGGAATATTGGGAGAGCTTGGTGGTCGATCACCATCCTGTAATCTAATTCAGCAAAACGGAAAGAAAACAAAAAGAAGGAAAAACAAAAAACATTGACAGACACCTCCGACAAGGGCGCATAGGGGGAAAGTCTAAATCAAATGTAATTATGTAACTAGGTTGTTCTAGATACTGTAACAGCAAAATGTTAGCAAAGCTCATGAACCAGAAAGAAAGGACTACTACCATCAGCTTCGAAAGCGCTAGTTTTTCTTTTTATCAAGAAAAAAATTGAAGTGGATTACTCACTTTCGACGAGCTCCTCCAGGGCGGCTTGGTTCAAGCTTTATGCGCTTGCCAGCTATGTCACTCCTATTTAAGGACCTAAGGGCAGCTTCTGCAGCTCTAACATCGTAATATTCGATAAACTTATGATGCCTCTTGTGTGGTGTTTCCCTTATCTGCAATGCGAGAAAGTGGGATGTCATATATACTTAACATAAACTAGAACCTTAAGGAAGCACACGAGGGAAAATGAAAAGATGGAGTAAAATGGGAACAAATGGTTTGACTAATCGAGTCTCTGACCTCTTTGATCTCACCATAAGCCCCAAATATTTGGCGGAGGTCATCATTTGATACTGATGGATCCAGATTAAAAACCACAAGAGTTCCTTGATTTACATCTTTGTCTGAGGGGTTGTCCTGATATATATTATACATTGAGGGGCAGAGAGAAGAGTAATAGGACAAGAAGAGGAGGTTAGTAAGGAAACGAAACAAATAAATAGTGTACAATGTAATTGTGTAAACCACTAAAAGTAGCAGACGAAGAAGCACCTTGGGGATTGAGAAATGTATGTCTAGTTTTCTCCTTCGCAGTGGCTTATTTTGCAACGCTCGCATTGCAGTTCGAGCAGCACGAATATCGAAGTATGATATCATGACAAAGCCCCTATGCTTGCACGCAGTATAGAGAGTCCGGATATCACCATATTGCTAATTAGAAGAAAAAGAAAGAAAAAAGAAAAAGAGAAAGATGTTAAAAACTGAAGAATTATTAGAAGGAGAAAAAACACCTTATAAATCAGCAACTTTACAAGACATTCTCGTCTGTCAAGCAACCAGTAGACTCAACTGTGATATTGCAAACACACCTAGGCCAGTGCTTTGACATTTTCCATGCTAAGCTTAATTTGCAACTTATACAATGATACAGTAATAAGATTAACAGGTTTCCATAACAAATTGAAGCATCTGATGAACACAAATACCCAGTGAATTTAACGACTAAGGTATACTATCACTACAAGAGAAACTCACAATAAGCAGAACATTACCGTTTTGTACCAACAGGAAAAAGTAGAACTTAGGCAGTTCAACTGACCAAGATTAAAGAAATAGAAAAGCTTTAGGATCGTAATGAAGCCTCCAGAAATGGCAAAAGACAGACCCATTAGCTTCTTTTCTACCACAACGCTCGAGTACTGTTTACAGAAAAGACATCTTTCCACAGAAATATTCATCCAGCATTTCAAAAAAGAGGACCGGAGAGCAATATGGTTCTAGACCAATTATTAAACTGACAAGCAAAACCCATCCCTAACTAGACAAAACATCATATTATATTATAGTATAGTATATGACATTACGTTATAATTACACAGATTTATGGTTCATAACATACCTGAGATTTTCTATCCTGTGAATAGGTATATTGTTATTTCTACAACAAAAGGCAAGTGAAACCCACCGTGTTATATACCATTCATACAGTAGTACTAATTTTTTTGATAGAGACTCAACTAAGCTGAAAGTAAATCAAGGAAGGAGCTTAGTCTAGATTAATGCTAAAAGATTGTGATTTAGCATTAGTTGTTTGTTGGGGTAAAGAATGTGTGCTAATGTGAAAGTCGAAGATGATTAATTTAGGCTTAGAGGTTACCATGGTTGAAGAAAATGCATATTTAAAAATGAAAACAAGAAGGGAAAGGAAAAATCTCTAGAGGAGCAAGTTGGCCGTTGGCCCCTAGAAGACATTTTCTTATTGGTTAAACCGATAATCAATCGTTAAGGAGTTAACTGACTAATCGAGAACTGACAATGAATATCTTATTGGTTCGGTTATCGATTTAGTATATTTACAAACCGATAAATCGAACCGATAACATACAAAATCAAACGAAACCGACCGATAAGCAGCCCTACTTCCAAGTTTGAACAAAAGAAGGTAGAAACGGTGCATTACTTCAGTTGGGTGTAAGGGTCCAAATGCCATTAATTTATACAAGAATTCGTGAAATATGCATATGGTTAAAATTTACATTTTGTAATACAAACTTTATAATAATAACATGAATTAAACGTGCAATGCACGTCCAGAGAGACTAGTTTATATTAAAAGTGGGAACACCCCAAGTGAAAAGTTGAACTACTAAAATGCCCTTAGAAAGTTAAATGCCATTTTTGTCCTTCAATCTAATCTAAATTGTTCTTTTTACTATTATTATTATTATACAAAGATGTAAAAGTACCTAGCAAGTTTTACGATTAATTAGGTATTGAATTGTAAGTTACTTATTAGCAAGATAATAAAAGGATCCTTAATTATATTGTACAGTGAATTAGCCTAAAAGGAAGTAAGATTTGCGTAACGTGCATGAAACTTTTCCTTGGTCTTAAAATTATGTGATGCAACTTATTCCTAGCACTAATGGGGAATTAAGTTCTTTTAATATGCATGTAAATGCCCTTTAATTTGTAAAGGTGAAGAAACCCAACATTCATTTCAGGCCTTTTCATCACCGTGACTTTCGAATTTCTATAGAGATTTTAGGCATACTTCTTGGCTTATAAATATAATTGTGTGCTTCACAAGATTTTTCTCTATGGATTGTGTCATGATATAGTCTTGCTTTATATTGCAACTAATATTTTCTTATTTGGCCGAGGGTCTATCAGAAACAACCTCTCTACCTTGTAGGAGTAAGGTCTGCGTACACACTACCCTCCCCAGACCCTACTTGTGGGATTACACTATGTTGTTGATATATTTTCTTATCCGGTTAAGATAATAGACCATGGTGGTGATCATGATATGAATGAATTATCATCATCTTCATTATCAAGGTGAGAAGAAAATGAAAAAACTGAGGGTGCTAATCACTGGTATATAATCTACAAGAAGTTGACAGTAAAAGGCTTTCTTAGAGTTGGCTATATATTATGCTCTGTTTGCAGGTTCTCTAAATATTACTATGTTTGATCAATTTTCATTAGAGGTAGTTACCATTAAATATGGAGCAAAAAATTCACTCGACATGGATATATTGTTTTAATTAGATTCACGCATCTGTTGTTATAAATGTTATAAATACTAATCAGATGCGGAGGTAGAGGGGGGTACAAGGGGGTAGAAAAATTATATTATGCAAATAGGTAAAAATATTTTTTTCCCACATATGTATAAAGTGTTGAATCCCTTAGATAAAAAGAATTTATTTTTTAAATTCTCTAATTTGAATTCCTGGCTCCGCTACTAATTCTAATACTATACTAAAATAGCACATATATATATAAACAATATTAAATTAACTTCTATAATATAAAATAAGAATATCAATCTTTAGTATGACTAAGCATTTCATTGGAGTTGAATACACGCTGGTCATAAATTAAAGAGATATCAATTAGTAATTTCAACTTTCACATCATGAAGTAGATGAACATAACTTTTGTTACTATTTTGTAACTCGACACAAAATTTGATAATTATATACACAATATATGAATTGCCATTCATCCATACAGTCTAACATCTTGATTGTTAGGTTAGCATGAGGGCCATGATAAATTAATGCAAATTATATTAATAAATTCAATGTCATTTCCACAATGTGTGATTCTATTTCTCCATGTCACCCTTTGAAGAAAATAAAACAAACCCAAATTCATTTATTGGAACTATTTTTTTATTTTTTTTTTGGAGAAATAATTGAACAACTCTTCTTGTTTTGGTAACTACAAATATTTCCTCAAGTGAGATAGCTTTCAATTAAAGTATCTTTCCGATTAACTATTTTGTGATACAAACTTTAAACAAAGATTGGAGATTAACATGCAACGCGCGTTCATGAAAACTGGTTATTACACATGCAGGAAACTCATTAGGGAAGAGCGCTAACAAACCGGAAGAGAGGGTCACATGAAATTACAAAGAACATAGCTATCCAGTGCAAGATATGAGCAACTAACCTCAAAGAGAGTTCTTAGCTCAGAATCCTCGACATTGCTATTTATGTTGCGAACAAATAATGTTCTTGAAGGGTGCTCTCCAAGTGGATGTTCTCCGGTAACTGTACCCCCACCATTTGAAAATCCATAAATAGCAGCTCCATTGCTACCAACTGAATCAGCCAGACTTACTCTTGATATACCCAGGTTTAAGTGTTCCTGACCATCAGACTCCAACTCGAAGCCTCCTCCACTGCCAAAAATATCATACTCATCCAACTCATCTGTGTGATTAGGAAACCGACTAGGGTCAAACCCATCCATTATCCCAGCTAAAAGTTCATCCTCGTCATCAGGAAGCAAGCTTCCAATTGCACGATTTTCACCATCATCCAGCAGCTCATCAACCTCTACATCCGGGTGAATTTTCTTCAAGCTTGGTGATGCATCATCAGCGGATTGATGACCATGTTCTCCGTCACTCAATGTCACTACATCCAAGAATTTCAAAGAGATTAAGAAGATGTGAGATTTTCTTAAAGAAAAGGGAAATGCAGTACGAGCGAAAGACTCATCAATGTATTCATACGCTTCTCATGTAGAAGAACAGGCACTGAGCTTGAGAAAAGAGAAGCATCACTAGAGACATGGACAGAATCAGATCCTGGACAAATCTCCCATGGTGTTCTTCCCTTTTCTTTAGATACATTTATCATTGGCATCTTCAGAGGATCTGTAATGCAGCATAATTTGGGCAGATTAATAAATACAGTATCATTCCTGGAGAATCTTCATGGATCATTGCACATTTGAAACAAAAACACTTGGCCACTCAATGCTGCCTTATACTTTTAAAACAAAAGCTAGAAAAAGCTAACTTAACAATCGGTAAGCAATCCAGCTAAGGTCAAATGCACACAAACTACCTGAGACAAACTAGTGTACATACTCAAGTGATATTGTCAACATTACATGATTGCAAGGAAAACATAAGTAAACGGGCCTCTACTTGAGCCTGGGGTTGAGTCTCTCCTATCACCTTCACATTTGTTATGTGATTTTATTCTGCATTATTCATTTTCTTTCTGATGAATTGGATATTTCCATAGTTTACATTCATATACATTAGCTAAAGAGACCAAAGAGCATTTCACAAAAAACCCTTTTGAAGGTCTCCGGCATATCCTTAATGCTGAGGAATACAACGTTACCAGTTTCAAAAAAAAAAGAGCATTTCACAAAAAAGTTACAACCTAACAGGTATGATATACAGGCTGAGAATGCTAATTGATACAACAGTGAGTGCTCTTTTCCAGCTCTAATAGATAGCATAAGATAACTGTATAATTAAAATTTTAAACCTCTCTTGCACTGTTTCAGTTTTCAACTTCTTAAACTTATGGGTGAAGCTGTACACTTGCAAACAGAAGATGGTCATCTTTGGGTCCACAACTACACCAATCGGTCAATTATTTCCACTTGCTGCAAGATGCCTCTCCTCAAAATCCTAGACCCACGAGATGCCCCCAAAGACGACAACAACAACAACTACAACAACAACAAAAAAATACCCTGTGTAATCCCACAAGTGGGGTCTAGGGAGCGTAGAGGGTAGAGTGTACGCACACCTTAACCCTACCTCGTAGAGCCCCCCAAAGACACCAACTCTAATTAAAGAACTAATCTTTTTTAAAATCAACTTTCAATTCCTAATAGAAATCTTTGACTCCTTTTTTCTACCTTGGTAATGACTTAAAGGAGGCCAAGATACCGACCAGGCTATACTCAGCAAACATCTATTCTTCCCAATCTGTACTAAACATCTTCCAAGATAACTGAGCATAAAAAGCTAACCAATAAATAATCAGACAGAAGAACATAGACCAACATCTGCAAAAACACCAGCATCAGTTGATGGACAACTTCATTCATCTCAAAACAAAGCAAGCACAACCACTACACCAAAGCTCTAATTTTGGATATTAAAAGTAAACAGATAATTAAGTAGCTGTCAACAGAACAAAGATTAAATTACTCAATGGGTACATAAACCAACAAATTCCAATTCAGAGGTATGAGATTAAAGATCGTTTCTTTACTCCATTACAAAACTACCCAAATGAAGTCAAAGTTCCCAACTTTCTCAAAACCCAATTTTATCACACACAAAAAAAAACACCAAAAAAAAAAAGTGCTTACCCAGAAAGACAAAAACCTCGTGCAAGTTAAAACCTAGAATACTAGACTAAGCAAACAAGCCAAACACACCTCAAGAAAACAACTTCACAAGCTTCAATCAAGACAACCCCAGAAAAAAAAAAGCAGAATTTATGTCAAACAAGCCAAAAAGAAGGAAAATAAAAAGAAAGTACCTCAACAACAGTAGCAGAAAGGTACCAAATCAACCACTCCAAAGAAAAAGAAAAAAAATTGGCTAAAAAATTTACCAGAACACAAACCCACAAAAAGTGGACCACGATCGAGCAGAATACCAAATAGAGAAAGGGCAAAAAAAAAAAAGTACAGATGAATACACACACAGAGACGTGCAGAAAGAGAAAATGTCTTTTCTTTTTTCTTTTTTCTTTTTTCTATTTTCACACTTCAAGTGCAGAGATTATATTACATATATATATATATATATATATATATAATAAAATATATAATAATATATATAAATAAAAAAAGAATTGAATGAGATGATTGGAGGAAAGAAAAGTGAAAGAAGAAAGAGAATGATTGAGGACAATCGTGGTGGGGGTGGGGGTGGGGGTGGGGGTGGGGGTGGGGTGCTGAAAGAGTTATTGCAGGTATAAAAATATTTGGAAAGAAATAGTTGGGGAGTTATTTATTAATTCAACTTAATTAAATTGTATTTAAATGTTATCTGGTGTCCACACAGTGAAAAAATAAATAAATAATGTTTTTATGTTAGAATTTTTATGAGGAAGTTATTATGTTTTTCAACTTGGATATCATTAGGATATGGTTTAAACATAAATTCCTTGATTTATGTAGCTTTAATTAATTTAATCTACCTTTAAATTTAAATTGTTAAAACATAATAAGTTTTTTCAAGTTTAATTTGTTGTGATTTTATGTCTCAAAATTACAAGATTTAAACCCTAATTTTAATTGTACATACATTTTTTCAACTAATAAACTTTAAGTTCATTATCACGTAAATCTTTTCAAGTTCAATTCGTTGTAATTTCATGTCTCGAAATTACAAGACTTGAACCCTAATTTTAATTGTACGTATATTTTTTCAACTAATAAACCCCTAATTTTAGTTGTAAGTATAGCTTAATGCATATATTTTTAATTGTATGCATGTACTAATGAACTTAGGATTTTCAAGTTTAATTTGTTGTGATTTTACGCCTCAAAATTACAAGACTTAAACCCTAATTTTAATTGTACGTATATTTTTTTTAACTAATAAACCCTAAATTCATTATTACGTACATCTTTTCAAGGTCAGTTCGTTGTGATTTTATGTCTCAAAATTACAAGACTTGAACCCTAATTTTAATAGTACGTACATTTTTTCAAGAACTAAATGTAATCTCATTAGTGCATACGTCTTTTCAAGTTCAAGCTATTGTGATTTGTGTCTCACAATTACAAGATTTAAACCTTAATTTTATTTGTACGTATATTTTTTCAACTAATAAACCTTAATTTTAATTGTATGTGTAATTTAATGCATATATTATATTAATTGCTTATGTCTTTCTTTGTGATAATTATTTGTAGTTTTTTATCATTTAAGTAATTAACACAAAATAGGATCGATGAATAAATTATAGAACACACAAAAATAAATAAATAACGTAACTAACATATAAATCTAAATTATCAACAAAAAGAAGGAGCTAAGTGTTGGTTGATTTTATCGTCATGTACAGTGCACTAATTTAGTGCGATGTATGTGCAGTTATGCATTGATAATTGTTAAGATTAGGTTCGTTCAAAAGTCTCATATAGCGCATTAATTTAATGTGTTATTACTAATTTGGTTCAAATTTTATATCACATTCTATTTTTCGGTCACTTTTTTATATTTTATTTGTCATTTAAGTTTCAAACTCCATAAAAGAGGAGTGTTAATTTTTAACTTAAGTCACCATTTATATCTCATTCTTCTTTTATGAAAGTTGTGTAGACATAATCTTTGGTAGATTATCCTTTTGAATACTTAGATTCGATTTATTGCTTGTTGATATATTACTCAACTTTATAAATAAAATATTAAAATGGCATCTAATGTTTACAATTATTTATAACTTTTTAGATTGTGGTTTAACCTTTTTTTCTATAAGATTTTTAATTTGCTTAAAAAGAATTTTTATTCAATAATTTTAAAAATTCGTAAAAATTGCAAGAGAAATAAAAAAAATACCACGAAAAGAAACAACAAACTCAAAAATTTGCATCTCATACTATTCACGCGATACATTGCTAAAGTGAGCAATAATAATTTGGTGTAAACATCGATACGAACAAATTTTTATCATTTGACTATATTATAATATGTAATAAATTAAAGAAATCTTTATATATTAATTTAAAAAGTTCATAAATTACAAGAATCTTTTTTTTTAAAAAAAAACTTACCCTGAAAGAGACGACCAGCTCAAAATTTTGCATTCCATACTATTCACGTGATACATGGCTAAAGTGGGTTAGAATAATCTGGTGCAAATATTTTTTTTTTCACTTGACTATATTGTATGTAATAAACTATTAGTAGGAAAATAATTATCCATGTGTTGTTGATGAATTTGTACGTAATTAATTAATTAATCTCAATCTATAAGTTTGTTTCTCCTCGTTTGTCACAAAATTAAGTTTTCAAAAAGCAGAAGTGCATACTCTATCATTTATAGTGCATAGAGCTGTCAAAACGGGCTGGCCCAATCCAATTCAATCCAATTTTAACGGGTCAGAGAGTTAAATGGGTTAGGACGGGCTGACTCTTTTAACTAAAGAGCCTTTAAAATAGCAATTCAATCCAATCCTAAGTGGGCCGCGAGCTAGAACGGGTTGACCCTTCAGTAAAAATTAAAAGTGACCATGTAACATAATAAACGAGAAAAAATGCAATTACTAGAAAATCACCAACCATAATAAGTCTTCATTTTAACAACAGGTGTATACGATAATAATTAATATCAATCAAATGAAGAAAAAAAAATAACTAGCTAGTTAAAAAGATTGTCAACATACTTTTGCACATCTGAATTATAATAATCTAAAAATTTACAAATCTTTTATACACAAAAGTTTTGCCCAGTTACAAAATTACAAAATTAAAATTTGAAAGTGTTAAAAATAACGTAATCAATCAATTAGAGCTTAATAACTTCACTTTAACTGGACAAAGATTTATTGAAGGAAGATTTGAACTAAGACAGAGATCTGGACAAAAAAAATAAGAAAAACTGCGCACAAAAGAAAGAGAAATGACTTTTAAAACCCCTAATTTTTCTTGCTGCTTATGAGCAAAGAGAAGTCGGAAGACCAAAGGGCAAAAAATATGTATATATGAATTTGATATATCATATATAATAGAATGATGTAATGTATTATATTACTAATGACTATTGATTAAATGAGTAATTACTATTGTCTATTTGTAATGTACTTTGTACTTCTTTCATTTTTTGTTTTACCTTGTTTAATTATTTTAATTTTTTATTTAATAAATAAATATATTATTAATTATTTTTTAACTTAGCGAGCTGGCCTCAACGGCCACGGATTAGGTCTCTGAGGCTGATGGGCCAAGTGAGACTGCGCGTATAAGCCTCACTTTTAAATGGACTGGAAAAACTTAGCCCAACCTCGCTTAATTAAAAGGCTGAATTGGGTCGGCCTCACGGGCCAAACTCATTTTAACAGCTCTAATAGTACATGTGAATTCATAATTTCTCCATCAAATTAAACATTATATAGATATAATTTTCAAAATTAATCTAATATTAGTTATTGTTACTCGCTATGTTCCAAAAGAAACAAATAATGCACTTAATTGAATTTTTTGTTATTTACTTTTAGAGGAATAATAATCAATTCTCACTTATTTACTCAAATACAAAAAACAAACAACCCATAAAAGACAAATTGGAACTGTTCACGTTTCACATTAGCTAATTGAAGTTGAAAGTCCCTTTGAGTGACCCCATTATACTCGTGAGTTGTACTAAACTAATGATTACAAGTAATAATAGTAAACTACTTACATTTAATTAATAAAAAATTTTAAAATACTTCACGCTAAACGTACTTGGACAACCTTAGGTTTGTAATACTAGGATAAATTATTTTATTTCAATTACTCTGTCAGTCATAACTTGTTTAATTTTTTTTGGTTAGAGTCAACCAACTATCTAGTTTAATATTGGATTAATTAGTTTTCTTCAATTAAAATTTGAATTTTGCAAGTCATGCAAAAAAAAATAATACTATAATATTTTATTTGGACTACTTTATTTGTCGTTCTTACTAAAAATAAATGGTCCAAAATAGTTATCATTTTTAAAAATCAAGGTATAATTTGTTATTTGTTTTCACTTTTATTCTTAATCATAAATATGGAGAGATATTAATATAGTGCAAATGAGAAAAAAATTAACTATTGAGGAGTAGTAAATAAGGATAATTTAATTAAATTACACTCTAATTTTTTTTTATGAGATGTATAAATAAAAAAATATGACAAAAAAATAATCCGAAAAAAGAATTTCTCATATCAAAATGGTAAAAGGATCAAATGTCACCTTTTTCAGGAGGAGAAGAAAAAAAGTTTTTAAATACTTAATTAGTACTAGTATATTATATAAAATGAAAGTGGATCATCGTGTGGATATTTATTTATTAGATGAATAAGAATAAAGTTTAGGGTGATAAGTGTAAGGAATATGCTTTTATGCCAACTGGAATCTTGGAATGGCATCAAATGGAAGATGGAGGTAATATTTTACTGGGAAATTTGACTAGTTTTGAAGCTGAAAGATAAATTCCGTTGTAAGCCAAATAATTGTTATAAATAATAAAACAAGAAGAGAAAAATATTGTAGGGAGAAAAGAGAAGATTTCTTTTTCTTTTTTTTTATGAATGTGTTTTTATCAAGAAAGAAGACTTTTTATTTTTCTTGAAACTGAAAAATTTGACTAGTTTTGAAGCTGAAAAATAATTTTTGTTGTAAATCAAATAATTATTTTAAAAAAAATAATTATAGTAGGCGTTTGACCATAAATATTATTCACAATATTTCGGAATATGTTTTCACTTTATTTCAGAATACTTGTTTGGCCATGAAAATAAAAAACATATTCCGGAATATGTTTTCACAATTTTTGATTTTTTGAAAAACACCTCTTGAGGTGTATTCACTATTTTTGGATTCAAGTTTTCCTCACTTTATTTTTAAATACTACACCGACTTAATAGTCTAAAATATTTTTAAAAATACTATGGTCAAACACAACTCCAACTCTATTTTTCAACTTTAAAGTGAATACCAGATAAAGTGAATACCAAAAAAAAGTGAATACGCTTTTTATTTTTATGGTCAAACGGGTCCGTAGTGTATGAGTCAGATTGCATGCATCTTGACTAATTTCATTAGGGTTGTGTATCGAGCGCTTCGATTCGATTTTGAAAATTATCGATTCGATTTATCGGTTATCAATTTGTAGAGATACTACACTGCTAAAATATATGTTAATCGAATATTGATCTTTATCAGGTTAACCGTTAAGTTTACACGTGAACGTTTTTCTTTATTGAAAATCACTTACAAGCATGTGATAAACGAAATCGAATAGGGTATTGCAAAAGTTATTATGTAATTTTTGCCTGAAAATCAAGTTTCATTAAATTGAATATGATCTACCAGTTTAGAATGAGTATTGACAACACAGTGCACGCGATATTAGAAAGATTAATTGCAAGTAGAAAATATCAAGCATAACATTTGATACAAAAGGAACCAACTGTTTTTGTGCTATCTGCACAACTTGAATAGTAAAACATAATGAACCTACAATATCTAAGTTAGTATCAGGTTATCGGTTAACCCATTAAGAAAAAAAAATCTTAAATCGATATAGAACCGATAACTCGATAGAAAATAAAATCGAAACCATTATCGAATCGTTAAACCAATAGCATTTTATTCAATTTGTGTTACCGGGTTCGGTTCGATTTGAACAACCCTAAATCTTATGGTATACCTAGCACCTTTCACCACAAAAAAGTAGTGGTGGATTCAAAAAAATTCACTAAAAGAGCGAAATATAAATAAATAAACATAAAAACTAATTGAGGGGGGTTCAACATTTACTATATATACATAAAAAAAAGATTAACCATACATAAATAGTGTAATTTTTTACTGAAGGAGGTTTACCCTATGCCCAAGATGGCTTCGCCCCTGCCAACAAGTATTAAGTAACTTTGACCAGCAAAACTAAAATACAGTATTAGATAAGAAGTAGTGTTTTTAGTTTTTCCAAAGAACACTTAGCACATCCAGCTTTTTGCTTTAAAATTTGATAATAGGTGACTCAACTGAACTTTGTCAAAAAATACTTATTAATACTTCCTTTTGTTGTAAAATTAAGAACAAGAATAATAATATAAAGTGAGAAGTAGACAAGAAATTAGAAAGATAAAAAATAAGATTTTTTTAATTCTTTCAAGTATGTTCAAGTGTATACAATATGAGATTCTCTGCCTCTATTTATAATCTTCATAAAGACATACAAAAGATTGTCATTACATAATATTAAATAAGAAGATTATGGAAAGGTTACAAGATGTGGGAGTTATACCCATAGGTCGGTGTGTGAGTAATGGAGGAGTAAGTTCTTGAAGTAGCGGACATCCACATTAACTATAATATTTTATAACACCTTCATTTTAAAATAAGTGATTTTTTTAGTTTGAGCACATTTCTTAAGAAAATTACTCATTTCTAAAAGTAAAATATTTTTTTACTAACTTACCCTTATTAAATACCTTTAAAAAATGTAGTTCTTTAGTAGTTTTTGATTATATAAAATTTCTTTTATTTGATTAAGGATAAAATTGAAAAAAATATTATTAATGTCTTATTGACTATGTAAAACACCACTTTTTTTGAAGTAAATAAAAAAATAAAAATATCATTTATTTTAAAATAAAATAAATGTAAAAATTTAAAACATCACTTTTTCAAAAATAAAAAAAATAATATTTATCTTACTTTCGAAAAGTAAAATTTGGACATGTGACTATTAAGGGCTCTCATTTGGACATGTTATTTTTTTTGTCTTATTTTCCAAAAAAAATATAAAAAAATATTTGGTTATATATAATGGTTTTTTCTTTTTTCTTTCTTTAAATAAAGAATCATGAAAATGGCTGTCAAGGTTGAACTTTTTTTTTACTCACGAAACTCGTACGTAATTTTTATCAAGCAAAATACATATACAAAAATAACTTTAAGTTTTTAACTTCCAAAATACCCCCTTTTTCAACTTTTTTTTAAAAAAATATCACATTTTCTTAATGTCTAAACGCATAGTAAATTATTTATTCTGAAATAAAACTTATCTTAAAGTAATTGAATTTTTTTAGAGTAAGGGTGTGATTGGTAAGGAGGAAATTTTTTAAAGAAAAATAAGTTATTCTTTTTACTTATTTTTGATATTCGATAATTAAGTAGAAAATATTATCCTATAAATATTAGGGCAAGGAGTGGTTGGGGTGGGGGTAAGGGTGGATGAGAGAAATAATTAATGCGGAATGCTATTCATGAAATCCCCCGCCCCCTCTATTTTCATTTAAAAAGTTATTTTCTTCATTTTAAAAAAAAAAAATCAAAAAAATTAGACCAATTTTTTTTTTTTAAAAACCCCCATAACAAACACAACCAAACTGTCAGTTAAGGGAATTAATAGTTGCAACATCTACTACTATTATGAGATTTATACATAAAGTATAACTCAATCATTTATTTTTAATTTCAAGTATTGTGTCTTAATAAAAAATTATACTAATCTCTTTCTGAAAAAAATAGCCTAGAGAATGCAGACGGAAGAGAAATGATTTGACACTCAGAAAAAATAAAGATCCCATTTTTGGCATATTATAGTTACTTAGGACCCGTTTGGCCATAGATTTTTCAAGTAATATTTGAGAAAAAATTTGATAAGTAGTGTTTGTTCATATAATTTGTCATTATTTAATAATTTTTTTTGACAAATAACCCAAATTCCCAAATACTAGAAAAAACTAGTATTTGGGAGCTTTTAAAAATTTAAATTCTACATCAAACTTTTATCTATTACAAAAACACCCTCTATTTATTCAAATTCTACACCAACTTTTATCTTTGAAAGGAACAATAGTCGTGCTTCACTACTTGTTATTTGCTGCAATGAAGATCCGACTGACTTGTGGAAATCATGAATCTTACGTCGACGTTTCTATCTTGCTATGTATTACAAATTTATGGTTAGTTTTGATAGTTTTTAAAACTTATGAGCATAAATCATATTTCTTAGAAAAGTGAAATATATTTTCCAAATACTATGACCAAACATATGGTGAAATATCACCCAAATCTTCACTCAAATAATATTTACCAAAAATATTTGAAAATCTATGGCCAAACGCTAGCTTATTATGTTTCAATAATGCTGAAACTTCCACTGTTTCATTAGTAAAGATCACTTCTAATGTTTTTGTTTAAAATATTGGAGATGAGGTTTTGCCAAAAAAAAAAAGTTTTAATCTTTGCTTTGCTTTTCACTAAAAAAGTTTTTGATTTTTCATCTGATAACTCAACAAATAATTACTACTTTAAATTTTGTAATAACTATCACCTTTTGTGAGATAAAGTTAACAACCTCCGGATAAAATATGAAAACTTTAAACCCTATATCTTAAACTCTAAGTAGGCGTTTGATCATGATTTTTTTTTATTTTTTTTCGGAGTTGAATTTCAAAAATGGTGTTTGACCATAAAAATTTGAAAAATTTCGGAATTCAACTTGAATTCCGGAATTTAAAAAACAACAAAAAAGTTGTTTTCACTTTTTCACTTTCACTTCTCTCACAAAAGTCAAAACAACTTCAATTTATATTCATGACCAAACACAACTCCAACTCCAACTTGTATTTGGTTTTCATGGCCAAACGGGGCCTAATTTTCTTGCAAGAACTGCAAAACCATTTTTCTTTCTTAGCATTTGGTTGGAGACTTTTTTTTTTTGGCTGCAAAAAACTTATTTTTCAAAATGTTTATTTGGGCAAAAAATTCCTACTATACCGAACCAGACAACATAGAAGATGAAAGAGTGTAAATGGAAAAGACTATAAACTTATAAGATTAACAGTTTTGATATAGAATATGGAAATTTTAAACTTTATATATAAAAATGTAAAGTTATTTAATTTCGTAGTTAAATGAATTTTCAATTTGAAATTAACAATTTTGTAGTTATATCATATAATAATTTTAAAATTACTAATATTAGAATAAAATACCAAATTAACAAAGAGAATCTTTCTTTAAAATTCTTCCCCCAAATTTCTTTAAAATATTCAAGATTAAAATTAGAAATAAAACTTTACCCAAACTTATCTAGTGTAAAATCAATTCATATTTTATACTATTCCCTGTATTTTCCATTTTTTAATCTAATGAAAACATCTACTACCACCATTTTTCTATTTTTATCTTTAATAATAAATAAATTCATTAACAACATGTACCTTCTGCAGAAAGTGTTGTACTAAGATTCTATCTTGCTGCAAGATCTTTTTCCTTTTTTACTTTTCAAATTTCAGTACTCTCTTCTTTGTTCAGTGTTATCAGAAAACATGCAAGGCTCCTCCTCTGCTCTTTCCTGTTCTTCAAACACTATCTCTGCTCCACTTGGTCTCTGCTGTACTCAAAGAATAACACTTCCCTTTCGAAATCAAAGAATTGGTTTTTTGGAAAATCCATCAACCTTCAAGATTTTCCATTTTCACCAAAATACCACTTTCCCTTTGCTGCACTGCACTGGTAATTTTCTTTTCCGTTAAAGTTTCAATCTTTCTTGATTTTTGAGCTTCCCCTAATGGTTTCTTGATTTTTTCTGACTTTTCCGAACTGGGTTTTTTCTGTTTAGTTAGTAGTATCAGGCTATCAGCAATTATTTACTTAGACCCTGACCCGCGCATAGCAGGAGCTTTAGTGCATCGGACTGTACTTTTTTATCAGCAATTACTCACTTCCATCGACTAATAAAATATTTTGAGCATAAAAGTATACTGTTTGGAAAGAATTGTGAAGTAGTATATTTAGTTCTCAAGATGTTATACATTGCTTTTGTGGATTTTATGTTCCTTTGAATTATCATTAGTACTAGTATTATTTTCTGATGAAGTGGTGTCCAGCCAGTTTGGCAAGATCCTTTTGGTTTGGTTTAGAGATTGTATGTCAATGTAGAAATAAGCCTGTGGCTTTGAGATTTTTAGAGAATCTGAATTTCAGAGAACCCCTAATTTGTTCTAAAGACAAATTGTTGAGTATTTGGAATGAAATGGGTCCATATATGGGGTGAATGGATGTTGAGGATTTATACAGTGGACCCCAATTAGTTTGGGATTAACACGTTGTTATTGTTGTTTAATACAGTGGACCCATAATTTGGATTAACAAGTTGTTTTTGTTGTATTCTCTGTTGAATACATGCTGCTTAATATGAAATTTTAGGTACATAGTATGACATTTGAGACTTAAAACATTGGACATGTCCTTTTAAGTTCAGCTTATTTTCTACATTTCCCGTCTTCGTTTCTTTTCTTTTTGTAAGTTTGTTCTGTTGTTTGTCTATTTATCTGGTTTGAAGCAGTAGCATCTTCAGATAACTAAATCGATGTTATATGTAGTTAAGTTAGTCATTATTTCATGAGTTGGCGAATTAAGTTAATGTTAGCAACACAATATCAGATTCATGTAAGATACATTTGTCTGATATGAATTAATTTCTTGGGTCAGATCTTTTGCTTCTTTTAGTTAGCTATCTATGTCTTGACTAGGGAAGTAAAGCGTCTCGGCGACTCATATATTAGGCGGTTTTGTTCGGAGGTGACACACTTCTGGCTTCATTTGGTACTTAATCTTGTATTTGCACTCTGGCAACTACTTTAGAATCCATACCCAAGATCAAAAGTGAGAGCATCATTACCTAAGCAAAGAGATGCAGAAGTATAATAGGAAATGAATATTTGTTCTTTTGATAGGTTGAGTATAGATGAATGGTAACTCAAGACATATTCATGTTTTTAGCCTATCCCAAACAAGGTACAATGACCACGACCCATCACAAGACACCGGGTTTAATAGAAGTTATGGAATTGAGCAAAACCTTGAATTTTGTGTTGTTATTTATTGTTCTATGGAATTTCGCTTGGCGTATTTCCTTCAATGACACACCGGTTAATCGTTAGTTTATCATCTGCCTGTATATTTTTTATATTTGTGATTATCTTAAGCATGATATATTGTGATTGTTGTAATTCTACACCCTTAACCTTAAGCAAGTGTGAGACAATCTTTGAATTTGTAAATTGTTACAAATTCCAAGTAAAAGTTCCCTGACTCACGTTAAGCACATAACATAGAAAAATTATATATGATGTTCAGTTTCCAGAAAGGATATCAGCTCATTATAATGTATGCTGTCTACTTAGAATTTGTTGCTCATCATGATATACAATTTCATGTGTATTGATTATCATTTACAGAGCGTCGTGCTTAGACTGTTAAGCATCTAAATTAGGCTAGAGTATTACAGTAGTCTTCATTCACCAGAAAGTTTTTTGAATAGTTTCTGCAAAATCACTCGGTTCTAAGTTAAGCACCTTTTGTGTTTGTTGCATTTCAGCTACGGAGGAGATCTTGGAGGCTAGTGAGACAGAGGGATTATTTGTTGAAACTGGGTACATATATAGTGTTCATGGGCTTCAAGGAGAGGTTCGGGTAAAAGCTACGACTGATTTCCCTGAATTACGTTTTTCCAAGGTAGAAACCATCAGAAACTTAATAGCAGGACTGAATTCTTGTTTTTGGCATGCTTGAGAATATCCTTTTCATGAATTCACTCTTAATTCAGCCAGGAAGGCGATGGTTGAGGCAGCAAGTTTCAGGGAGAGATATGGTTCAAGAAATCGAACTAATGGAGGGAAGAGGTCATCCAGGACAGAAGAGTTGGATACTTAAATTCCATGAGATTAACACAATAGAGCAGGTGATCTCAATGTAATTATGCAATACATTGGATTTCCATGACCCACACTATTTTGTTTTCCCTTATATATTATGGAATGCAGTAATTATATCTTTTGATTATCAAGGCCTAATCTTTCCTATGGTGAATCAATTCTGAATCATGCATGTTACATTCACAGTATTGCATTACGGCAAAGTGGCAGTGTCATGTAAAAAAGTTGAAGAATTTTATATGACATTATTACCAAATCGAAAATATTTGGATCATCTGTTGTAAATAAAGGCAAATTTCACTTAGCCTATTAAATATGGAACCTTTACTACAACTCTCATGCCAGTTTTATGTATTTCCAGAGGCGTATTTTGGAAATGGACTTAATCTTTATCCTAGGGCATGAAAGTTTGATATATCTTGTTTTCTCGATTTTCCTCAGGCCCAAAAACTTGTGGGGTCGGCCTTACTGGTGAAGGATGAAGATAGACCAGTCCTGGAGGAAGGTGAATTTTACACCCGTGACCTTGTTGGGATGAGAGTTTTTCTAAAGGTTTGTGTTCCAAGGTTCTGAGTTTTATACAAAGTACAGGTTTCTTTAGTTGAATTTCTATTGGAGCTGAGTGGACTTAAATGGAATGTTCTAATTTTGTGTGCACCAGGAAACTAGAGAACTGGTAGGAACTGTTATTAATGTTTTCGACAATGGAGCTAGTGATCTCCTACATGTTGAGCTTCTACCAGATCGAAATGCAAAACCACGGTTGGAAGGAGGTGCATCTGGTCCTCTTGTATGGGTCCCCTTTGTTGAAGCAATTGTTCCAAATATTGATTTGAGTAAAAGGGAAATGCTGATTACACCTCCAAAGGGTCTTCTAGAGTTAAACATCCGTGCGGATGAGAGGTCCAAGAAAGAGAGGCGACAACTTGTGAGTTGCTTTTCTTATTTCTCCCATTTGGCCAGAATTTACCATATAGGTCACACGCTGTTGCAGAGTGCTGTCAGTGTGGTTTCAGAAATCACAATTTGTTTTAAAAGAAATTCTATTTATCTTTCTAGAGAAGTAACACCTTGTGAGTTGTTTTTGTTTTATTCACTTTTCCTGCATAGGAGTGCTGTCTCAATCATTTTAGAAATCACATTGTCATTTTCAAAGAAATTATAGTCAGCTTTTCTCAAGTAGTATGATTGGGTTCTTCCACATTCATTGTTGGTTGCAAGTTACTCTTGCGTGGTTTACTTTATGAATTTGACCAAGTACAGATGTATGTAAAGCAGTCAAGTTTAACCTCAATCAATTTCGTTTCCTTGTCTTCTTCTTGGCGGCTTCTCTAGTACTCCTCTTGCGCTTTTGCCATCCTCGTCTTGCCGCCCACCGCTTCCAGGGCCAGGGGTAAACCAGATATAATACCTTAAGTTTGGAAGTAATTTACCAAAAAATTACAATTTGCCTTAGATTTTCTGTAAGGAATTATAGCTTCCCTCAAAACACATTTTGTTCCTCTCTTTCCATATTTTCCACCATATGCAAGCTGGTATTGTATTCCACAATTTTCCTAGCTCTGGTTGTTCCTATACTGCTCCAGCTTCTCAAAAATCAACAAAATTACCAGGCATGATGCATGATCCATGTGACACCCAAAAAAATAAACAGTTGCCAAATTTGATCAATGACTGGACAGTGAAGAAACGGATGACTAAAGTGGTTTTTGCCTTTGTTCCACAAAGATACCAGCTACTGCAAAGTGTGAATCCTCTTTTCTGTAAGTTGTCCTGAGTCAAAACTGCACCTTTAGCTACTAAGTATGCTAATCTTGCTACTTTATATGGAGCCTTTGACCTCCATATCTGTTTCCATGGCCATGGCCATATCCGTTGCTCCTCTCTGTAATATTACCTGACACTTCGACAGTATAGAAGCCTCCACTTTGTCAATCCCATTTTAATCTATCACCTTCATGGGAAGTCCCTGAAAACTCCCAGTTGTACTGTAAAATTCAGCAATTGTCACCAATTCCCAGTCATTGAAATGGCTCCTGAATCTGATGTTTCATATCTCACAGTCCCTGGATTCTGCTACAGTAGCTTCAAGATACTGGACCAAGTTGAAAAATCAGGAATTGTATTTTTAGATGATTGTGGACTATCCATTTGTTATGCCAGAAGAGAACTTTCCTTCCGTTACTCACGATGATGCTTGTTTTTCGCAAAACTCAGACCACATTTTGCCTATAGGCGATCTCTTGTTTTATCCTATTTGTGTTGCTTGCATCCTCTGTCAGATGCAATCATTTCTAATCTTGCCCAACAGTTTTTAAAGACAAATTCATCTCAACATTCACATTTCTATGACACTTATCCTATGAATAATTAGACCTTAGCAGCCTAACATTGCTGGCCTTACTGCCGTGTAATAAAACTTTGTTAGGTACTTTGTAGTTGCACGGAATTCCATATCTCTCATTCATTTCAGTCATCATATTTTAATGCTTTGTGTTATATCTTCATCTATCATGTCTTTTTTCTTTTAAGGCCAAGCTTAAATATCTCAAATTTTCTGCATTTGGGCACCACAATTACATTGAATGTCACTTTGCCTTCATTCTTATTATGGAGGCCAAACTTGCGGTGCATATATCTGTTATTAGTTCTACTTATTCTAGAACCCTAACTTATTGGAGTGTCTTTCCGTATTTTCAACTTTTCGTTGACTTGTTCATTTAATCAATTAACAATCATCTGCAAATAACAGTTCCCGCATAAAAGAAGTGTAGATGACTGTAGCCACTTGTTAGAAGATGGTGGTTGCACCATGTATTCACATCATGAATAGTTGTTGACGCCACAATGGTGAAATAACAACGAGGTGAATTTGATTTATGCACAATAATAAATTCTTTAACATCTAAAATAAATGGTTACCCACTTCTCATAAGAAATGTAGTGCAGTTACTGTCATTAATAGATTTCATAATTTTCTTATCTGAGCTCAATGACAAAGTAATTCTTGATGGAGAGTTCATACTTAACTTCTCCAGATGAATGCTGGTCATTAAGTAATGCCTCTAAAGTTGCTTTTCTCTCCAGTGCTCCTCTGTGATTGTCGTAGGTACTTCTTCTATAGCATGGAAGATCTAGCGTGTTTGGCCTACTCATCTTCTGCTTTTTCAGGAATGGAAAGAGAGAAAAAAGTTTCAGAAACGCCTTATAGCAGCCAAGAAAATATTGCATGAAATGGAACAAGATCATATATTTCACGGTTTCAGATACGGAGAGAAAAACCAAAGGAGCTTCCTTGCAAATCAGATAGTTGATGTAAATTCCATGTTGCTTCAGCATGCATTGCAGAATAAAAAAATTCCATATAAGAGGTGCAGCTATTAGTTAGTTTCCTGTCTTTTGGCACTATATACCCTTTTTTTAACCTGCCAAGTGTATGTCATACATGCTTTAAGTAGGCTAACCGTTCTTTTACACTGACATCCCATATTCTGAATGTTTAAGTACAAAGGCATTGGAAAAAGTTAGGATTCTTTTTGAGACCTTATCTTTTCCACGGTTTTGTGGTAACCGGCGTAAAACTAGAAATAAATGTATCCTGGATTATTTAGTTTGATAGATCTTTTCAGAAATGTAATTAGCACTGTTTTATAGTCTTACGAGTCGTGTTACAGATTATATCCAGCAAAGAAGAATATGCGATAAATAATGGTGGATGCAACTTGACCATCTTAGAGGTGGTTGTCAGTGAGAAGGTTATGGCATGTTTGTGTTGATACCACAGTACTGGGTTCACTTATTACTTGACTTTAATGATTTTCTAGTCAATTTGGCAATATTTTAATCATTTAATTTGTAGCGGCTGCAGGCATTGTATAGTTCTCTTTTGTTACCACTAGAGTTTTTTTCATACTAGAACCAGTCCTTTTCTAGCAAAGTCATATTAATCTGATATTTATTCATTGAAATTCACCACGAGGATATATAGTATCTACATGAAAAAACTCAGTCTACCTTTATAATCCAGTGCACTGAGGAAATGTTATATAGTTTCTTTCCATACACATTCATCATGTTACACTAAAAAGTTAGAATTAGACATACTTAATATGCACAGGTTGTACTTTGCCCCTAAAACACCTCTAATTCCTTTCCAAAACCAAAGAAACCGAGTATGCAAGCAAGGATAGTGAGCCATATTCTTCTATCCTCCTTGGCTATCTTCATTCCAGTCCATCTCCAAAACAGAACCTTTACTAACCTTGGCGTTACCCAGCTGAGGCCAAATGGATTCAATAGCATGCAGCATTCAGCAGAGTTGTCCTGTGATACGACAGAAGATATGATTCATGAGCTATTGTTCAACAGAAACTCATAACCTTAAGTGGAGCTCTGTTTTTCCAAATGGTCTTTCGAAGACACTGTACTTTTTTCCTTTAATAATGTAACAAAAATTGATGTAGTGGGCAAATACCCGGTATACAAAAAGTAGAGAGCGTATGGAAAAGTATCGTTCTCTACAAACGTCATCCATCATCTTTAGGTAAAGGTTTGTTGGAAAGAAGGTTTGAGACAGAGTTAGATACCACAGAAACATTCTAAGAATAGTTTAGAGTACTCCTTGGTTTTTTTTCTTGTGCTTTTAATCAGGATTTAAATATATCAGCTATTGCTTAGTATTGTTTTTGCTATCAGTGAAATTTAATTTACTGATTGAAAAAAAGATGGACCTTCTCTCTCAAGTCTAAGACATTTTTCTTCTGCCACACACCAAAGTAATAAGTATTAATTCTTATCTCTTTACCTTCTGCGTTGGAGTTATACTAATTTGTGGTTCTAGCTTTAACTCAGGAAACCCAGTTACCTATGGTTTTCCAAAAAGTAACTTGAGTTATCACATAAATTAATGGAAATTGGTTCCTCGATCACTGTCTCTTGCTTCATTCAATTGTTGCTGACAAGTGAAGGAAATATCTGCCTTTTTTACCTGCCACACTCGCCATATGTTGATTTTTAGGCCTAAGGATGTATGTATAGCCATAGGTTGAAAAGCCAGATACAGAAATCTGAACATGTGATCCTGTACAGATGGTCTTGTGAAGTTCAGTTGAGATGAATGCACCTCTCTAGCTGAATTATTCTCCTCAAAGAAGCAAACAATCAATTTGACCTACTTCTTTCCACCCTCACCCCTAGGAATATCACACATTGATTAATCAAAGAGAGATTCAACAACGAAAAGAAAGATCGATTCTTTGGGATCCTTCCTTTCTTCAAATGGAACAAAAAGAGATAGAATCAGGCCGATTCCCAAAATGCCTTTCTGGATATTCCTCAATGTCCCGGCTATTCACGGAACGTGAGAAGCAGATTTTTCCCCTCCCCCCATTTTTTTTTATATTCTTATTATAATAAATCAGAAAAAAACAATCAGATAAAGTAAAAAAAAATCATAAGGAAACATTATGATTATGAAAAGCAAAATCTTACTAAAGAGAGAAGTCTATTAGACAATAAAGTATAAAGTGATAAAAGAAGAAAGAAAGGAAGAACCAAAAACCATAGATACAAATTGACCTGTGCCTTGAATGATTATGTATTTCTAATTAATCTTCTGCAGTGGACTGTTCAAAATTGGTAGCGCTGAAAGATATATAGGAAGAGGTCCAGGTGAAGAACTTATTAGAAGAACACACAATGACGACATACCCAGTGAAATCCCACATATTAGAAGAACACACAAAGCTAGAAATCTCATCTTTTTAATGCAAATTAGTTATGCTCAGAATACTTGTTGGGTCATGTCTAGGACGGTGTTCATTTACCTGATATTGACTTTTATATATAACAAAAAAAATGGCCTTATCTCAGGATCATACTCATTCTTATTTCTTTATTTGGGGTTTGGTTGGAGAATTACTATCATTTGCCTTGAATTTGGAACTTTTTTTCCTTGCTGCAGATGGAGCTTTCCAGACTTTGTTAATGCTTTACAAGTAAACAATACATTGAAACTATCAAAAGAGTTCTTCTCTAAAGAAAATGTCGAACACTCAAGCATTGGTTCTAAAGTTCAAGAGCAGGGTCACTGCCTCATATCTTCTGGCAAGGTTGCGATTGTTTTAACTTTGGCAGAAAGCAAGCTGCTTGGAACGTCATCTATTCCTGAACCTGCTGGGCCTCATAATAATGAGGATATTGCTTATCTGCATGTCAAGGCATTGCTAGATGACAGCCACAGACTGCTCAAGGTAGTCCTTCATTCAGTAATAGAACTAGAGACGGCATTGTGTTTTGTAAATTGAACTGCTATTACCTATATGCCCATCAAGATTGAAGTATATCTACCGTGTAGTTGTCACTTTATTCCCATCAGCCAATTGCTTGAAAGTAGATCACAAATGCATTACTATTGTTATTGGATGATCCTGATAAAGTTTGGGGCATGTAAGATTACGAGTTTTTTCCTAGACTTGTATACATGCAAGTGTAATTCACATTCAAGCTGATTAATTAAAGGTCCATTTACTTTAGTTTTGGATATCCTCAGGAAGAAGGGGTATTACTTGTCTTGCTGGAGACAGTTACTTTTCATCATGTTTTGAAAAATTTCTTGTCAATTGCAGATGGAGGACCGGCCCTCTGTACCTCTTATATTGGTGTGTCCTGCTGAATCTATTGAATATCTCAAACAATTGTTCATGGATCATGACTACTTCTCTTTCGACTCTGAGAAGGTTAGATGCATGTACTTTGGCTAATTATTACATGACAGATAGAAAGCTTGGTCTTAATTATCTATAAGGAGTTTAAATCACGTTCCACCATTGTATCTTTATTGTTTTAGGATAAATGTTAGTAATACACACTTTTTTAGCTGTGACAATTACTATTAGCACTTCGATTGCCTCAATCAAATTCTGAATGTAGAGATGAGCCACGTGATTGTTGTTTGACTGGAACTTTTTCACTCATCCAGTCATGCTTTAAAACAGATTTAGGAAGTCTAAGCGTCTTTGATGCGGCTATACTTCTTTAAAGTCATATATATTTACCTCAAAAAAGGGCAGCCCGGTGCACTAAAGCTCCCGCTATGCGCGGGGTCCGGGGAAGAGCCGGACCACAAGGGTCTATTGTACGCAGCCTCACCTTACATTTCTGCAAAGGGCTGTTTCCACGGCTTGAACCCGTGACCTCCTAGTCACATGGCAACAACTTTACCAGTTACTCCAAGGCTCCCCTTCGATTGGGAAAAATAAGTTGTGTTAATGGCCTCATCGTGTTCCATATCCTTATTCTACATAATCTCTACCCTGGGCCAAATAAAGCAAAGGCCAAAGCCTTCTCATTTACTTCCGTTGAGGGAAGTTCTATTGCATGCTTATAGCCAGTTCATCTGGACTTGAAACTATTATCTCTATGAGAAAGTGGACGAGTTTCTGCTATCAGGTATTCAAGCAACTTCCGGATATCGTTAATTTTCGTTGGTCGGAACAATGTTAATTTTCGTTGGTCGGAACAATTTTTGAGATAAGAGTATTTAACTACTGTTAGCTATGATTTTATTCGCATTACTTTATAATTGTTTGCTGTAAACTATGTCCATTTTCTCTTTCAACCGGAAGAAATGTCGATTTTCTCATTCAAACGAAGAAAATTTTATCATCACTATTGACATGATAATAGGTTTAGCTGCGTGCAGTTTCTTAGTTTTTACATCGTTTGAATCAATCATAGGTTTGGTTCTTGGAAGAAGAGAAGCTCCCTGTCGTCAGTGCTTCACAGGAAGAAGAAAACAAACATAAAATTTTGATGAAATCACAATGGAAGATACTCCAAAGACCAGCTGGATCTGCAGGAATTGTTACTTTGCTCTCATCACAGAACCTACTAGAGCATTTACATGTGATGGGCGTGGAGTATATTCAGGTGAGAGAGTTCAGATATTGGCTAGGTGTTGACTTCTGGCTAACTGTTTTTCATTTCACATTATTTCGTTGTTGTTACTACTTTCAATTCTGTATTCCCTTTTTCAAACGGCTTTGAAATGTTTTATCTAATCCGAGGGTCTATCGGAAACACCTCCTCTATCTCTACGAGGTAGGGGTAAGGTCTGTGTACGCTCTACCCTATCCAGATCCCACTTGTGGGATTACACTGGGTATATTGTTGTTGTTGTATCAGTGGTTTTGCACTTCTATGAATCTGTATTAGCAGTGGGTTTGCACTACTATGAAACCGTGTTAACAATTGGTTTGCATTACAGGTATGTTCTGGTAATCAAGAACTCATAAATGGGGAGATGCTACTTGGTTTTACTAAGTCTCGTGAAGCCAATGCGGGGATCCAAGTCTTCAGGGAGGCTGACTACTTGGAAGAACACTTCAACATGGTATTTTCCATTGATTTTGCAAAGAAGTTGACTAAGAAGATAGACAAACTTCAATTCGAAGCCATTTTAAAGCCAAATCAGCATGTGGAGATGGTAGAAAAAGAGTGGGTTGATGTCATCCCCTCCTCACCCAACTCATATGAGTTTCATTCTTCAATTTATAATTGCTTGAACGCTTGTCCTCCTAGTAAGGTTTGTCTGGTAGACATTACTGCATGATATCGATATCTGCATACATGTATATGACTCCCAATTTAGCTACAAAAGCATAGAAAATCTTTTAGTAACACAAGTATCTTTGTTCTTAATATCGTACACTTCTTTTCTTTTTCTTTTCTTCTGTTTCCTTCTATTTTCATTTATGGTCATTGACCATGTGAGGAACTGTGTATCTATATAAAGTTCAAAACCATTCAGCTGTAGCCTGTAGGTTCGTATTGAGCGGTTTGAAAGGCATGCCATCAAAACTTTCCGCTCTATATCTCTGAGTATAACTTGCTTCTTTCACTACGCCGTTTTAATGCTTCTTCTCAGTGAGGTAAGCTTGCTGAGTTTGTGTTACTTATATCCCAGACGATGAGGCTTTGTGCTGTGAGTTGTGATGAGCACCACTTCAATCATTTGGCATTAGGCTTCAAATTTGACCCAACAAACATTCAGTAGGATGGCTATTTTTTCTCATTTGCTGTTTGTTGATTCTTTCTGATTGCATTAGTTTTTTATGGTTGGAGTTGAAGAACTGGTTCACTGGTTTTACAAATGCTAGCAGAAGAAAGGCAACATACCCAATGTGTTCCCACAAAGTAGGGTCTAGGGAGGGTAGAATGTATGCAGACCGTACCTTTACCTCAGAGGTGAAGTAAAGAGGTTGTATAGACCCCCGACTCAAGACGAAAAATGACAAGAAAAAGATGAAATGAAAGTACAAGAGATAAAAGAGAATAAACGAAAACAACAGATAGTCGCAGAGCTATATTACAGCAAAATAATACTACAATCGAATTACATGAAACACTAGATAGTTTTAGAAGCTGAAGAACAAGAAACTAAAGGGCAACAAGACACTGCATTCCTACCTACTAGTATGATGCATTCCTACCTACTAACCTTCTATCCTAACCCGTGCCTTCCACACCTACCTATCTAAGGTACGGGTGCATATATGAAGACCTATTTTTAATACGAAACAATAATTTTCCTATATATAAATGGTCCTTTATAAAAAATTGTTATCTCCAGAAACGAAAACTAAACCATGAAATGACCACGAATTTTTTTAAATGATTATAGAGGATTTACATTGCAAAACCTAATGATATTCGGGATTAAAGCATAGTTGTTTTATTTTGAGCGGTTAGACTCATTCCTAAGGTGAATGAAGGACTCGTTTGACCATAAAAATAAAAAATGTATTCACTTTATTTGGTATTCACTTTAAAGTTGAAAATAGAGTTGAGTTGTGTTTGGCCATAGCACACAACAACAACATACCCAGTGTATTTCCACAACATGGGGTCTGAGGAGGGTAGAGTGTACGCAGTCCATACCTATACCTCAGAGGTGAGGTAGAGAGACCATAGTATTTTCAAAAATATTTTAGACTATTGAGTTGGTGTAGTATTCAAAAATAAAGTGAGAGGAAAAATTGAATCCAAAAATAATGAATACACATCAAGAGGTGTTTTTCAAAAAACCAAAAATAATGAAAACATATTCCGGAATATGTTTTTGATTTTCATGATCAAACAAGTATTCTGAAATAAAGTGAAAAGTATTTCAGAATATTGTAAATAATATTTATGGTCAAACGCCTGCGAAGTCTACGTAGACGCAGTGATAGTAGTTTTATTGTTGGTGGTTAGACTCATTCCTGATGTTAATATTTACAATGCAACTCAAATAAATATTCTACAAGAGATATAAAAAAAATAGCTAATGGACTAACAAATATAAGTTTATTTTATCTTTTCTTTTAATATGAATTTTAAATATTTTATTCTAATATCTGAAATTTCTCTTTACATTGGAAAAACGTACTATGATTACCCCCATTAAAATTTAAAAGATTTTATATCTTATTATTAGAATTACATAAAACTGACAAATAATTAAATTAAATAATACTAATCAGGCATTAGACCATATTATCCTTAATCAATCAGGACCGTTAGTTTCATCAAGTAACTTTACAGCCGTAGATTGTTTTTTTGCCCTTGACGGCTGTAAAACCCTAGCAAATGCCCATTTGCTTCCTATATAAACCCTAGTATAATACTCCAATCATCCATAAGCCCCTTCGGATCTGCAGAAACCCTAGTTCACAGTGAGCCCCTTTTCCTTTTGTATGTCCATTTCAATGTTTTTTTTTTGTATTTAATGTTTGTTCTTTAACTGTTTATTGGTAAAATCAAAGGTACAATGGCGGTTCCTCTGCTGAAAAAGAAGGTAATCAAGAAAAGGGTGAAGCAATTCAAGAGACATCAGAGTGATAGGAGAATCACTGTCAAGGTATTGTACTTACATTTCTTGAAAACCCCTTTTTGTATTAAGCTCGATTTGGGTTTATTTGTTCAGTAGTAGTGAAAAAAGATTAGTTTTTTAATGGGTGGATAAAATTTTAATGGGTGGATAAAAAGTTGTTTACTTTGTTTGTTGTAATTATTTTGTGTTGGAAAGGGAAAATGATGACAGTTATTGTCGCCCCAGTCTTAAGTTGCATCCAAATTATTGGATTTGCAAGGTGGTGATTGACTCATTATATCTGATCTTCCTAAACAATAATGCTAAGACATGCTATATGGTGTGATGATGCTTATCCACCTATTCTGTAGAGTTCAATGATGAACAAATACATGCACTACCATCTGATCTTATAGCATATCTCACCTTCTTTGAAGGTTTTGGGTTTTCCCAATTTTATCTGTATGTTTTCTGATTTGGTTTCTTTGAAGGTTTTGGGTTTTCCCAATTTTATCTGTATGTTTTCTGATTTGGTTTAAGTTCTCCAAGTGTTCAGACACTGATGCAGTCAATGATGATTTTTCCCAAATTGCTGATTGACAGTGATTAATATAAAAATATCACCATCTTTCGGCTGAGATTGCATCTAGAACTACTTGTAGAACTACTTGTGCAGTATTTTCCCTTTGTTTTAATCACTTCCTCCAATTTACCCTCAAATTATTTGTTGCCTATGGTATCTAATGTCCAGACTTTACTCTGTTGCTGGGTGTTTCGTTTTTACGGGCAGAAACTAAACTATAGAGCAGGTGTTGCGACACAGTTGGCTTCTTTATCAATAAGCTTTCTGTTACCTTAACCCTACTCACATCTCTTCTGTTAAATAAGATTGTATTTTGTGGTGATGAGATCTCTGCAATTCTACTATTCTGTTATTTATAAACAGCATCTTTTTAGTTGTAGCTTCAACATCATCTTATTTCAGTATTAGTGGGGGAAACTCCTTTTTTTACGTTAACATTAGTATAAAATTTGTTACTTTGTATGTTGTCCTTATTTTGTTGGTATTTTGTGTTGGAATAGGAAAGTGATGATCGTTATTGTCGCCCCAGTCTTAAGTTGCATCCAATTTATTGGATTTGCAAGGTGGTGATTGACACATTATATCTGATTCTTCCTAAGCAATAATGTTAAAATTTTTATGTTTGTTTTTTGTTTTAGCTTTCCTTGTTTGATGCAAAGCTTGCTTGCGGAGATATGCGAATAAGGTGTGATGATGCTTATCCACCTATTCTGTAGAGTTCAATGATGAACAAATACATGCACTACCATCTGATCTTATAGTATATCTCACCTTCTTTTAAGGTTTTGGGTTTCCCCATTTTATCTGTATGGTGTCCTCTGATTTGGTTTAAGTTCTCCACTGATGCAGTCAATGATGATTTTTTCCCAAATTGCTGATTGACAGTGATTAATATAAAAATATCACCATCTTTCGGCTGAGATTGCATCTAGAACTAATTGTGCAGTATTTTCCCTTTGTTTTAAATCACTTCCTCCAATTTACCCTAAATTATTTGTTGCCTATGGTATCTAATGTCCAGACTTTACTCTGTTGCTGGGTGTTTCATTTTTACGGGCAGAAACTAAACTATAGAGCAGGTCTTGCGACACAGTTGGCTTCTTTATCAATAAGCTTTCTGTTACTTTAACCCTGCTTACATCTCTTCTGTTAAATAAGATTGTATTTTGTGGTCTTTTTAGTTTTAGCTTCAACATCATCTTATTGTTCAGTATTAGTGGCGAAAACTCTTTTTTACGTTAACATTAGAATAAAATTTGTTTACTTTGTTAGTATTTTGTGTTGAAAAGGGAAAATGATGACAGTTATTGTCGCCCCAGTCTTAAGTTGCATCCAATTTATTGGATTTGCAAGGTGGTGATTGACACATTATATCTGATTCTTCCTTAACAATAATGTTAATTTTTTTTATTTGTTTGTTTTAGTTTTCCTTGTTTTATGCTAAAGCTTGTTTGTGGAGATATATGCGAATAAGGTGTGATGATGCCTATCCACCTATTCTGTAGAGTTCAATGATGAACAAATACATGCACTACCATCTGATCTTATAGCATATTCTCATCCTTGGTTAAAAGTTTTTGGGGTCTCTCTGTTTTCTTGTGGTATTTTGTGATTTGGTTTTGAAGTTTTCAAGTGTTCAGTCAATGATGAACTTTTCCCATAATTGCTGATTGACTAGTGATTAATATAAAAAAATCACCATCTTTCGGCTGAAACTGCCATTTAAGACAACTTTTTGCAGTTATTTCTCTGTAGTTTTCGTTATAATTTTGTTGCCTATGGTATCTAATGTCCAGACTACTTTGTTGCTGGGTGTTCGGCAGAAATTAAACTGAAGAGTAGATCTTGCGACACAGTTAGCTTTTTTATCTATAAGCTTTCTGTTACTTTAAAGCTGCTTACATCTATTTTATCTTTCAACCTTTTAGATGTTCTGTTTGATGAGCCTTTTTCATTAGAGTTAAAGCTGATCCTGCAAATGCAGAAGTAAAACTGAAAAAGCTTTTGGTATATTTAGTTGTATTCAACACTTCACTTGATTTGTAGTTTTTTTTGTTCAGCATTTTGCTGAAAACTTGAAGAATGCAGTTTCTTTCACTTGCCTTTTCTCTAGTCACGTGTGCTAGGTTTACTAAGTGGAAATGATTTTCTATGTATTATATCAGACAAACTGGCGCAGACCAAAGGGTATTGACTCCAGAGTTAGAAGGAAGTTCAAGGGATGTGTTTTGATGCCCAATATTGGCTACGGTTCAGACAAGAAGACTCGCCACTATCTTCCCAATGGCTTTAAGAAGTTTGTTGTGCACAATGCAAGTGAGCTTGATGTTTTGTTGATGCACAACAGGTAATGCAAGACAACTATATTCTTTTGCGTTGTTTGTTTATTCCATCTTGCTTTCTTTTTTGTGGTCTCACTGTCAACTATTTTCTCTCATTCAACAGGACTTACTGTGCGGAGATTGCACATAACGTATCCACAAGGAAGAGGAAAGAAATCGTCGAGAGAGCATCCCAACTTGATGTTGTGGTAACTAACAAACTTGCTAGGTTGCGTAGCCAGGAGGATGAATGAGCTTTTGGTTTTAGTTATTGATGTCAACAGATACTTGATGTGCAATCAGACGTTTTTGGAAGTATTACTCAATTTTAATGTATTGTATATTTTTATTAGGTGTTTGTCATACTAATACCTTGAGAATATATTTAGGAAAAAAATATGTTTTTCCCTATCTTATTTCAGAAGTATAGGAGTATGTTTTTGTTTTACCCTACTATATGTTCTGTAAAAAATTGCGTGCATTCGTTCACAATTAATCAATCGATATCAATTTGAGCAGTTAAATTAGATTAAGATAACATAACGTTCAACTATAAAGTGATTATGACAAATTCTGAAGATATTATTCTTATATACACTGGGAACATGGTACATAGTACATTTTGCAGTTTACGTTAAACATACTACTACTCCTATGACCTATCCCATATTAATTGGTTATTTTATTAATACTAGTTGTTTCATATTAGTTGTCCACCTACTAAATTAAGAGAGAACTAATTAAAAAAAATTCATATTATCCCTTGTAATTAAATTTTTTGAAAGTGTAAGCACTTGTTTGTAATGTTTCAAAGATGGGTGCAAAAAGGAACGAGAAAATTATCCTAGGTAATAATTTAAGGCTCTTTATTATACTATATACATCACCTTTTTCAAAATTATTAAAATACCAATTTAATTACAAGTCATATCAAAATCTAAAAAATAGTTATTTCTTTTTTATTATATTTAATTATGAATTTTTTAATGCAACTTAATTAAGGAACAAATCCAAAATGAGACCACTAAATAACTCATTGTAATTAAGGAAGATAATTACAAAACAAAATCTTTCTCTCTTAGTCTTATTTTTATATTTATCCGGATTTTATTTTATAATTGATTTAGTAGGCTTAAATTTAGGCATTTACAATTATCATTATTCAACTAAATTAATCTTTTTCTCTGCAATTCATAAATATTTTTCTTCTCTCTTTTAAAATTCATTATAGGTTATAATAAATTACATCAAAATGAATAATTTCAAGTATATATAATGTGATTTTTGTATGGTATTATCTAAGACACTCTATGCTAATATCCATTGATTAATTTAATGACTATAGTATACATTACATTTAAAATAGTTTGTATATCAATTACATACATAAAATGTAATTCATTTTTACAATGTCTCGATATATATATTTGGTATAAAACTAATATGTACATGAATCATTATACCACCAGATTGAATATTCATTGCATACACAAAATGATTTTTCATATTCTCAACTTTCAATATATGAAATCGATATACAATTTGATATCTATGGCGTGATAATTTGATAATTTTCAAATCTAATTAAGTATAAAAATTGATATTAACTAAAGTGATAATAAAAAGGAGTAAAATAAAGAAATTAAGATATAGGAGATATAGGAGAGAGAACATATGTTGATTTTAAGATATAAGAGATATTTTTAGGTGGATTGATATTCCTCAACCATTTTTTAGGAATTTTGTTGCACCTGATTATGTTTTTTTTTCTTTTTGAATTTTATTAAGTTGGTAGGTTTTGTTAGAAAACTTATGGTAGGCATTGAAAACTAGAATCTATTGGTATAGGTTATAATATTATATCTAATATAATATATATGGGTTTTTTCCCCAAAAGAACGTGATCAACTAATATGGGACGGAGGTAGTACTTCATTTCCTTTTTTTTTCTTCGCATATTCATTGCCCTTTTCTTGGGTTCCCAAGGGGAAGGGCTTCAATATTACAGAAAGATCCACCTTCACATCAACTCATCATCAATTCATGTCTAATAGAGATTTTGCATCATTAATTAAATCCTCTTTACACCAAAAAGAAAACAGAGTATACCACTGCTCATAGGACTTTCAATCAGGAGAACTGGGGAAGTATGTTCATGGATAAATACCTGAGGTTGATGGGGAAATTAGAAGCATTTCAAGCTTCAGCAGTAACAACATGAAAGACCATGAAGACAACATCAACTATGGCAATGCTGATGGCTCAAGGCCCTTGATTCAATGCTAAGCAGATAACAGCTCCAATATATTTCAAGAGAGGGTAGCAACTATGCATGTTTAATTCAAGTATCTTAGGCAGGAAACAAACAGCTGTCTTTTCCAAAACTTGATAAAATTTCTCACAAGTGTATTAGAGTATTTCCTGTTTGCAATGGCAGGAACATTATTGACATGTTCTATATTAGACAACTATCTAGTTATCTCCCCCCCCACCCCCACCCAAAAGAGCAAGATTTCTATGACTATAGCTCCAATGATGAAATGTATCTCTCTATCTGATCGCTGTTGGAAAATTTGTCGATGGAAATCTTCCTATGTTGATTAATGCAGAACAGAGCAGGGGTCTCCATTTGCTGATCCTGGCTAAATAACTTGGAAACTTCATCTACTACACAATTAAGTACCAGCCGCTGACAATTCTAACTCCAAGAATAGTAAATCTACAAGATTGGCATTATAGGCCAACAGGTACCTCAAGCTTTATTAATGTGCAGTGGTTGCCTTGACTTCAGGTATATTTGGTCAATCATAGGACAGTATCAGAAACATTTTAGACATGGCTTCAAGATCAGCTGCTCGACATTTGAAGCAGTGGAAGCCAAAGTCTGGTTTCTTCATTGGTTACATTGTCAAGAGGACCCTACAGTATTGGTGCAAAGCATTTCACAGAATGTTGGTCCAATCCGAACTTTGGCAGTTCCCCAAAATTTAAATGTGGTCCTGCTTCTGGTGAACTAATACAAGGCTCCACTAACCATTCCCACAACGATAATCAAAAGGATAATGCTACCAATAGTCTGAACAAGAACAAAAGCCATCCCTGAAGTGATGAAAGCGGCTAGAATCTCTTACAATGATTTCAAGATCAACAATTTTTGCTGTGAGCTTGATGGCAGAATGGCAGTCCCCACAGACACGCAGGTTCTTCATTACTGTTATAGCACTACCATGTGTCGTTATTAATGCAAAGCAAATAGCAAGCCTCTCACTATGATATGACAGCAGAACTTCCTTCTGTTCATCCTCTACGTCATGCAATGCATATTTTTGATCAGGGACATAACCATATTCCTTCAACTTTTCCGTCAACCATTCCAGCTTTTCATATATCCTATCACTTAGAGGATGTGAAGTATCACCAGAAAGAAATGTATGCCGGATTCCCTTCTGATTAACCCAACTGCATCCTGGTGGTTTTATGTTTCCTCTTCTTTTCATATTTCCTCTAACTCTTGCAACATCACTCCATCTACCAGAAAAGGCATAAATGTTGGACAATAAAACATAAGCAGCACTACAATTTGGGTCAAGATGAAAAACGGTTTCCGCAGCTCTTTCAGCCAGTTCTATGTTTAAATGCTTCTTACAACCACTAAGCAAAGCTAACCATATTGACAAATTTGGTCTCATGGGCATGCTTTTCACCAAATCCTCTGCCTCATTTAACTTCCCACTTCTGCAAAGGATATCTACCATACAACTATAATGCTCAAGTGTCACTTCAATGGATGAGCTTTGGGGGATATATTGAAATAAGCGTCTTCCTTTCTCTAGCATGCCAGAATGGCTACAAGCAGCAAGTAACCCAGTAAATGTAATATCATCCATATCAGCCCTTGAACGAACCATCTGGGCGAACAATGTGAGTGCCCAATTTCCACATCCATGTTGCGCACATCCAACGATGATTGAGTTCCATGAAACAATGTTTCTTTCAGGAATCTCCTTGAATACACTGAGTCCATCGTTTATATTTCCACATTTTGAATACAATACAACTAGCGAATTGCCAACAAAGTCATCAGTGTTCAATCCGAGTTTGACTGCTACACCATGAATCTCTTTGCCAAGATCAATAGACTCCATTTCACAGGATGAATTTAGGGCACTAGTGAAGGAAGACTGATTGGGAAGTAGACCAATCCTAATCATGTCCCCAAACACTTCCAATGCTTCTTTGTGCTTATGATTCAAGCCATACCCTGTCAAAAGAGACGTCCATACAACTATGTTTATGTGCAGCCTCTCGCTGAATACCTTAGAAGAATTATCCATGTGCATGCAATTAGCATAGAATGTGATTAGTGAAGCAGTGACGTAAGTATCATAAAGATAACCAAGCTTCACAATACAGGCATGAATTTCACTACCTAGACCTAAATCCCTTGCGTTAGCACAAGCTGTAATAACAGAAGCAAAAGTACTAGAAGTCGGCTCAATGAAGAAATCTAGCATCTTCTTAAAAATCAATAGAGCTTCATCACTCCTCCCATACTGATCAAGCCCACAAATAACCGACGTCCACGAGATCACATTCCTATAAGGCATCAGTTCAAACAACTTAACAGCCTCCTCCACTCTTTCATTCTCAAAATACCCATAAATCATAGCATTCCAAGCAGCCACATCCCTTTGTGGCATCTCCCAAAACAAACTCTCAGCCTCTTCAACCTTTCCAAACTTCAAAAACCCGCTTATCATCGTCGTGTAAGAAATGACATTTCTTTGAGTCATTTCCTCAAATAGCTTCAAACCCATCTCCATATCCCCACACTCTACACACCCTTTGATCATCAAGTTCCACATAACCGTATCTTTCACAGGCATTTTGTCAAACAGGTTCAGTGCCTCATTCAACCTCAGATTTTCAGCGTACCCAGCTATCATTTTAGTGCATAAATAGATATTTGGAGATGGGGTTCTTTCAAAAAGCTCTTTAGCTTCATCAATTCGTCGGTTCTTGAGGTGGTCAGATAGAATAGAATAGCAAGTGGGGCTAGCTAATCTGTAGAATCTTGCTAAACCAATAAAGGATCTTGAATAAATTGAGATCGTATAGCAACGACAAACAACATGATTAGGCATGAGAAAGACCTGAAGAAGCCAGTTGGAGAAGTTCACTACATGGGTTCAACGGTCACCTCAAGGAAGAGAGGGGAAAAAAAAATTGGCTGATAAATTACACTTAACACTTCTCTATAATAAATCCTAAATTACAGAGTTATGGAAGTATTAAATCTTGCATTAGTAATGCCACGTTTGGTATCTGATTAAGAAGAAAGTAAATTATTCATGTATGAAATTAATATAGTGTTTGGTTTGCAATTTAGCAACCCGCAAAACTAACATGTATAAGTTAGAAGAGAAACTATGTATTATTTTATGCTGAAGAGAAGAGTGGAATAACTAATATATGAATAACTAAATCATGCATAAATAATCTTTATATAAAATAATATATAAATTTCCTCATAACTAATTTATGTGTTACTAATACTTACATAAGCATAACTCTAAGCAACTACCAAATCACTCCTAAATTACACTGAACAACTCTATGAAAATGACAAAAAATGGTACCTTATATTTGAGGATAAATTTAAGGGTAAATTTCACAAATGGTAACTTAAGGACTCGTTTGATCATAGATTTCTCAAATAATATTTGGGAAAAAATTTGGTAAATAGTGTTTGTTCATATAATTTGTCATTATTTGACAATTTTTTTGACAAATAACCCAAATTTTCAAATACTAGAAAAAAAATTAGTATTTGGGGCAAATCTCATTATTTAAGAGCTTTTAAAAATTCAAATTTTACACCAAACTTTTGTCTTTTACAAACACACCCTCTATTTATTCAAATTCTACACAAACTTTTATCTTTGAAAGGAACAATAGTCGTGCTTCACTACTTGTTATTTGTTGCAACGAAGATCCAACTGACTTGTTATGGAAATCATGAATCTTGTTACGTCGACGTTTCTATCTTATTATGTAATACAAACTTATGATTAGTTTTGATAGTTTTTAAAACTTAAGGGTATAAATCATATTTCTTTAAAAAGTGAAATATGTTTCTCAAATACTATGGCCAAACACATGGTGAAATTTCACCCAAATCTTCACCCAAATAATATTTGGCAAAAATATTTGAGAATCTATGGTCAAACACGCTAGCTAACTTTCTCTTTTTTTCACAAAAGTAACTTTGGGTAAACTAACATAAAAATCACATGACCGGAATACGGTAACTTTTTAATGAACCCTACTTTTTTTTAATTTTAAATTTAATAAATAAAATTTAAAAAACACTCAATCCAACCCGATCCGACCAAAATTTTATCGGGATGGGTTGGGTTGGGTGTTTTTAAAATTTTATTTATTAAATTTAAAATAAAAAAAGAGTGGGGCTCATCGGAAAAGTTACCGTATTTTGGCCATGTGATTTTTGTGTTAGCTTACCGAAAGTTTAGTTATTTTTCTACGTCACAATATATCAAAAGAAAAAAAAATCTACGTCTTAACATGTTAAAAGAGAAGAAAAATATTCTTTTTTGGGAATAATAGTTCTTGTTCTTTTTAATATATTTTTCAAATGAGTTTGGATCGGGACGGGTCGGGTTGAGTATTTTTTAAATTTTATTTATTATATTTAAAATAAAAAAGAGTGAAAAGGAGTGGGGTTCATCGGAAAAGTTATTGTATTTCAGCCATGTGATTATTATGTTAGTTTACCCAAAGTTTAGTTATTTTTGTGTAAGAAAAGATAGTTAAGTTATTTTTGTGAAAAAAGTAATAGTTAAATTATTTTTATATAAAAAAAGATAGTTAATTACTTTTGTGAAAAAAAATGATAGTTAAGTTACCATTTGTGAAATTTACTCATAAATTTAAAGTAATCTCTTAAATATACTTTTGAGGAGTTTTGATTCTTTAAGTTTTGTCTTTAATCTCCATCAAATATTTAACAAATTCTATCCTATTTTTTCTTCATAATTTTCATCAAATCTAACAGACGAAATCTGCTGTGTATTTGATGAAAATCATAAGTGCTCACGTTTGCAGACTTGAAAAACTAAAGGTGCTCAAAATTATATATAAAGGATTACTTTGAACCTATCCCAAACATAAGGGAACATTTTTGTTATTTTTCATAGCCCATTTTTGTGTCTCAAACATAGTTATGCAAAAAAATTATGTTTGTTTCTCTTGAAATTGTATAAACCAATTGTCTAAATTAAAACAAGAAATTATTCATGATTAAAATGCAACTGTCAATCTATGTACTTCTGAAAAGGGAAATCTTGGAACAATGGTAAAGTTATCTATGTGTGATCTGTAAATTACTTGCATTAAAGTAGATTGTCTACACCACTCCCATTGAGGTGCGACCCTTCCCCCGACCCTGCTAATGTGAGATGTTTGCACCAAGCTGTCCTAATCTATGTACTTCTGCAACAAGCTCTATTGGCAGGGAATATCACTTTAACTTCCTCCTAGAAAGAACCAGATAACCAAATACAAAATCCTAAATCAAAGGATGTTCCTTTTGAAATCAAAGAATGTACCACCTCAAAAGATATACTAAAAAATTTAGCTGAGAAAGAATCTTGGTTTTTGCTACCTTGCCTTGATTATGAAGCATTACCTTTACAACCCCACAAAGCCTTTTAGAACAAACAGCCTTACAAGAAAAGAACAAAAACCTTCTGTGATCAAAGCATTTATAAAGACCCCAAAGTACTTGCAGAGATCACATGCATTTGTACAACATAATATACTTAGCCTTTACAAAACCATTGTTCTATTTTCATCAAAAAGAGGTTTCAAACCTTTACATCATATCATTTTCAAGAACCAAGAATGGCTAACGGGCAGATGAAACCTGTTGCATCTTTGCTTTTGGTCCTTAATTTCTGCATGTATGCTGTTGTTTTAGGCATTGCTGGCTGGGCCATGAACTTAGCCATTGATCATGGTTTCGTCATTGGTAAGCATCTTGTCAATATCCTTAGGTTCACTAAGTTCTTGTTTTTTTCATAACCATTGTGTATGGATCAGTTTGCGCGCACCACAACTACTTGTATCTCCCACCAGCATAGATATTGGGTAACTTTGCCTACCAAGACATAGGCAGATGAGAAGCAATCACTTAAGCTTTGTTTGTCTCTGTTGGGATTAGAGTGATGTCACAATTGAGATTTGGCCTGATCACGGATAATTTTCACTCACTTCATTGACTAAATTCGTTGTTGGAGAGTCTAGTCTACTAAATGTGCATCTTTTTACTAAATATAGTCTTTTGTTAAGACTGACCATGGTGTGTGTGATCTTTTACAGGTCCAGGACTTGATCTTCCAGCACATTTCTCTCCAATTTACTTCCCAATAGGAAATGCTGCCACTGGATTCTTTGTTGTGTTTGCTCTGATAGCAGGTGTGGTGGGAATTGCATCTGTCATCTCTGGACTTAACCATATCCGCCAATGGAACATTGATAGCTTACCAGCTGCTGCTTCTGCTGCTACTATTGCCTGGAGTCTTACACTCCTTGCCATGGGGTAAGGCCCCGTCTATTTTTCACTTAACGGAGATCTGAATCTCTGAATTTGTTTTTTAATGCTTCGCGCTATCTGTTATTTGTATTTACTGTTCTGCATATCAGTAATGAAATTGTCATCCATGCAGCTTTGCTTGGAAAGAAATTGAACTCAACTACAGGAATGCCAAATTGGTGAGGACCTCTTAATTAATAGCACCTTCAACTGTATACAAAGCTAATCTCTGCACAATCAACAAATATGTTGATATTAACTCATTTTACATTATTTTTTTTGTGGATAATCTTGCAGAGAACAATGGAGGCATTCTTGATAATTCTATCATTTACTCAACTGGTATACATAGCTGCCATTCATGGTGCTTCATCAAGGAGATAGATGAACTTGGGAAATGAATTGTATCGCGTGAAGTGTGTTGATTGAGTTTGCTGTTTCCTGTTATCTTTTTTTCAGTGTCCTTTTTTGTTTTGTCAATTGTCATTGTTTTTATTCATTCTTGTATACAAAGTTGGCCAGAGCATGGCTGTTTGTATCTTAATTATCTTCAGTATTCAAATTGGAACAGGCAAATAAGTAATGCAGAAATATTACCCTTCGTTGGCTTTTACCAGAAGAAAACTGGACATTATCAAGAAAAACATCATATATGTACATTATCACATATCTCCTGAATTATGAAAGTTCAACAAGGATTTACCTAATGTTGTCAAAGGGAAACAGCCAGCAGAATTCACTCATTAACTTCAAAAGAGAAATCCAAAACAAACCTCAAATCTGAACTAACAAATGCCATTCAAAGCATAGTTATTCTTTGGCACCTAAATTCCATGGCGTAATTCAAATCTAATCAAAAGATTGTGTAGCATATATGGACTCTTTGCGTCAACTAGCATAGATATTCACAATCAAAAGGACCACACCAAATTTGGCAGAAAGGATAAGACCACTAGATTAGGAAATAGAAAAATAACCATCACCGATGTCAAACATAGTAAACAGAAGTAAAAGGAGTGACTATTAATAACAAAATTTTGAAGCCTATGTCTGAACCCCAAGGATACAAGTATATGTTGGTGAAATTTTGATGAATAACAATTCCCAGTGTCATGTTGCAACAGAAATATAAAAAAAGGCTCTTTCCAACTCCCTGAGGAGCAGGTACATCACACCAATAGAACATACAAAGAGAAGAAACTAACCACTGCAAAATACCAGGAAAGCAGCAAAGAGACGAGAAGTCCTGAGCTGCTTTTTCAAACTAAACTAGGATTACTGAACATATAAGTTTCTATAACAAGGCCCTTTGCATAAACACTGTTCAAGAGCATGAAGGCAGTCATCAACTTTTATAATTCCAAATGTTGCTACTCATTCAACCAGCTTCGTGCTCTTATTCTGCATAAAAGAAAAAAGGCATTTAATCATAATCACAAGCAGACCACGAATGTCAATGCTATAGATACAGATCTGTAATTGCCAGACATAGTTAAGAGGGTAAAATCAATAGAACATTTATCAGTTGTTACATTATGAGTGGAAAAAGATATGCAAACAAATAGAAACATCAAAACAGTAACTCCAATATCCTTATGTAAGGCGTCTAGCATATTGCAGAACTTTAAATGTCCAGGTTTCTCATAAGGATTCCTAAAAAGTAATCCAAACACAGGTGCTCCAGTCAACTGCTAAATCATTGATAACAGCAAGACAGGTGGAAATCATGCAAGAATTTAACGAGAGAGAGATGAAATATCTTCTATCTAAATCAAATTCATCACCGTCATGCTCAAAGAACAAAAGAACTTTTGGGAAGGAAGCCATTAGTACATCCATATTTCTTTTCAGATTCTCATGATCCTCATTGCATCATCCTCACCAGTTGCCTTCATTAAGTTAGCTACCGCATACACTTCCTCAGAGTAGCTGGTATTCTGGTAACTGAGAAATTGTTTCTTATATTTCTTGATCTCTTTTTTTCATACAACTCTGCAGGATATCCTATTTCACATTACTTCATTGTCTCAGCTAATAGTAGCAGTTCATAACCTTTTGTAACAAAGCAGTTTGTTGCTTCATAAAGGCCTCAATATGCTGTTTTCTCCACTCGTATGTTTCTAGCTTCCTCATGAAATTTAAACCCCATTCGATTTAATCAGGAGTACAAGTTTCACCTTTCTCACCATTGGTGGAATATTTAACCAGCCAACACCTGAAAGTGCTACCAGCATATCACTATATGTGAAAAGTACAAAGGTCCTTGGTGCATCCTGCCTAATATCTTAAATTACTCGAATCTAGTGATCCTTACAGCTGTTAATGAATTACACTAAGTCGACTAATAAACTGAGTTTTTCCTCACATTTAATCCGAAAATCTTCCCTTGCTCATGAGCTTTATAGCGATAGACAATTTTCTATACCAGCTTGTAGAAGGTATCCCATTTCAAAAACTTTATGACTGCATAATTCACCATTGTACTCCTTCTTGCAATCTTTTTTACGACACTTTATATCAAAAGTGAATCTCACCCCATAGGTTCAAACACTTAAACTAAGCAACATGTGCAATGTCTAAGATTTCGATGAGAGACACTTTAGTGAACTGCTCTGCTGAAAAATATTTGTTTACAGAAATACCCTCCACAAATATGATGGAAAGGGTGTGGAAAAGGTTTTGAGGGGCAAATGTGTCTTTAGCCATGCCGATGCATGCATTAGAACCCATTGCATTACTAATATCATGGATTTCTATGTATTAGTTATAAACACCTTAATAACAAATAGAGTGTATAGAGTGTGTATAAGTAGTACTTGCATTAGTTATACATAAATTTAAAAAGTGTGCCAAACAAGATACTAGTAATATACAAAATTAATGCATGTATTATTTTTTTAATACACTCAACCAAACAACGGGGGTGGGGGTAGGGAGTGGGGCCTTGAGAGTGACAGGGGTGAGGTTGTGTTTGCGTACCAAAGCAAAAAATAAAAAACATTGTCGAAAACTGCAATACAAGGACAACAACCAACACTCTTGAAGAAAGAGATGTGTTTGCGTACCAAAGCTTGAAGAAAACAATCCTAAATGACAACACAGCAAATCAACCGTGCTGTTCTGTTTAGCATGAAAACGATCATTTGGACAGTATGCTCATAGAAAATAGCTTAATTTGATGCTCACTTAAACAACAAGATTGTATAATAGGACACCATCAATGAGGTGGAATTCAAGTTGACATAATGTGTTTGAAGCAGTTGCACTGTTAAATAATTGAATTCACTAAGAACAGAGGATTACACTTAATTTTCAAGAGAAAGTGATTGTGAAGCTACTTAGATAAACTTTTCTGAGCTGTGAGTCTGTCACTGGTCTGCATAATGTTTTGTCTATCATGCTTTCTTCTTGTAGTAATCTTACAACAGTTAATCCAATCCACAAGGTAAAGAACCAATTTCAGACCAATACACACTTAAAAAAATGTGCCAACAAGATTAAAGTCAAGCATAAAGGACATCAAGTAAAACAAAACGAAAAAAGACCAAAAGATATATCCAAATGATAAAAGCTATACATTTTCGTTCTTGCAAAGGTAAGAGAGGTAAAAAATAATGTGTTAAAAACAAATAAAGAAGGCTGATGTCTAACCTCAATTCATCTATTTGATCCTGCAAACAACTCAAACAAGCCGCAGCAACTCTTCCAGGAAGTTGTTTGCACTGATCGTGAAGACAACGCTGTTACCTGTAAAAACAAAATAGAAATAATTTACAAGATTTACCACGTAAACATGAGCTGCCAGATGTGATTGAGAGCACTCTCAACTATATGAATGACGCAAATAATAGAAAGATAAATAACCTGATGGTCATGGCATTCAAGAGCTGGAGATTCTTTCACATTATCTGCACAAACACCGGCATCAATTTTAGGAGCATTGTGGGGTGCCGCTATTTTTTCTTCATTTTCTAGGGTCGCAGAAGCCTTTGCATCTGTATTTTCTAAGGAATTGCCATTCAATATTGCACTAGCATCACATGACGCTGCACTAGCTGTTTCATCTCTTTTCTCTGATCCTGTCTCCATCAGAACTTCTGAAATAGTGGCTTTGTTAACTATAGCACCCGAATTTTCCTCCCAATTTCCCACAACAGTATCTGAAGCTGTATCTTTCTCATCCACAACACACAGATTTTCTTCCCCTTTTTCCTTCACCACCGGTTCAACAGTAGCTGTGGTCACATTATCAGCATCTAAAGCACTTGTTGTGACTTGAACTATGTGTTCCAATATTGCAGCCTTATCCAAATCAGATGTAGAGGTTGTTCCCACAAGGCTATCAGCAACTTGTGTATCATGCAAAGATTCAATATCTTTCACTAATTCAACATCTGGAGCATCATCAACGACAACACTATTCTTATCAGGCAAAGATTCAATATCTTTCAGTAATTCAACAGCTGTAGCATCATCAACGACAACACTATTCTTATCAGGCAAAGATTCAATAGTTTCCGCTAATTCAACAGCTGGAGCATCATCAACGACAACACTATTCTTATCAGGCAAAGATTCAATAGTTTCCACTAATTCAACAGCTGGGGCATCATCAACCACAATACTACTCTTAGCAGGCAAAGATTCAATATCTTTCACTAATTCAACAGCTGGAGCTTCATCAACCACAATACTACTCTTATCAGGCAAAGATTCAATATCTTTCACTAATTCAACAGCTGGAGCATCATCAACCACAATATTATTCTTATCAGCACCATCATCTTTTTCTACTGAGCTGCTGCTACTGCTGCTGCTGCTACTACTGGAACTCCTTCGCAACCCTCCTTTATAAGACTCAACCACGGGTTCAACAAACTCAACATTTATATTCTGGCTCTCAGATTCACCCTCAACCTTCAATTCCCTTTCAACCTGAACAACACCTCCATCTTCATTTCCGACAATCTCCACTTCCTTGCCCTCATCTTTCACCCCATTGGATTCGTTCTCATCAATTGACGGATCATGTGTATCATCCAATCGCTTCTCTCCAATTTCGACATCCCCTACAGTAAACTGGTTTTGGTGATTCTGATAATCTTGTGATGCAGGGGAACTACCCTCACTATCACTCTCTTTGTCATCACGTTTCAGATCCTCCTCACCTGCCATAGATCCATCCATAGTGATTCAATACCAAATGAAGAAGAATATCACAAGTTAGCAATACCCATCAGATTTTATGACCCACAAATCAAAATCAACAACCAAAAAGTAGGCAATAATTGAAGTAACATGGGTTGGTGGGTCATGAATGCTCCCACCAAAAACACTTATGAAACAAACACACACGAAGTCACACTAATACAATCATTTATATATACACACACACACACAACAAGAAAACACCAATAACTAACTAGAGTTCAATCAAGAAACCTACCAATATTGAGAAAACAATAAAACACAACAGGATAAAGTAAACCAGACCCACCAAACCAAATTGGGAAACAGATCACAAACTTTAAAGTCCTTCAAGATTTGAAAGAAAAAAGGCACATGGGTATGTCCAAGATTAATTAACAAAGCATAAAAAAGTATTCTTCACCAAAACACAGCAGAACCCCTAGTACTCATTACAGAGTGTGAAGCAAGTACCATGAGTGCGAGAAGGGGGCTCAATTGCTTGAACCTGCTGCTTTTTCTTAGCAGCTTTTCGCTTCTTGGCACCTGAAGGCATGTTTGATTACTGTAGTTAACTGTGTTGTTTGGGTAAAAATGGGATCTTTATTTCTCTGTCAAAACAAGAATCACAATTGAGGAATCTTGTTTTTGTTTCTCCAAAGTGAGTAGCTTCGTTTTGTGGTGTATTGGGGAATGGGGGGATTTTGAAATTGGTACTCTACTACTACCAGTACCACCACTGGAGAAAGAGTAGCAGATGGGTATTGGGTCCCCTCTGTTTCTTTGGAAATCAAACGATGCGTCTCTTTGTGTGAGGCTGTATTATATTTTTCTATTTCTACTATTTTTATTTTCCTACACAGATCAGCATTTTCATTTTTTTATGACAAACATACCCGATGTTATCTCACGTGTAGGGTCGAGTAGCGTAAAGTATACGCAGATTTTATTGGTACAAGTGAAGTAGAAAAATTATTTTTAATAGATTCTCAATTTAAGTAAAATATTTCAAAGAAGTTTGAAAAAGGAAATATGGAATGAAAGCAATAAAACAACCAAATAATGTGGATATGAATATACTTATTCTATTAATTTTTACTTGTCACATTTCACTTTTATGAAAGTCAGTTTGACTAAACTTCAAAGCTAAATTAAAGTAGATTAATTTAATATTTTAAAATTTAGATGGTCGAAAACTATATAAAAAATGTTATAAGTTGCAATCTTTCTCATATTAATATGATGGAAAAATACATCTTAAATTGTTGGTCAAAGTTCATGCAAATTAACCTCGAGAGAAGCAAATCAATGACAAGTAAAAATAGAAGAGGAGAGTGTTTTTTTTTAAAAAAAAAAAGAATAATAATAAAAATAAAATAATGTGATAATCAAAATACAAGAAACATAAGTGGTACTCACAACTAACAATAAACTACAAAATTAGTGTTAATCCGACTTGTAAAAAAATAGGTATAAATACAATCACCTAGCCTCTTTAGAACTATTTATTATGAGTTTATTTTACTAAAAAAAATTTATTAATAATTAAGCTTTGAAAATTTAGATTTGATTATTATTACTTTATTAGTTACTTAATACTGTAATAAGGATGATATTAAAAGAAAATAAAGAAAAAAAATTATTTGCTAAAATAAATATAATTTATTTTTAGTATAAGGGTCGAATAAAATGAAACAAAAGAGAGTATTATTTATTTGATTCATTGTAATATAGGGTATTCTTTTTCTTCATTTTCTCCAACCCTGTTGACAATTTGTCCATTCTTATGTCATGGTTTTCTATTTATGGTGTGTTACTAATAATTTGAAGACTATCATTCTATCATTGTCTTATTTTGCAAATTATGGTACACTTTTAGTAATATCCAAAACCCTATTAAAATAGAAAACTTAAATTTTTATACCAAGACACAACACACTTTTTTTAAGAAAAAAAAAGAACAACTTCAAAGTCACTATTTATTTTTGCTTTTTAAGTTTGGCAAAACTTGTCACGATAATATAAATTAGCTAAATATTGTTTTTAGTGTCACGAGGTAATCATAATGTGTCTTATTAAAAAAAAATCTTTATAAATATCAAATTAGTTTGACTGTTACACGATTAAATTTTCTTAATTTGTACTAAATTATTCGCAGTAGATCCTTTTCTTTCTCTTTTATTCTCAAATTGCTTTAAAATTTTATTTTTCAACTAGAACCTTATTGATCACATATATAATTACATAAAAAGCAAGTTTATAATCATCAATATAACTTGCTCTAAGTTTGAGAGTTGAGACATTACACATTCTTATTAAATTACACTAAAGAAAAATTGTGTTGCTTATTCTATTACACATGAAAAAAATTCTGTCTTTTTTCTTTTTACTGTATATTAAAGTGGTACTTTTTAAATGAAATATGACAAAATTTGGATCCATAAGTACTTGATAAAGCTATAGTTTCCAATCATATGCTTTTCAAATGGAACATGCTCGTCATGTGATATTACCAAAGTTGTTACCTTTTTTTATATATATATAATTAATTAATTAATTAATTAATTAGTTCTCTAATCTCTCAAGGGATAAATATGCCCTTAAGAAAATTTTTGGCTTAATACATAATTAATCTTTTAAATTTGTCAAATTATTTTATTTAGACGCTCAAACTGAATTATGTTTCAATTGAACACCTCAATTCCTAATAAAGTGTTACAATTAGACACTTTTAGTTCAAATTTTGAAAGAAAAATTTGCATGTGTTCAAATCGTCTATTAGGTAATTAAGTTAATCGTATAAGAAAATGTTCAAATTAAACACTTTTGATTTAAATTTTGAATTTCTTTTTGCATATGTTCTCATCATCTAGTAGGTAATTAAATTAACCACATAAAATATGTCATTTTTTTAATGATGCGCATTCACTTCAATCAGGTGTAAAACTCCAAACATTTTCTACTTGAGATTGATGTGTATAATTAAAAGAGATGTTATATGTTGTATGGTTAACTTAACTATCTAATCGTTGAATGAAAACACGCATAATCATATATTTTTTGTAAAAAAATCAGTTGGAAATATCTAATTAGAATATATTTTTAGGAGTTGAAATATTTAATGGAAATCGGAAACAGCCTCTCTACCTCACCTCTGAGGTAGTGGTATAGACTGCGTACACTCTACCCTCCCCAGATCCCACGCTGTGGGAATACACTGAGTATGTTATTATTGTTGTTGTTGTGAAATATTTAATGGAAGATCTGCTATAATAATAAAAAGGAATTTTGCATATAATTCGACAAAATATAACTTAGTTCTAATGTCTATGTGCAGTGAGCCAAAAAATTTAGATGAGAATTGAATAAAATAACAAAATGAAGATATGCTGACAATTTAGTGAAAATGATGGCTTGTGATTTCCTCCCAATAGGAAAAAAAAGAGAGAGAAAAGAAAAACAATGGTAAGAAGAAGAAAGTGGTAGAAATAAAATTAGAGGCAAAAAAAAACAAGAGAATTGATGAGACAACAATATGTGTGTGGCAAAAAGAGATAAAAGGACAAATGAATGGTGGCCAATTTGATAACCATACATTTTGTGGGTTCTCATTAGATTAACTCTTACGGGTCGTTTGGCAATAAAAATAAATAATTCTAGCATAAAATAAATAGTTTAGAGATAGTGTCTTGTTTGATTGTCAAATCCGGGATAATTTATTCCATCATTTATATCACAGTAATGTGGTAAGTTACTTCATATACATAGTAGGATAACTTATCCCAAAATAACTAATTCCAAAATAATTAATCTTGGATAACTTGTTACCAACCAAACGACCCCTTAATACACTTTCCTTTTCATTTAATATATGTTTAATTAACAGTACCTATATATCTGGGTTCATCTATGAGCATACTACTGACATGGAAGTATTTAAGATTATATAAAGTATTGATTGTGGGTGTGTTTGGTATGGAGAAAAATAATTTATTAAAAATGATTTCTTATTTTATTTTAAGTTTGGTTGGATAATTTTTTTGAAAAATATTTTCTTTAAGAAAAAAAGTTACTATGAGGAAAATGACCTCATTAATGAAAGTAGAAAAAACAAGTTTTATAAGTGATATTCTATGTTTATTATATTCTTCTCACCCACCCAACCCCCTCAACCTCTACCCTTTGACAATTTCACCCCACCACTCTTGAGGTCCCACTCCCATTATTTGGTAGAGTGTATTAAAAAAAAAATACATGCATTAATTTTGTATATTACTAGTATCTTGTTTGATTGATACACTTTTTCAATTTATGTATAACTAAGGCAAGTACTAGCTATACACTCTATTTGGTATAGCTTAATACATAATTAACTCCTTAAATTTGTCAGAATATTTCATTTAGACACGCGAACTAAGTCATATTTCAATTAAACACCTCAACTCCTAATAAAGTGTTTCAATTACACACTTTTAGTTCAAATTTTAAATTTCTTTTTACGTGTGTTTTCATTTATCTATTAGGTAGTTAAGTTAACTACGTAATACATGTTATTTTCTTTCATTATACACATTCACCTCAATAAGCTGTAAACCTCAAATATTTTCTACTTGAAGTTGATGTGCATAATTAAAAGAAATGACACATTTTATTTGGTTAGTTTAACTATCTAATAGAAGAACGAAAACACACAATTTAAAAAAAAAATTGACTCGAAAGTGTCCAATTGAAACACTTTATTAATACTTCAGGTGTTCAATTAAAACAAAATTTAGTTCGAGTATCTAAATGAAATATCCTGACAAGTTTGAGGGGCTAGTTATGTATTAAGCCATTTGGTATTAAGGTGTATATAATAACTAAGGAAAAAAAACTTATATATTCTATATTAGATAGAATATTACAACTTATACCACAAGATTCTAGTTTTCAATACCTACCATATGTTTTCTTGCAACATTTACCAACTTAATAAACACAAAATTAAAAAAAAATGGAAAAAAAAACTAAAAAAATAAAAAAATAAAAAACAAAAAATAAGGAAAAAAAGTCAGGCTCAACAAATTTCCTTAAAAAACACTTTGAGAGATCAATCAAGCCAATAATCTCTCATATATTCGATTTTTCTTGTTTTATGCCTATTATATCTAGGATAATTTTCTCTTTAAAAAAATAATAAATCAGTAATTTTTATTCATAACTTAGAATTGTAAAATTAATTAATACTTGTTAAAGAAAAAACTTATGTGTTTGTGTATGAACTGTGTATAATCCTATCAAATGTAGATGTAATTTGTTTATTGATTTAATGCAATTTCTTGTTATGGTTGTTGAAACATTCATGGGAATCTAGTGATATATCATTTTCAAATACACTAAGATAGTATTAGAAAGTAGTAAGAGACTGTGTATACATTTTGGTGTCACACTTAATGAAAAATGATTTCTAATTATGTTTATTGAAAGATTTATAGAAATCAAGTGATATACAATTTTCAGATACGTGTATAAATTTTGGTTTTATTTGTATGATAAATGATTTCAGGTTATGTATGTTGAAACAAAAATGAGAATCAAGTGATATAAAATTTTGAAAATAGAGTGAAGATATTTTGTGAAAGAAAATAGAGAAAAAATCTTTAAATTAGAGAGAATTGAGGGATTGGAAAGAGAACATTAAAGATTTTCAATGTATTTTAAGAGAGAGATTCAAATGTCTGATTTAGTGAGACCCATTGAGAATTTATTGGACAATTAATAACTAATTGTAATTATCTTTATTATAGGTAACTTATCCTTATTTAAACAAAATAATGTCAAATTAAATTTTTTAAAAAATAATCTGTGTTTTTTAAATTCTGATAATCGTAATTAAAAAGTTAATTTAGTAATTAGAAAAAAAGTGATGTATTCAGTGTAATAAAGAGTCTTAAATATATATATCTAGGATAATTTTCTCTATAACTAATACATAGAAATTCATAGTATTAGTAATGCAATGAGTTCTAATGCATGCATCAGTTAAAGACACACTTGCCCCTCAAAATATTTTTCACACCCTTTTCATCACATTTTTTAAGGGTATTTTTGCAAACAAATAATTTTTTTTTAAAAAAATTATGCAATGCATGTTATTTTTAATACACCAAATCAAACATTGAATAAGAAAAATCTCAGGATAACTAATGCAAGCATAACTAATACTAACATTACTAATGGAAGCATAATTAGCACTCTTCTTATATGCAAGCACATTTTGCATTATTCTTATACACCGTATCAAAAAATAATGTCTTGTTAAATTACAAATAAATGCTCTTGAGATAATATTTTTTTACTTACTTATTAAATACTAAACAATAAATAAAAAACTAACTTATTTCCCGAGAAAATATTTTTGATGAAAAATATTCTCGTTCATACCAAACATACCCTGAATAGCGGCTTAATTTCCAGAGAAATGACCCATAAAACGAATGAGCTTTTCAAATTAGCATTGGAATGACACTTTTTTCAACATTTATAAACAATAACAAATTACTTAATTTATTTGATTGCCAATTTACTCCCTTTGTACCATTTTATTTGTCACTTTTTTTGTTTACACCCTTTAAGAAAAATATTAAGTAGAAAATAATTTGACTAAACTATTCTCATTTATTCTTCTTTTCAATTTAATACTTCTTTCTTTTGCATCACATTAATATCTTTTCATATTTATGACTAAGGGTTAAAGTGAAAATATACAACTAATTCTGTCTTATTTTTCTAAAATGACAAATATCATGGATCAATTAATTTTAATATGAATGACAAGTAAAGTGGTTCGGAGGGAGTAGTTTCAACAATTTTGTCTTTATTGTTTCTCTCAATTATTAGAGCAGTGGTTATTAGTATCTATTCTCTCAGTAATTTTGTGGCATTTGTTCGAAGAATTCCAAAACAAAGTTTGCATTCCCCCCCCCCCCCCCCCCTCCCCAACTTTTGTAAAAGAAATGATTACTACTTTTTTTAAAAAAAAAAAAGTTGAAAAACTCAAAATTAGTACGTGTTCATTATTCAAATTGGGAAGATGCCTTTTCCTCATTGTTTTGGCACGTAGTTAGATCTAATGGACAAAAAATTCAAACATAAAAAATAATTAACAAGTGTAACAGATACTGTTTCCTCGGATCGGAATCTAAAAAATCTCCCAATGAATTCAAACTTTTAGAATTCAAAAAACACTTTTGTTTTCTTCTTCTCCTTTTTAATCTTTATCTGAACTAAGGCAAATGTTGTGTTTTTTTAGTTTCTCGTTTGGTGTCTGGTATTCGTATTGAAGGTCAATTAAATTTGAATTCGCGTCGAAAAGTTTCACATTGAGGAGTAAAGCGCTCTCTAACAAAGGCGACTCAGTATACGCAGAAAAGAATTCAAACCCGAGATCTCTGGTTAAGAATAAAAAAATACTTATTATTCCACCACAAATCACAATGACCAAAATACAAAATTCAATACAACCTTCACTAAGACACTAACCCAATTAGTTTTCTTTTTTTGGCTACATTGACCCAATTTTGCTTAAATATTTTCCCCGAAAAAAGAATAATATACCGTTGAAATAGATCGTCATTATATCTAAATATGAAATGAAACGAAATACACAATTCAACATATTCATATTTTGGCTAAAAAAGTTTATTTGTATAGAAATAATAGAGTTCTAGGAATTTCTTTTACGATTTTTTTCAGAGATAAGCATACAATTAGAATGAACCAATTGCATCAAAAGAAAGAAATAAAAAAAGTACAACGTTAAAGTAAAATATACTTATCAATATTTTAAAAGGCAGTTTTGGGACTCGCCCCGGGGCGGGGCACTGACAAAACGTCTCGGGTTCATGTGTGGGACTTAGTTCCGTGAGACTTACGCCCTAAGCGCCCGATTGTACGCCCTAAATACGCCTAACGCCCAACGCTCGGGACTCGCCTAACAATTTTTACACAAATTATGTGTCAAATTTCTTTTCCAACACTGTTGATCCTCATAATTCTTTAATATGGATGATGCTTGGTAACTTTTTCATCTATTGAAATAAGAAAATTGAGATTCACACAAATAACAAGTCGTGTTATTGCTTATTTACTCTTTGAAAACGCCGTGAGTGTATTGAATGTCACTTAACATTTTTTTAAAAATACATAGTCGAAATTTTCACTTTCACTTGTCATTGGTCTTCATATTTTTGTCCTATGTCTCAAAATTTATTATATTTTATTATTTGAAAGTATTTTATTTTTATTCACGAAAGAGTGATGATTTTATTATGATACTAAAGTTTATTGATTATTTCTTTTAGAGAGTTAATTGCATAGTATGATAGTCATATATTTTAACAAATTGTAATGCTTTTATTGTTTGAAAGTTAAGATGTTAGAGTTGATTTGCATCTCACAATAGCTTTTATATCATTGCATTATTTTTATTTGTAAAATTATGTTAGTAGTTTTATTTTCTATAAGTTTCTTTAATCATGTTTTAAATTTTTAAAAATTATTAATTTATTTTTTTATATATTTTTTGTGTTATTATACTATTTTACTATATTATAAATTAAAAATTAAAGATCCATGGGACTTACGTCCCATGCCCCGGGGCTTACGCCTCGCCCTGTGCTAAGCAAAACGTCTGGTTTTATGCTCCCGCCTTTTAAAACACTGATACTTATGTGAAATGTTATAAAAGTAAGAATAAATGTACAATTAGAACAAATAAATCATTATATAAACACACATTAAAAATTGAAATGAAAAAACTCCACTCGAAAATTTATCTATCAATTTCTCATCAATCTCACGTGTCCAAAAAAGAGTTTATCCACTTTCTTTGTCATGTTAACGCCTAAAGGTTCCTCTATAAAAAGGATAAATTAGGTATACACCGAATAAAATATGTTAAATTTGTGGGGGGGTTTTGGGAGGGTGAGGGAAGAAACTAAAGACGATCGACCTATTTAAAAATACAATGATTTAATAAAAAATGTTAGAATGTCACAAATCACAATTGTTTGTCGAATTTATGACTTAAAATATTTTTAAAACCCTTTTGTCATTATGCTTGGAAGTTTTTAACAATTGATATATACACATATTTAAAGAGTCTATCAAGAAAATAAAATTTATATCTTTATAAAATAGGGTAAAATTACGTATACACTATCCTTCCCGGTTCTGAGTTTTTTCACTTTATCTTTGGACTAAGCTGGTGAATCTGTCAGTGAGTTGTGGGGGGTTAGGTGGAGGGACAAAGTATAAATAGGGTAATGTGGCAATATTAATGGGAGAAAATATGGGATTTTGATTGGTAACAAATGGAAGAATCCCTTTCAGAGTAAATAAAACAGAAATTCAAGAAGGTGGACATTTATTGATAATTATATTCTACATGTCAAAGGATACAGGAGGGGAAAAATATGTGGGCAAGAGAAGTTCCAATTAATTAAATAAGCAAGTTGTTACATGGACATTGATTACTTCCTTTACTATTATTTGACCACAAGACAAATCTAGTGATTCAACTACCTCAATTTATTATCTCTCCAACAGAAAGGAAACCCCAGTTCTTTTTTTAATTTTTTATTTGAAGTGTGTAGTGTTTTTTTAATTCCCATTCAAGAAAAACTTATGTGTTACATTCTATGTGATGTTACATTTTTATATATATGGAAATATTTTGACTTTAAATTTCTCATCTTATTATAAATGACATGCTTTTATAACCATGAAAATGTAATGAGTTTTTTAAACCGTTAGAGGTCATTTGGTAGCTGATTTGGTGGTGGGTTATAATACATGTATTAAATTCTGCATAAGTAATACTACGTTTGATAATTGGTTAGAAGGTAAATTATTCATATATAAAATTCATACGGTGTTTGGCTTGCAATTTAGTAACCCACATAACTAATACATGTATAAGTTATGAGGGGAATCTATGTATTATATTATGCAGCATAGAGGGTGCAATAAGTAATACATGTAAAATTAATACATGAATAACTAATTCCTGCATAACCAATATCTGCATAAATAATACATAGATTCCCTCATAACTTATACATGTATTACTCCCTACATAACTCTAACCAGCTACCAAACTACCCCTTAAGTAATAAGTTCCAAAAATCTAATTCTTTCTTTTTAAAACTTGATGATAGTCAAATAATGTCACATAAAAGGAAGCATATTAAGCTAGCGTTTGGACATATGCGATTTCATCTCATGATTTTAAATCAGCGTTTGGACACGCGATTCTAGATCATGAGATGAAATTGCAAATTTTTAAAAAATCATGATTTGGAATTTTGAATCATGATTTTAATTTTTTTAAATACAAAATTTGATCCATAAATTTATATTTTGTAAAAAAAAAAGACTCATAATTTTAAATTTTAATCATAATTTTAAATTTTGTAAAAAAAGACTCATGCTCAGTGTGAAGATAATTGTCTATGCAATGTGAAAATGGTTATATTAAAGAATAACTAGTTCCTACTATTATTGACTGGTTATGTGTATTTGAAAGTTTGTAATCGTAAACATTTACTTATAAGAAAAACATGGAGATATGTAATTTGTTAATGTGGTGCCTTAGGATATTTCAATATATTGTTTATGAACTATGGTTTGTTCATTTGATAAGATTGTGTAAGAATTTGATAGTTTTCACGATCTGTGGGTTTTTCATGTTTATAAAAAACTACAACTTAAAAAATCTAAATTGCATGTCCAAATAAAACTTAACTTCATATCATTTATTTTCATATCATTATTTCAAATCATTATTTCATATCGCATGTCGAAACGGACCCTAACTACGAATATGGTGTCTTATGCCAAAGTCCAAACCCAATGAACGTATACTTGTTTATCCTTGTTAAATCACTAGTTTCGTGTAGGATTTGTTTGAATGGCAATTGTTGTCTGATTTTTTGTAGCATGAAATCCTACGTACGTTTTTGTTTTCTTCTTCTTCTTCTTCCGAACACATTGAATAAATTGATTGATGTGTTAGCTAGATATTTTTCAAATCGCGTAATCACCAATTACTAACATTTGTAAGTAATTCATTTATCAACTGTCTCTAGCGAAAATAGGATTGACAGACCTCAAACCTGTTGTTGATGTAATGATGAAACACATGAGTGTCCTTGGTTCACGCCTAAATTGTGCAAAAGATGGGGAAGAAGAAAATATAATTATTGGATCTAACGTAAGCCAATGAGATGATACCTTAGCTTCAGTATTTATGCTATTTTTAGTATGGAAATATTCAACTTATTTTTGTTTGAGAGCACCACATGACTACAATGATGAAGTTCTTTCTCTTGAATCTCTTATAGGAGCGGCAAATGTGCGGATCGGATCGGATCGGATATGAGTGGTTGAAAATGAGTTAAATAAAAATGAATAAAATATTCGATTCGCTCATATTTTACACGAGAACACAAACTAAAGCCAAAATAAGTTTAGATTGTCAGAAAGCAAGAACTCATGAAATAACAAGCAGACAAATTGATATTGACAATATGGATATTATCCATTTGGATATCTATATTTAAATAATCAGTTATCCAAAGTCCGAACCTATATCTAATGAGTCAAATTGAATGATTACTTTTTTTTTTTAATCGTTTAACCAACCCCAACTCTCTTTTATCTCTCTTTTTTTCCAACCCCCCCCCCCCCCCCCCCTCCCCCCCCCCCCCCCCCCCCCCCCCCGTCAGGCTCATTCTCTTTGAATCAGGACCATCAAATGCAGTAGATCTCTTTAAAAATTGGGCTTGGGCCATCAGCTGATTAATAGGAACCAAATCAAATATATACAAGGTTTGTAATTTTGATCCAATTGGTGGCTTTTGGACCTGAACATGCCTACAACTATAAGAGCCTCGTTCAATCTTGAGCCGAGCCAAATTCGACCTTTAAGAAGAAAGGAGAAATATTTTGGACTATAATATGTATGGAGTATATCATATGTATATTATATGTATTTAGTGTAGAGTATACATTATGTACATATTTTGTAAATAAAATGACCAAAGGTATTATACTGCAATTTTCTGTAAATTAAATTATTCCTACACATAAAAGGACATCATTTATTTTGAGTCACAACATAATCTCTAAAGATCCATTTAGATTTTAGTAGAAGATATGGTACAACTGAAAAAGTATCTATGTAAGCCACACCTATGGGTTGAAAATGTATTTTTGACATATTAACACTTTTAATTGTAGGACATATACTTTTTCTTTAAGTGATCTAGTCTTTTCATAGATTTATACATCTTAAAAAGTAGAATATTGCAATTACATATATATGTTTGTATTTGCATAATATGGTATGATATTGTTTTGAAATAGAGTTACAAGATCAATGAGTAAGCATATATCTGATTCCAATTTAGTTGGAATTGAAGAATAATAATTGTTGTTGTTGATTATAACTCGAACTTAAATAAAAATAACGTGATATAAACTGAAATAAAAGATATATATATATATTTCTTAGATATATAAATTATATATACTTTGATAGAATAATAAATTAATTTTGTTAATCAATGTTATTAAATATATCATACTAATGACCCTCCCAATGACATAATTACAGAAATATTTATTTATTTATTAAGTTACATGGAATTTAAACTCATGTTTTTAAATGTTTTTTTTTTCTCTTTTATGGACTTTGGTAAAAAGAAAGGGGATTAAAAGGAAATGGTATGCAATTAAGCTAAAAAAAGCAGCTTTCTTCCCTTGAAGCAGCAGCAGCAGTAGTAGACCTTTGTTCAGTTCAGATAGACATACCAACAAATCAAATCCGAAAGATTAGAGCGATGGATGCATTGAGGAAGCAAGCTAGCAAGCTCAGAGAACAAGTTGCCAAACAGCAACAGGTCCATCTTTCTTTTTTCTTGATCCAATTATCTTTTTTGGGTCTGCGTCAAAATTGTGATATTCTTGAAATTCTGGTGATAATGTTGTTTTACGTGTTTCTTCTTGTGGGTAATCCTAATTTATAACGATTCATCTAACTAGAACTGTAAATTGGGAAAATTTTCAATTTTGGGTTGATACGAGCTAATTGGTGTAATAGCAAAGTCAATTTGAATTCATCATCTTTTTTTTCTTTATTCCCAAATTGGTCCATCTTGGTTTAATGCGCGAATGAATACTTGTACTCCCTTTATTCACTTTTACTTGTCACATTTAGCTTCTCAGGAGTCAAACAGTATGAATTTTGACCAATATTTTAAGACTGCTTTCGTTCGCGCCAGAAGATTTTAATTACTCTATTCCAAATCACGTGAGTAGCCATTAGACATTACTAAGAGGTAGAGCAGTTTGGTAGCTCGCAAGGCTCATAACCTTGTGGTCACGGTCTTCCGAAATGAAGGGTGTAAAGATAATGAAAACGATACGATGACTTAAGGAGCCAATAACTCCTCTGTTGTTTGATGTATACGGTTATGAGTTTATATAGGTTTACAAGGTGAAAGGGGATAGCTACAGGGGATAACGACTAAGGAGGGTAGTGGATAATTACAAGTACAAGAGATAATTACAACGAATACAAATATAATTAATGAGCTGTAAATAGTGAAAGAGTTATACTCTAACACCCCCCCTTCAAGCTGATGCCGATGTAAAGCAGAGACGAAGCTTGCTGAAATGCATAGAGAAAAGCTGCTGGCCAAGCGGTTTTGTCATGATATCTGCGATTTGGTCCGCACTGGAAATGAAGCGAATTGAAATCCTACCTAACTTGAGTTGCTCCCGCACAAAGTGATAGTCTAATTCAATGTGCTTGGTGCGGGCATGGAAGACAGGATTTGTCACTCAAATAAATTGCACCGATGTTATCACACCACATGATAGCAGGGACAACAGGTGGAAAGCCAAGTTCGCAAAGAAGAGAGCTTACCCACATGATTTCAGCTGTCGCATTGGCTAGTGATTTATATTCACTCTCCGTTGAGGATCAGGCAACAGTGGGTTGTTTCTTTGACGACCCAGAGATCAAATTGTTGCCAAGGTACACAAGATATCCACTAGTAGAACGTCGGTCATCTGGGCAGCCAGCCCAATCACTATCTGAAAAACATTGAAGTTGCAAAGTGGAATTCTTGGAAATAAACAAACCAATATTGGCCGTGGTACGAATATAGCGAAGTAGACGTTTCATGGCTTGCCAATGAACCTCAGTTGCACAATGCATAAATTGAGCTAGTTTGTTGACACTAAATGCGATGTCTGGGCGAGTTAAGGTCATGTATTGCAGGGAACCTACAATTTGACGATATTGCTCAGAATTTAACAACGGCTCTCCCATTGTCTTGCTCAAATTCGGTGCCACTGCCATCGGTGTGATACACGGCTTAGATTCTGCCATATTTGTCTCTTTCAATAGATCAGCCGCATATTTATTTTGTGTCAACAGTAGGCCATCTGAGACCCTTTTTTACCTCAATCCCAAGGAAATAATTCAAGGCACCCAAGTCACAGACAGGAAAGATTTCCTTAATTTTGGTGAGAAATCATGCCAACTTAGAGGAATCTGAACATGTAATCACTATGTCATCGACATAAATCAGTACATATATTTTTAATGTACCTTGAATTAAAACAAACAATGACGTGTCGGCCTTGGAGGAGTGGAAACCGAGACCCTCTAAAAAAATTGACAAGCGTCGAAACCAAGCTCGAGGAGCTTGTTTCAAGCCGTAGAGAGAGCGATGAAGCTGGCAAACATGGTCAGGCTTGGAAGGATCAACATACCCTTGCGGTTGTTCCATATATAATTCAGTGTCTAATTGGCCATGTGAGAATGCATTAGAGATGTCAAGTTGATGAATAGGCCAATTATGAATTGTGGCAAGCGTAAGAACTGTCCTAACAGTGGTAAATTTGACTACGGGAGAGAATGTCTCGCGATAGTCGATACCGGAATGTTGTGTGTAACCCTTAGCAACAAGGCGCGCCTTGTAGCGTTCTATTGATCCATCAACATTTTTCTTTATGCGGAAAATTCACTTGTTGCCAATTACATTTTTGTTGTTAGGGCGAGGCACTAAACTCCATGTTTTAGTTTGATGTAGAGCATCCAATTCTTGTTGCATAGCATCACACCATTCCTGAAATTTCTTAGCTTGATAAATATTTTTAGGTTCCTCCAATAGATAATTTGGTTTGGTTAAGGCTATATGGGCTTGGCGTTTTTGCATGGTGGTGGGATGAAGTTGCATGGAGTGGGTGCGAGATGGGTCGAGATTGTGTTCTGGGGAGTTAGGTAGGCATAAAGATTCAGGAGGTGATTTAGATAAAGGAGAGAAATGTAAGGGATTAGATTGAGATGGGCTTCTATTTGGAGAAGATAACGACACACAATTAGATGAATGAGAAATATTAGGAGGTGGAGGTGGAGAAATTCTTACCAGATAGTGATGCATAGTCCAAGTGAGGTTGGAATGACTTTGCAACCATGAGTTATCGGTTTCCTTGCTAGATGACTTTGCCAAATTTTATTTGTTGGGGAATTCTTGTGGATGAAATTTGACATGTCTAGCTAGATATACCCGACCTGTGGATTTATCGAGATACCTATATGCACTGTGACTCGGACTTTGACCAAGATAGACACAAGGTGATGTTCGAAACGAAAATTTATGATGATTGTAAGGCCGAAGCAATGGAAAAACCAAACACCCAAAAGGTTGAAAGAAAGGTAGTTTGGATTTTTGTTAAATAAAATTTGATATGGGGACTTTTGCTTAATGACATTTGATGGAAGACCATTTATTAAAATGGCATTGTGTTCGATAGCAAAGTTCCAATATTTAAGAGGTAAGTTTGCGTGAGCCAATAAAGTCAGGCAAGTATCTACCAAGTGCCGAATTTTTCTTTCAGAAATGCCATTTTGTTCATGCGTGTAAGGACACGCAATGCGGTGTATGATACCAGTTTGATCAAAGTATTTGTTCAATTTTTGGTATTCACCTCTCCAATCAGAATAAAAGCTTTTATTTTTGCTTGAAATTGCCTTTCAATCATTTTTTCAAAATTAAGGAAAATGGAATGGACATCACTTTTATTTTTAAGAAAATAAGCCCATGTAAATCGAGTAAAATCATCCACAAATAGAACAAAATAATGATGACCTATAGAAGAAAGAACTGGGGCCGGACCCCAAACATCAGAGTGAATAATTTGAAAGGGAGTTGTGCTAGTATGTTCAACAGACGCTAAGGACAAACGAGATAATTTTCCTAAATTACAACTAGCACAAGGACTAAGTTTATTTGTAGAACTAGATAACTGCTGATTTCTAACTAACGAATGAAGCTTCTGAATATTTGGATGGCCTAGACAGAGGTGCCAGTCATCAAGAGAGGAAACCGTGGCTGTCATAGCTGTCTTGGGCAAATGTTGAGTGTTGTAAATTCCAGACTCACTTGGTCCTTGCATCAGTAGTTGGTAGGTGCGTTGGTCCTTGATAAGAAAGTAGGAAGGCCAAAATAAAAAAAAACAAGAGTTGTCAGAGGTAAATTTTTGAACCGAGAGTAGATTCTTAACTATTTTTGGAACGCATAAAACATTTTTCAAGCAGAGAGATTTCGAAGGAGAATGTAGTGTTGCCATACCAGTGTGAGAGATTTGAAGCCCTTGACCATTACCTACATGTAGCTGATCCGAACTTGAATATTCATTGATGGCACTTAAACTCTGAAGGTCCGGAGTGATGTGGTAATTCGCAGCCGTGTCTGGGAACCACGTGATAGGCTGCATCGCATATTTGGTGGAGAGGGCGCAACAGCAGAATAATTAGCCATTGGTTGAGCGGCATAATTATTTTGTTGGCCAGAGTTACGAGGTATATACCTCTTGCGGCAAGTGACAACAAAATGGTTGTTTAGGCCGCAAATTTGACATGGACCACGGTTGCGATTTTTATTGGAGTAGTTGGCTGGGCGTGACTGATAATTATTGTGGGAATAATTATTTTGAGGTGATTGTGGTCGATATGATGGAGTAGGCAGGAGAGGAGCATTACCTTTTAGAACCATATTTGCTACAGGTTCCATTGCATTTTAAGCAATATTTCATGGGCTACTAATTGTCCATGGAGTTCGTTGAAGGTAACTGGTTCTGGACGGAGGTTGAGAGCAACAATAAGACCATGAAATTCAGGTCTAATGTTGCGATAAATAATCGCATTAAATTCAGCAGAAGAGATGGATCTGCCAGCAGCACTGAGTTCATCAGAAAGAGCCTTGGCCTTTTGCAGATAGTTGGAAACAGAAAGATCATTTTTCTTTAACTCTTGCAGTTCTATATGTAACTGCAATTGACGATTTTGCGAAACGGAACCAAAGGCGTTGGCAAGAACCTCCCAAACTGCAAAGGAAGAGGTGAGACCTATAACATAAGGACAGATCTCTTCGGTTAAAGAAGCAAGCAGCCACGAATGAAGCATCTGATCCTTGCGAAACCATATTTCAAATTCTGGGTTGGGAACTTGAAGGGTGGGATCAGTGGAAGAGGCAACAGTGACAGAGGGAGCGGAAGTAGTGCCATTGACGAAACCATGAAGGTTTTGATAATTTAGAAGAGGAATAAATTGAGTTTTCCATGCCAAATAATTTTTTGGCGTGAGTTTGACAGCAAAAGAATGGGTAGATGTGATGATTGGAGTGGGAGAAGTGAATGAGGAAGAAGTGTCAGGAACAATAGACATAGTGAAAAGCGTGGAAAGAATTCTTTTAGGGCTCTAATACCATGTAAAGATAATGAAAACGATACGATGACTTAAGAAGCCAATAACTCCTCTGTTGTTTGATGTATACGGTTATGAGTTTATATAGGTTTACAAGGTGAAAGGGGATAGCTTCAGGGGATAACGACTAAGGAGGGTAGTGGATAATTACAAGTACAAGAGATAATTACAACGAATACAAATATAATTAATGAGCTGTAAATAGTGAAAGAGTTATACTCTAACAAAGGGGACTAAACAGGAACAAGAGGGATCCACACCGAGAAAAATTAGGGGAGTCGTTTTGGTTTTGGGTAGAAAAACAATGATTGATAGGAGTATTTTACTAGTGTTTAGTATTAGGTATTGGAAAATGATTTGGGAATAAGTAATTGATGCTAAGGTAAAATATGGAAAAAAAATAATTATCCTTTCTTGATATGTTAAAAGTGACAAGTAAAAGTGAAAATCTATTTTTGGAATAGTGGACAAGTAAAAGTGAACGGAGAGAGTATTTAATATGAGAAGGATTGCAACTTATAGTATTTTTCGTATAGTTTTCGAATATTTAAATTTAAAATTTAAAATATTAAATTAATCTAATTCAATTTAGCTTCGAAGATTAGTTAAATTGACTCTCGTGAAGCGAAACGTGACAAGTTAAAGTGGACGCAGGGAGTATAAGAGTAATTCATTTCTGAGGAAATGATGAACTGAAGTTCTGAAGAGAGTGAGGGAAGATTTTAAGCTTTATGAATTTCTATGCTTGTCAGGTTTTTCTTTTTCGTTTTATCTCTAATTGAATGTATTGCAAAAAAGTGCTTTTTTCAGATTTTATTCTCCCACTTCCTTTTGTTTACCTTGATAACCGTACAAAAATTTACTCACTTTGCGCTTTGGAATTGGTATGGTAATACAAAATGGTGCAAGGACTAGAGACGGATTAATGATTTGAAGTTTATGGGTTCTAGATTCTAGCCCTTTGATGCTAGTGGGTTCTAAAGTTATAATCTGTACATAGTAAATGAATGTTTTAAGATAACTACAAGGTTTGAGCCAAAGGTACTGGGTTCTACCGAACCAGTATTGTAAATGGTACATCCTCCCTTGCAAACCAACATCCTTATTTGTCTGAAAGATAAAGGAGGAAATAATATCCTGTATCCTAAGATGGAAACATTATTATAAAAAAAAAACAAAAAAAACAAGCAACAATAATGCAAACCCCCACTTTACTCAAGAATTCAATCGAGTATTTGACTTTTGAGTGATGGCACAAATTGGTTCTTTTCACAGTAAGTGTTAGTTATATATTGATTCTTACTTGCTAGTTATATCGATTCTTAAACTTCAGGCAGTCATCAAGCAGTTCAGTGCAACTGGTTATGAAAGTTCAGAGGTTATGGTCATTGATGAGGTAGAGATGCAATTACATCACCAACTGGACAAGTTGTATAAGTCTACCCGTGAAAAAAGGGTAAGGATTCTGTCACATAATGTAAATAAAAGCCTGTCCAGTGTCTACAGCTTTTTTTCGTATATTGGAACGTTTGATGTTCAGTCATTACTTTCTAACTGTGAATTTACTACAGTATATTCCTGACTGCAATTTATTTACTTGCAGAAAATAACTGCTAATATATTCTTTTAGCATGTAATAGCTGCTACTTAAAAGATTGTCATTATTTAAGGCCTTCACTTTGCTCTTCCTGCTTCTTGCCAATAGTTGACTATGCAAAAAGGTGAGTGATTTGTCCAAAAGAATCCGTTTAGTCGGAGGTAGAGCATTGTTTGGGCTTTAGTTAGATCTGACATACTAAAGGAAGATGCCAAAATTTGAAGTGAGATCGCTATTTTGTGCATTTGACTTGGTAATAGTTGTTGATATGTAACAATGTTATGGAAAGTCAAGAAAAACTTAGTTGTTTCTTTATTTTGTATTATTTAATAAGTAGTCGAGGGGAGGAAGCTTCCATATATTTTAAAGGGATGCAAAATGGGACGTGAAGATTCTTGAGTTCGAATATAGATAGTTTTGGAGATGTTTTTCTTGTAGATGCATGTACTCACATGGTTTTGCTAAGTTGAAAGTTTAGAGAATATATTCCAATTCATAGCATGACTAGATCTATTAAATTTAATTAAGACATTGGGGAACATTTCATATTGTTCTGTAGTACACTGCAAAATATTTCGTAAATATTTACTTACAATCATAGAAATAGAGAATAACTACTTACCATGTTGTACGTGATCTAAGACTCCTATAAAAAGAACTCTTCTTGTGAATTATTTGTCAACCAATTCAACTAGAAATGCTATCTCTTTTCTCCTTTTTCACATAGTATCAGAGTCTATTTTTGTAGAGACTTAAGTCGCTTCTGCCTCATCCAAGGGTGTGGCCTAGTGGTCAATGAAGTGGGTTGAGAACCACGAGGTCTCAGGTTACGAAAACACTAGGTGATTTCTTTCTATCTGTGTTACCTTCCTACCCTTGGTGGACAGAGTTACCTGGTTTACCTGGTACCTGTTGCTGGTGGGAGGTGGCAGGTATCCCGTGAAATTAGTCGAGGTGCGCGAAAGTTAGCCTGGACACCGCGGTTGTCAAAAATAAAAAAAGTCGCTTCTGCCTCTATTGGTAGGCAGTCTTATGCTGCCAACCCGCTCAAAAGCTTTTCTTCTTCTAGTATTCTCTATTCTCAGAAGAAGCATCTGTTTTAATCTTGTTTTGTCTGGGACAAAACAAACATGAGAATGTTTGACATGTGTGATAAGATTGTTTTTATTTCATATAATTTTTTAATGCAAAATGAGAGTCCGCAGTTAGTTGGGCTAACTTGATAGATGACTGCGGTTGAGCAACATTCACCTATGTATATAATTTGACACCGTCTTGGGTGGTTACGAAGATGCTTTTGACTTATAAAAAGATGAACAAAATTGGGCATCGACTAAATATACTACACAACCAAACATAAAAATCTAAGCCAGTCAAGAAAAATAACTGATGGTGCGGTTGGGGTCCATGAGTGAAATCTAGGTGCTAAGTGCTTTGTTCAAGTATCTATTTGTTTGATATCCGCGTCAGTGCTACGTGGTCTGAATATTCTGACTAAGTGGTCGCCTCTGTTATGATTCTTAGCTGGCTTACATTTTTGCCCATTAAGGCTGAGATTGACCTAGCTGACCTGATCATAATGTTCGGCTCATTGATATGCATTCACTTTTCTAAATTAGCTTGAGCTTGACCTATTTTAAGATATTCTTAGCAGGCTTGTTTAGTCATTTTCATCTTCTTCTGCTCCGGCTACTATAATTTATTCTTGGCTTGTTAAGATGCACTTGATCTTCTTCTTATGCGAGTTGAGCATAGTGATGTCGAGCTTGGCTTGTTGTATCAACTTGAGCTATTCAGCTTGGCTTGTCCACATGCATTCATTTTTCTAATTCCTCTTGGGCATGGCCCATTTTAAGATGCTTTATACACGCTTGGCTTGCCTTTTGTGTCTTGCTTTTGTTGTTGGTGGTGGTGGACAATATATTGTTTACCTTCCGAGGTGTTTTGCTAAATGCACAAAATGTATATCTATGAACAAGATAAATGTCATGCTAGTGGAGAGCATTTCATTCTATATCTTGTCTTTTGTAGTTGTGGTTCTAGGACTTGGCAAATTCATTGCTTAATTCTAATCTGAACTCACATTGTGTTTCCTTTTCTGTCTGAAGTTAGGATATCACTGTTTGTATCATTTTGCAGGATTTTCAGAAAGAGATTGTTAAGGTAGCTGAAACATTTACAGCTATAGGATACAAGCATATAGAAGCAGGTAAAACTTTTGAAGGCCTATTTTCTGTAAATAGATATACTTTCAGATGGAACTTTGTTGTAGTCATGATTCTCTGCCCGCGTTTGGATAAAACTAATGAGCTTGTCTGCTGCTATTTCTAATAGATTCTGGCAGTCCTTCATGCCTTCTTGAGGATAAGACAAGATTATCGTTAACCTTGATGTTTATCTTTCTTATTTTCTGGATAGGCTAGATATTCTGAAGTTCTTAAGCATGCCCCTAGTATCTCATCCTTCTCTCTCCCATTTTTGTGGGATCGAGACATGTCTTTTTTTTTTTTTTGCTTTCCGTTTTTGTGTATTTCAGCTTATTTGGTGGAAGTTTATGGTAGCCAGGAACTAAATTATCAGAAGATTGCTGCAAATATGGAGTCGAAAATCCCAATGACGAGGTGTTAGCTAAGGCTGCTTCTATTTACGGTGATGCTCGTAAGCATGCAGAGAAGGAGGTTGAAGATCTAAACAAACTGTTCTTTAGTCAGGTTGGTAAAATGTGCATGCAATATGGAGTATGTCAATCAAAACTAATTAGAAGCAATATATATTGGCTTATTTATTTATTAGAGTTGCATGAGCTAGATAAAAGTTTTCTCCCTAGACCTAAAAGTCAGTGGATTGCTGGCTATCAATGCAGTAGTTTACTCCCTGCCTAGCCTAAGAGTCTAAGACCGTGATATCCTTACACGAATAGGCTTATAGCTGCTTTTTGTGTGAAAGACTGCTAATGGAACTGTGAAGACAAAGAAATCAATGATGATACTCTTAGGTTCTGGTGCTGGTAGCAAGTGACAAATGAATAAAGAAATTGCTGAAACAGTTCCCTTGAAAACCTAAAGGATAATCATTTTCCTTTCCAGTTTTCTCCTTCAACACGTGTGGCAAGAAAGAGGTCACTTCCATGTGCCCTTCTTGTTCTTGAAATTTTTTCGCTTTGCTGGTTTCTGGATGGTTTTCTGTAAGCACATGCTTCAATTGCGAAAGAAAAAAGTAATCACCCTCTTCCCCAACCAAAAAGAAGGACTAATGACATACCGTAAGCAATCATGGTACTGAAGTTTTTGTTGCATGAAACATAATTTTGGCAAATATTTCAATACCTTCTTTTTCACTTATCTTTCTGTTATTCCTTTCCAAGGTACTGCACATTTATTTATTGATACATGACACTTTGTAGCGTAAACCTGTGTTCAATACTTCATAGTTCAGCCCTATGACAGCAGACTAAAACGAGCTTTTGGATTTCCAGGTACTAGAACCATTGAGAGCTATGGTAGCTGGTTCTCCCTTAGAGGATGCTCGTCATCTTGCTCAGCGCTACAGTAAAATGAGGCAAGACGCGGAGATACAGGTTACTGTAAAGATTATTTCTGTTGCTAAAGACTGTAATGATAAATGTCTGTTGATACTTATCTTATTGTAGTATTTTATACATCACATCCTTAGTATTGAATACAAAGTAAGCAGGCAGCCGAAGTTTCTAGAAGACAAGCTCGGGTGAGGGAAGCTCCTATCCCAGAGAATGTGGCAAAGCTGCACGCAGCAGAAGCTAAAATGCAGGAACTCAAAGCCAACATGGCAGTCCTAGGTAAAGAAGCAGCAGCAGCATTAGCTGCTGTAGAATCACAGCAGGAGAGGCTTACATTTCAGAGGCTTGTTGCAATGGTATGTATGCTGGTGCATATTTGCTTCTCATGGGGTTGAAACTTGTCTTTTGCATGGTCAACCATTTTCATACTGTGGTAAAGTGAGTATAATCATCTGCAGGTTGAAGCAGAAAAACTTTATCACGAGAGAGTTGCTGTTATTCTGGGTAATATTGAAGCTGAGGTGAGTGTTTTTCCATTCTTAGTTCTCTGGAGGTATGTTTTACACCTAGGTTATTTTTTCTTACTTGACAATTTGCAATTTGTACAGATAGTTTCTGAAAAACAGCGAAAAGAGGCTGCTCCTCCTGTAGCCACACTTCCTGTAAACCCTCCAGCCCACATACCTGAGAAAACAAAATACTTTTTGGCCGAGGTAACCTCTGCTATAACAACAGTTATCTAAGTTGTCATAATCTTATTGCAGAACTATTTATTTATTATACAATTTGAAAGAAACCTCTGAGGGAAAGCTGATTGAGAATGAGGATATGTTGCTGGTATGAGCTCTTTTAAACTGTGTGGCTCTGAAGACGCTCTTATCCGTGCAGTGTTACTGTTTTATTAATGAGTTGGAAGTATTTAATGAAGCATGGTCGTAATTTTGTGTCTCTGTCACACAGGCTATTCATTCTTTTGAAGCTGAATCAGAAAGGGAACTAAGCTTGTCCGTCGGTGATTATGTTGTTGTTCGTAAGGTTGTTTAATTTTTCATTCTAAATTTCTGGCCCTTCCCTCTTAAGATATAACTTATTGATTGAAGTTGACATAAAACTCACATGTATATCTGCTGGAGCATTATCCTTTTTCTAAACCTAAAAAACCTATTATAGTCCTAAGCCTTCTCCAGTTTTCCAGTAAAGATGACTACTGTTACTACTCACTAGTCTTCCTTCTAAAGTTTTTATCTTTCAACTTATCTGAGAAATGACTTCGATATATGGTCAACTTCCCACTTTAAACCTGCCCCTCCTGTTGCCCTTCTCCCCGCCAAAAAAGAAAAAAAAGAAAGAAAGCAAACAAATAAAGAACACTATGTAAACGAAAAAGGAAAAGGACACACCTGTGAACTCTCTTGTTCCATATGCCATTTTAATTCTACTTCTCAAAACTTGTAGAGGTAATAAAACTATGATTTATTCATAGATGTACATGATATGTTCAATGAAACATTGTAGAGTCCAAAAGAAGAAACCACGGTTAATTTTTCTATCCCGTTACATCCATGTTGAATTGAAGAGTGCATCTCTTTTCCAATTTCATGTTATGTTCAGGTGACTCAATCAGGGTGGTCAGAAGGAGAATGCCAAGGCAAGGCAGGCTGGTTTCCATCCGAGTACGTGGAGAAACGACAAAGAGTACCTACTTCTAATGGAGCAACTGAAGTTTACTGAGACATGGTGTTTTTTGCTGCTGGTATTTGTTGAACTGTTCCCAGTTCATCCATTTTGTTCTTGCAAGAGCATAGAGTTGAGTGTGTAACATATTCGTTTTAGTTTCTTCTGGGTTATACTGGACAGAAAAGATTACAGAAATGCTTGGTTTTTCCCCTTTCTCCCCTTTGTTTTCCCCCCGGGCATAGACGTGTCATTACTGATTGGATGATAGCTGAAATGCAGCGAGTTAAGTACCCTCCTCCTCCTCGTCTACCCGGGAACGAAAAATGACTTGTGTAATTTATCTTTGAAGAAGATGGTTGTGAAAATTATTGTGAATTATGAAAGAAACACTGTTCTTTTGTTACTGAGGTCAACAGAACACTAGCAAATGGCAAAAGGTTACATATATATGCATTGCACACAAGACATGCAGCAAATGCTTTCTATGGGCTGATTATGGCTTAATACATAGTTTAACCTCTTAAACTTGTTAGAATATTTCATTTAGACACTCAAATTAATACATGTTTCAATTGAACACTTCAATTCTTAATAAAGTGTTCAAATTAGCCACTTTTGATTCCCCTTTGTTCAAGATGCTTTCTTTGTGGAGAAAAACTTGAGACAGTCAGTCATCTATTCTTACATGGCAAGGTTACAGATCAGCTATGGAGGATTTTTACCAACCTCAGAGGCATAGCATGGACAATTCCCTGGAAGATAACTGAGGTTCTCTTTAGCTGGGAGGAGGCAGGAGCAGGAGTTGCAGACAAGGATAGATGGAGGATTGTCCCAGCTTGTATATGGTGGACAATCTGAAAAGAAAGAAATTCCAGATGTTTTGAAAACACTAGCAGTTCAGTACAGAAAATCAAATTGATTTGGATTAGATTTTTTTGCTTTTGGTGCAGACAAATCTACATAGAAGATACTGAGTCGATCATAGATATCCTAGGATTCTGTTAGATTTTGATTAGTTCTTCCTTTTGCTTTGTAAATATGGTTTCAGCACAACCTATGTGCTGTTTTGGTCAATATACAAATGTTACTTTATCAAAAAAAAAAAATTAGCCACTTTTGATTCAAATTTTGATAATTTATTTGTGTGTGCTTTCATTCAACTATAGATAGTTAAGTTCATTATTTAAAATATATCACTCCTTTATTATAGACATCAACCTCAAGTAGAAAATGTTTGGGGTTTTACAATTTATTTAGATGAAAGCATATCAGTAAAGGAAATGACATATCTTGTGTGGTTAACTTAACTACCTAATAGACAAATGAGAACATATGTAAAAGCAGCCATCTTTTGAAGCAAGCGTAATAGCTCACCGGAGAAAAATGAATAAAGGGTGTCAAACAAGTCTCAAAACTAAAAAGAGTGATAACTTTGACCAGCCAAGATCAAAGCATCATTTAATTTGTGATTAGGTTAAATACAACGTGAAATATCACATTTAAAACCTTTTAAACTCTTATAAAATGCAAAATAACTCACTTAATCTTTCAACTTACTGTTTCTAGTTTCAAAATTATTCAAATTATTTTAAATCAACTTCTCTTCTTTCTTCTCTCAAATCGATCAACGATCTTCTTCTTTATTTTCTTCTCCATTATGCTGCTATTATTTTATTCATGACAATATATTTATAATACATATTGCAGACATTATCTTCATAGTGATATAAATCAAAATAACTTATAATACACTTACAATATATTTATAATACAAACATAGTACATTTTTAATACATATAGCAGGTACACTCTGGCCTCTGCTATATGTATAAATGTATTGCTCATGAATAAAACGTGTATTATGTGTTTTATAAATTGTTCTTTGATTCATTAAGACAAAAATGATGTCTACGATATGTATTAAAATATATTATAAGTATCAAATGAAAATAAAATATATTGTTATAAATGATAAATATAAAGGGAAAAGCACACTAAATAAATTAGAAAACTAAAATATTTATATCCAAATGTCCCCTCCCATATTAATTTTGCTAATACCCTTTCGTTCATAACAAATTACCTGAGATACCCCCTTTCGTTTGAGCCGTTGCTATGCCTTTGATTGTTATGACAACGTGTTTCATTATGGGCCATATTTTTGTATGTTATTTATATTTTTTCTTAATTAATTCTTTAGCTCTTTTTATCATTCAATCCACAAAGATAATGATGATCATGGTGGATCCTACTGTGTGCCTAACTAGTTTTTATTTTTATTTTTAACTTTCTCTTTTTTTTTCTTTTTTTTTTTAAAAATAGATAAAATATAATACAAAGATAAAAATATTAGTTAATTATTTTTAAACTAATAAAAATAGAGAAAAACAAATAATTAGACTACAACAAGAAGTAACTAAAAATAATTAGACTAAAATCACTAATTTATTTATTAAAATTCATAATAATAAAGACATATTTTTATATATTTTTTATTTTCAAATACAAAAAAAAATTATATCTAAAATATGGCTCTTTTGTTTGCTATATTTTGACTTTGCACGGTGTTTAAGAAAGTAAATAAGATTTTTAATCTTGTGATCTATTACAGAACCGAAGCATACCTCAATGATACCAAGTCAGTATATAAATATACTGAGATCGTATCATGGATGTCTCACTGAAGGACTGAAATAGACATTAGTGATACCATGACATTACATAAATATACTGTGATGCTATCATTGAATACTGAAGCAAACCTCAATGATATCATGATAGTATATAGATATACTGTGGTGGGATACCGAGGAGTGTCTCATTGAAGGAATGAAGCAGTCTTCCATGATATCATGACAATATATAGATATATTGTGATGGTATCATGGAGGACTGAGGATTGTCTCATTCGAAGGATAATATCATGTCAATATATAGATATACAGTGGTGGTATATTGCGGAATGTCTCATTGAAGGACTGAAGCAGTCCTCCATAATACTATGCCAGTATATATATACATATCATGAAGGATTGAAGAGTGATTTATTAAAAGATGATACCATGCTAGTATATGTGATAGTATTATGAATGACTGGAGAGTGTTAGACTGAAGGACTGAAACATACCTCAATGAAAAAATTACAAAAAAAAGTGAATGAAATAACATTATGGAGAAAAACATAAAAGAAAAAAGAATTAAATAAAATTAGAAAAAATAATTTAAAAAGAGTTAAAATAGAGTATGATATTATATCATGGTGAAAAAAATAAGAATAATATCATTTGAGAGGAAAAATGAATGAAAAAAAAAGGAAATAAACGAGAAAAACGAAAAGGTGTAGATAATTTTTTTAAGGAATGAATGAAATAATTAATATTTTTCTCTTAATTATTCTTGTTTGTTTCTTTAATAAAAAAGTTTAGTCCTATATCGACAAGTTGTAAGAAAGGGAGACATTTTTATAATTAATTAATGATATTTTTATAAAAAAATTATTTAACTGTTTTGCTCCTATGGAACAACTACTTATTTTTCATATATAAACACTGTGACCGGCCCGATCTGGGACCAACAAGGCCCAAAGAATTGTGGACAGCAAAATACTTCCCAGTCGCAAGAAGCATATTCTTCCTTATTTGTGCCAAAATCAAACCCAACAGCCGGGTCCTTTTCGTAAATCCAAAAATCTGCAGCTTTCTTCATATTTATCTATTTTTTAATTAATTAGCACTAATATATTTTCCCTAAAAATAAGCATAATAAACTCACAAAAGTAGGGTTGATCGATCAAACGACTGTGGCTTGTTGTCCAAGTTGTCAATTGTAATTAATCACCACAACTCACCTCACCTCACTGACGCTCTCTGCAATTCTCAGATTGCTAAATAGAAATCAATGGTTTCCTCTGTTTGATGATCGATTCGGCATGGCTCTCCCTCTCGGCAAGCTCACTATTCTCGTTGGTGCTGGTTCGTACTCTCTCTTTCTCCTCTATCAATAATCTCTCTATTGTTCATGCTGACTATCTCTATTGTTCATACTGACTATTGCTGTTGATACTTTACACTCTTGAGTGAATAGGATGTGTAGTGCCTATTATGTTATCTCCTTTGTTGCGCTATCACAAGTTTGAGTTGCCAATTTTGTGGTTTCCTAAACCCTAAGGGGTGTTTGGTAGCTTGTTAGAGTTACGCAGGTATTGTATTAGTAATACATGAATTATTTATGAAGAAATTTATGTATTACTTTATGCAAGTTTAGTTATTCATGTATTACTTATTCAACATTCTATTCCGCATAAATTGCCCACCAAATAATTTTATACATGAATAGTTTACCTCTTAATTAGCTACCAAACTTGTGCAAAATTTAATACTTACATAACTCATCTCCAAACCAGCTACCAAATGGCCCCTAAGGGTTCCTTTGGTAGCAGCTAAGTTATCCATATATTAAATCTTGCATAAGTAATACCATGTTTGGTAGTATCCTTTTGCTATATATAAAATTCAGCACTCTTAATACAATGTTTGTTTTGTAATTTAGTAACCTAAAGTTATGAGGGAATCTATGTATAATGTTATGTAAAATAGAAGATGTATTAATTAATTCATGCATAAAATACTATATAGATTCCCTCATAACTGATCCCTATATCACTAATACCAGCATAACTCTAACCAGCTACCAAACGACCCCTATGTGAATGCCTGTTTACCACGGAAGTACTACCGTGACTATTGTTTCATCAATTTTACATTAATGCTAGAAAAGTTTGTGACCCACAGATATAAGCTTTAAATAAAACATCTACCACCCTTTTTGGTGCAAAAGTAGAGTTGCTTTGTCGTGTTCGAGATGTGGAAACCTCTTTGTGAAAACGCAAAAGGGAAGATATCTACCATATAGGTCATAATATATCGACCCTTTCCCTAGCCGGGGAGCAATAACCCATTATTACTTTTTGGGCATCTTTCATGCCTTAACAAAGTAGAAGAGTAGAAGGTTTTGGAAAACAAGGTATGCTGTGCGAAAAAGACAGAAGAAGAATAGCTGGAGGAGATGAAAGTGATTTATACAACCTTTGAAGTCCCTTTGGGGACATCCGATAAAAATTTATACAACTTTTGAAGTTTACACATTGGGATGAAGAACTATCTAGGGAATTTTAAGAGTTGCAACTTTCTTTTGTTCTCCATAATATTCATTGGAGGAACAAGTTACTAGTTTAAAAAAAAAAAAAATTCATTGGAGGAACTAACATTAATATGTTAAAACAATAAAGTTAATAAGGTAAAAACAAGGGTATCGGTGGTGTAGAATAACTTATCTCATATTTTGTGCAGGCATTGTTGGGTCAGTACTTGCTAAGGAAGGACGATTGCCAAATGTCTCTGATTTTTTCTCCGGCGCATTTAAGGTCTGGTTGTTATTCACAGTTTAGTGCTTTGAGAGCTCTGATTGCGTTGCTTTTTAGTTTCTCTACCATGTCAATTCGAAATGAGCTAAATCTAACAGTATGTCCTCTGACTGCAGATTGCCTTGAGGCAAATTCGACAAGATAATTCAACCAGTTCAACTCCAAAGCCACGCAATGATTCTTTGCTGCAGCAGGTTTTGCAGTTTCCTCTTGCTTGTTCATGTTTGGTGCATATGGTTTTACTCATCTTTGGAATTTGTGATTGTTCTTAGTTTGTTCATTATATGAGATTAGAATTTCTTGTAAAGCTAAAGTTTGTATGTCATCCTTGACAAGTGGATATTGGTTGGGAAGTTTCTTGATGGAATAGGTAGAAGGCATGGGTTATAGAAGACAGATTTTCGTATCTGGGTATGCCATATACAATAATTTTTCAGTAGTTGTACGGCCCATATGAGAGTCAGAGAGAGGAGATTAGGACGTCTTTCGATTTGCATAGAAAGCTTTAGCATTTTCTTTTGCTGGTTATTTTGTGGAACTAAACTTTGGAGGAGATCTGTGAGAAAATTTCGGTTACTAACTGAAGGACGGAAAGTAGGTTTTGCACATGGGAGAAGTCCAAATGAATGGTGTAATGAGAAAGGAATGAATCAGCATATGTGGAGTATCTCGTTAAAATGCCAAACAAATGTGGCAAGGAACCTTTGACCACAGAAGCCTGCAAGCTAGTTAGGCAGCTAGGTGATCGTGGAAGGTTTTTTGTCGATACAGATGTAGGCTATTAGGAAGGAAGTTATCTCCCCAATTTAATCTTAGCCCAGTATATCATTGCTTTCTGGATGAGAAGACATGATTTGTCCAAGTCTGTGACTATCTTTTTCTTGGATTCTTTTACCAGAGTATTATGGTTATTGAAGATAATGGTATTATAATTGTGGACACTGTTATTTTGAACCAAGAGTTATTTTATTTAACATTTTAAGCTAAAATGTTAAATAAATCCTTGTGTTCGTGCCTTTCCTCGAACCCTGAGCATAGCGGGAGCTTTAGTGCACCTGGATGCCCTTTTATTTTAAGCTAAAATTTCTCTCAATTCCAATGTCTCCTTCTTTCTGATAATGGTAACTTTGTATTATATCACAACAGTACATGGGTTGTACTGAAACCTTATACACAGATATGCTCCTATACACTGATCTATGTCTATATTGAGTCTAAAACATCAATTATAGAAACAGTGTCATCAGAGTATAGTTGGTCACACCAAAAACATAACAATAGAATACAGTTCAGCTTGACCTTTTGTGCACTATTCTCTATGCTCTCAAAGCACCTAGAATTCCTTTCTTTCCAGATTGTCCACTAAATACTTGCAGGGATAATTCTCCATCTATTTCTGTCTTTTGCATTTACACCTGCTTCCTCCCAGCTTTTTAAAGCTTCAGTAGCCTTCCTAGGCATGGTCCATGAAATGCCTTTAAGGTTTAAAAAAATTCTCCACAGTTGTTGAGTGTATTTGCAACGTAGAAACAGATGGTTAACTGTCTCTGATGTTTCACCACATAAAAAGCACCTAGAGCATAAGGTTATCCCTCTTTTCATCAGATTGTCCTGTCCTGGGTCAGGGAAGCTTCTTTAGCTAGTAACCAGATAAAGCAGGATACTTTATGAGGGATCCTGCATTTCCAGATTTGCTACCAAGGCCAACTGTTTGCCTGCTGGTTCAACTGATTCATCACCCTGTATGCTGTATTGACTTAGAACTCACCTCTGCAGTTGCCCTTCCACCATAGGATATCCTCTCCTGCTTGTAGTCCATTTAAAGTTTCCACGGTGTTAAAGAAATCAGCCACTCTTCCTATCTCCCAATCATTGATTTGTCTCCTGAATGTGAACCTCCAGCCCTTGTGGAGTCCACAACTCTGCAATTGTATTTTGCTGCCCCATCACAAGATTATAAATATCTGGGAAGAAGCTTTCCATTATACCTTCTTCATGCCACTCATCCTTCTAGAATTTTGTCTTAGCGCCATTCATTACTTTGATCTTGGAGTTGCTCTTCATTTCCTCCCATAAAGCTCTTATTGATCTCCACAGACTAACCCCGTAAGGTGTGATCTCACCTCTTTAGACATCCACATATCTTCATGTTTATAGTTTGGAATTGAGTAATTGATGCCCGGAGTAATTGATGCCCGCTACCGTGAAAGAAATACATTGCTTAGCTGGACTCTGGACTCTTAGAAGACCGAGGAGAAGACACAAGCATGAGATGTCGCTCCTCTAGCACTTATATGGACCTTATAGAGAGACAAATAGTAGAGCTTTTCATAGAGTAGAGAAGGATTTTGTACACTTGAGGAATAACCTCTTATCCCACTGCACCCGTGATATTCCTGTTTGTATAGAACGTTGTGTGTCATTCGGAGAAAAATAAAATACTTCCATTAGGTTTGCTATTTTTTTGGTATACTCCTTGCGTGCATTCTCTTTGTCCTTCTCTTAATGAAACTTTACCTTATTAAAAAAAGATATATTTGATGGTCATTATCCGTTTTTCTGCAACACTTTGAAAACATTTGGATTTACTGTATTCAATTCTAAAATTTGCTTAAGCTATAAAATTTTAGAATTTTCCAGTAGACCTGAAAATGTGCGCATGGATTGATGTTCAAGTTTGAGCTCATTCCTAAGCTCGTTCACTTTATTGACACGAGTCGCGCTCAACTCTAGGTTGATTTGAAACTTGATTATCATTGGAGCTTGACTTATATGCTACTCGAAGTCAAGCCTGAATATGCAGACTTTGGGGGTCTGGGGTTGGCAGTTCATCGAATTTAACATTATCTGGTGCTTGGAGATCATATACCTTACATTCACTTAAACAGCCTTTTATTGATTTTCTTCTCCTCTAAAACATCCTTGTATATTGTTCAATATTATGCTTGTGCAGCTCAAAAGAAAAAGAATACCGATGAGTGTTGCAAATAATTATTTGTGCCTTGCATAGTTGCTTTACGTTATCACTCCTTTTCTATAATCTGTCAATGTATTGCTCCTTAACAAAAAATAGTGGTTTAATTGATTTCTAATATCAGCATACCTGATGCTCTGAAAACGAAAAGTCTTTTTACAGAGAATGATTTTCTTTACAGGTTAATAGCTTACGGCAGGAGCTGCAACTCTTGGCTTCAAATAGATCTGTTACAATTGTGACATCAAGTGGATCAGGTTTTTGTTACTACAGATTGTTAGTTGCATATGGAAGCAATTAAATATTCTTCCGCCTTCAGGTGGAAAGAATAGGACCTCTATGAAAGGAGTGTCTTAGGATATATCTATTGTCATTTTCTTAATCTGCCGAGACAAATTGTGGCCTCCTTGTCAGTGTACTACATGCCTTGCAAATTAATCTCATTACCTGTAATTTCATTCTGCTTCATTTATAGCATTATTTCTTGCAGTGACCACTGACCAATGATGTTTTGTGATTGTATTTTACGCATTTAACTTGTTTATTTTTTTAATTCTATTCAGGTTCTAGCAGATATACTATAATCATTGTTGTTGTGGTGATGGGGTATGGTTATATTTGGTGGAAGGTAACACCTTTTATTACTTTCTGCTCGATAGAACTGTATGTCACGATATGTTGGATGCAAAAATTATGTCTTGTAATTCATGTTTAAGTAACGATCCTCCATTTGATGATCGATTACGCCGTCCTTATTTCAAGGAATGGAGTGATTGAGTACAGATTGTTTCCTTGCTCTTAAAGAGTTTATTGTTCCTAAAATATGCCTTACAAAAAATTGTTGAATCAAAAGGCAATTGCCATAGCCTATCCTAGGTATATGATTTTAGTCAAATGTGTGCGCGCGCGCGCACACACACACGTTGGTAAATGAGACTGAGGTTGATAGTTAAATTATTTGCCTGCTAGTTTGGATGCCATAGGCTTGAATGTTTTCTAACTGAGTTTCTTGCTAACGGCTGCACCTTAGAATTGACTTGCATGCTTGTAGGGTTGGAAGCTTCCTGAATTAATGTTCGCGACCAGGCGGAGCTTATCTGATGCATGTGGTAGTGTGTCCAAACAGCTTGAGAGTGTATATACATCTATTTCTGTAAGTTCTTAATTCCTGATTTACTGTTCTTATCTATACTATTCTAAAAGTACGAGGTCCCTACCCAAAATGTTGATGGACTTCTTTATTCTTAAAAACTAGATTTCTCATTGGACAATTGAAATTTAATTATTTTTCTAATATTTATTACTTTGAAATCTACTGCTTCCTCCGTCCCAATTTATGTGATGCACTTTGATTGTGCACAAAATTTAAGAAAGACGAGCCATATATACTTGTGACTATAAATCACCTATTAAGGGTAAATGGAAGGTTTAAAGTTAAATTATTCCTAAATATAGAAAAATATCATTCTTTTTGGGACAAACTAAAAAGGAAAGTGTATCACATAAATTAGGGCAGACCCAAGGGTGTGGGCCTAGTGGTCAATGAAATGGGTTAAGAACCATGAGGTTTGAGGTTTCAGGTTCAAATCCTAGCGGAGACAAAAAACACTAGGTGATTCTTCCCATCTATTCTAGCCTTGGTGGACAGAGTTACCTGGTATCTGTTGTTGGTGGGAAGTGGCAGGTATCACGTGGATTTAGTTGAGGTGCGCGAAAGCTGGCCCGAACACCACAGTCATCAAAAAAAAGAAAAAAGTTAGAGCAGAGCGAGCAAATTTTGGTTATTAAATCGTTCCTTATTTGAATTATGTAGAATGTCCTAATATTTAGGGTTTTAAAATCGATTAACATTTTACTTTATGCAAATCATTTCCTTATTTGAACTATGTAATATAGCTATAAATTCTCTCTTTTCACGTCGTATACATTCATTTGAAGTGAAATTTAGCTCGGTGGGGTCGAAAATACTTCATTTAATGCGTTTGTTATTCTATATTTTAGGTGTTGTAAGTACATGATAGTGAATTTACTGGGAGTTGCGCCAACTAAATTCCATATCGGAATGGATTCTTCTATAACTCTAGTTCAATTCAAGTAGTATAGTGTTTAAAGGAGTGGTAACTTGTAATCTTCTTAACATTAGAGAATACACGAAGAAAAAGGAAAGAGGAAACAAGTGGGTAGCTAAAACCTTGGGAGCTGAAAGTAACATAGTAAAACAAATTTCTACACAAGCTTATACACAGGGCTTAAAAGATCAGACACAATTATAAAGGTTGAATGGTGGTGTAGTCCAAATTAATTATGATATTGTACTGTTTTTTAAAATTTAATCATTATGAAAAAAGAGAGTCAATGTGGCTAGAATCTTTCAAAATAAAATCTCATTAACCAACAACAACAACATACCAGTGAAATCCCACAAGTGGGGTCTGGGGAGGGTAGTGTTTGCAGACCTTACCTCTACCTTGTGGAGGTAGAGAGGCTGTTTCCCGAGGACACTCGGCTCGAATACAACAAATCAAAGTAGGTATACAGTGAAGAAAACATAGCCACTAGTTAAGGAAACAGTAACAGCAAAAAATTACAGACGACGATAGAAATCAAAAGTGATACACTACAAGAATAAAATCACATTAACCATTTTGTCTATTATAGGGTTTACAGTAATAATACTTAATAGTTTCCGATGCTTAGGATTATAATATATTGAGATCATGAAGTAAGTTCAGACTGTTTGTTTCCACGCATCTTGAAGTTCACGATTGAGGTTGCACTTCTCTGTTTTGTGTGTTACATGTCTCTTGTTGATGAAAATAGTCATCAAGCTAGGATGGTTACCTCCCAATTTCTGGTCTCTGGGCCTGAGATGGCACTTCTGAAACTGTCTTTTCACAACAGAATATTCATCAACCTAGGAATTTGACATTCATACAATGACTCTTTTCTTTTGATAATTGTGGTGTGCGGGCCAGTTAGTGCGTACCTCAACCAATTCCATGTGGTACCTAGTACCTCCCGCCAGCACAGGTACTAGTAACTCTAACCAAGGCCTGTATAGATGGGAAGAAATCACCTAGTGTTTTTCCGTCCGCTGAGATTTGAACTTGAAATTTCATGGTTCTCAACCCATTTCATTGACCACTAGGACACACCCTTGGGGTGTATTCATACAATGACTCCTATTATGTTGGTTTTGTAAAAAGGTTTTAGTGCTCTTAAATTGGTGATTATTGGCATGATTTTACTTGTAATATCTGGATGATTTGAACTTGAAATTTCATGGTTCTCAACCCATTTCATTGACCACTAGGACACACCCTTGGGGTGTATTCATACGATGACTCCTTATTATGTTGGTTTTTTGTAAAAAGGTTTTAGTGCTCTTAAATTGGTGATTATTGGCATGATTTTACTTGTAATATCTGGATACCTACTGTATCTGTGTGCTCATTGGCATATTGCCTCGGGAACTTACAAGTAGCAGTGACTGTAAATTGTTTATCTGTAGTTCCAGGGGTTATGAATGCTATACTAAGCATGAATGACTGCATGAGCCTTGAATATTTTACCATTAAAGAATTTTCTACAGCTGACTCATGACCCAGACCCAAAAATAAAAACGTAGAAAAATGAACTGCATGGTTCAGGTCATTCTGCATGTGGGCTGTGTCTATCACATAAAAGATGCCCAAGGTTTGCTCGCATCCGTAATTATGCAGTAGGTCCAATGTACTTACGTTTTCTATCCCGTGGTGGGGAGGGTAGTTAGTTAAGTGTACTGGAGAGATGTCTGCTAAGACTATGGCCATTGCTTGCTTGCCTGCTGTAATATTTGTGTTCTATGAGATATTTCATCTTTTTCTGCTATGTTTAGTGTCCTTAAAAATTATTTTGTTCCTTTATGTTGCCAGGCCACAAAGCGTCATTTAACTTCACGAATTGACCGTGTGGATTCTAAAATTGACGATTGTGTGGATAATACTGCTGCAACAAGAGACGAGGTGAGGCCAATAATGGCTTGTACATTTAGTTAAGTTGAAGCTTTGAGATTTCTTGTAATTGATGCAGCATCATTAAATGTATAGGTTTCTGAAATTCGAGGAAAAGTGAGAACATTTGGTGAGGATGTCCAGTCGGTTCATCTTGTTGTCCAATCACTGGTGAGAAGACATTCTATCCATCAGCATTTCCATATGTATTTTGTTTTTCCTTTATTTTGCCGATTAAGCTTTTCTTCTTACAAAGAGAAGGTTTTTGCTCTCATATTGCGTGTTTTTCACTTCGTTCAGTTACATTAGGGCTTTATACAACTCTACCTTTCGTTAGCAAGATTTGTTGTCTTGCAGAACTGAAAACCACCTTTTTTCTTATATGAACAGGAGACGAAAATTAGTAGAATTGAAGGGAGACAGGTATTTGAATTGGCTTGCTAATTTCATAATTTTGATTTAGCTTAAATTATGTCCATGTTATAGTCATGGTGGTATTATGATCTGTGTAGAATGAAACAAACTTTGGCGTGGGGAAGTTGGTTGCTTTTGTGAGGAGCATTGAAACTAGTAGAGCCAAGGAGCAGATTGAGGTATGACTTGTCTTATTGTTTGATATGTTCTCCCTATGTTTTTCTTCTAACTATAGCGTGTTTTCAATGTGTAGGCACCTCCATCTAGTTCATCTAGACCTGCCCTTGAATTACCATCAGTAGCTTCCTCAGCGCAGGTAAACTGTGAAACTATTTTCACATTGCTGGGTCAATAGTTTATAGTTAGAAGGGCTTATCGTGCCGCAGACCTAGTTCCTTCTTTTCTCTGTGTTTGTCTTTTTTATGTTATCCTGCTCCCCGGGAGTTAGAAAAGTTAACTGATCTACTTATATTGCAAGATCACATTGGTTATGACTTGTCAAAGCATATCTTCAGTCATCTGGACAGGCTAACTCTGCTGACTTTGTATAAATAGATTCGAAGTCCTTCTGACAAATTTACATTATAGACCGATTTCTTTGCTTTTTATAATGGATTTTTCAGTTCTTTTGCATGCCAATCTTGTAATAACTATGCACTGTCTAGTAATAACCCGCATTTTGCTTTCTTAATTTTTTTCTGCAGGCTGGGTCTTTGCCTCCAAATTTATCAGTAGAACCATCATCTCCATCTGCTTCTAGTGCATCTCCGAAGGTTAGTTTAATTGGTTAGTTCTTGCAGTGATTAATTCTGCCCCATTTAAGAGTTAATTAGCTTTATAGAAGCAGTGTTTTTACTTGCAAAAGTCTAACTTAACTTCGACTGGATACACCATGACACTGGGGACTTCCCAGAGTGTAAGTAGCTTATACAGGTATTTCAAACCTTGGTCTGAACAATCAGAATACTTCAGAAGTTAAGTTCTTTCAAAAGTTTGTTGGAGCTGGAGAATATGCTAGCTATAGATTGTTGGGTGTGTTAATTTGGCTTGCACCACGATGAAAGCAAAAACAGTCCAATTTTGTGGTTCAACAAAAAAGATTATTAAAGGTGTTTGTGTCCTATACATGAAAAAGCTCAACTAATCCTCCTTTAAACTTTTGTAGCGTCCTTTGCATGGTGCTGTATCTGCCTCAGGCCTTAAGGTAGTAATAAGTTTCTTTTAAGTTCTAACCTTTTAACCATGCCTGTACGGTTCTGAAATTAGATCCTTTTTGTTTTCGTCTGTTTAGGATCTTGGAGGTATTATATCAGATGTAGTCGAAGTGTCAAGTGAAAGCAGTCCTCAGGTTTCCAATGCTGTTTTCACCTCAGAACAGAGGAGCAATGAGAACTCTGGTTTTGGTAATGTGTTTGGGCGTAAGTTTCCAGGCATTGGTGTTTCTTTTCTCACAAGAAGCCGCAGTGCTATGCAGAGTTTTAAGTGAGACGGTTCATCAATCATTAAAATAATTGAACTTTTCTATGGTATATATTCAAGGTTAGTGTTGCTAGCTGAGCATCTATCTTGGCTCAGGGAGTATTTTGCCATTTTTTGATGGCTGAATTTTGTAGAGCCAATATTTACCGAGGTAAACTTAGGATACATGTGTAAGTTCAGGCTAGAAATTGTCTACATACCGTTGATAAGGTGAAGAAAGGAAAAACATGAAATTGGACTATGGGATCTTCATGTTAATTAATCTCCTGTACTGCATAAAAAGAAAGATATTATCTGCTGTTTTCTGCATTTTCATTTGTCTGTAGTACTTAGACCTGGAGCAGTTATCTATCTCGATGATTCGGACCAATGCATAGTCCAGCAATGTGCAGCATTCATTGTCTGTTGGGGCATTTATGTTACAAATGATGCTCAAATATGCATCAGTGGAGATGATGGTCTGTTGGCGAGCGTCTGTGTAATCCTGTGGTGTCATACAGCTGCATTAGTGAATCGTCCAGCTTTGACAAGGCTCTTGCTTCGGGCTTTGGCGAGAACTTCCACCATTTAATGCTCTAATATTGGGCCTTGGCGTTTTCATTAATTTGAATAAGAATTTGGGGGATGGACAGGAATAGCCTCTCGGCTAAAATAATGCCAAGTGAATGGCCAATTTGTGTTAATGCAAGGTGGCCTATTTTGCTCTTCCCTTTACCCTTAAAAATACAAACTTTTTCACTGCTTTTTTTTAAAAAATAACGAGTATAATACGTTTTGAACAATATGTTCCTATGGCTTGAAGGAGTAAAATGCTATCAAACCAGTAAAATACGATTAGGAGAACGTTGGAGTTGGTCCTTATACACTGCACATACAAATCATCTACTTAAATGCATTATTTTTATTTCCGAAAACATTTCACATACATTTAACACATTCCGCATACAAATAAACCACTAAAATACACTAAAGTGACTGGATATATTCTGCATTTAAATGAACAACAAATTACATTTAGAGTGATTACACATACCTAACAACCAGTAAAATATGTTAGCCTGTGAATAGGTGCTCAATATGGAAACAACCTCTTTATAAGGTTTGCTTTGAATTGCTTTTCGTGAACCTAGGGTCTATCAAAAGCAACCTCTCTATCTCCTAAAGCAGGGGTAAGGTTTGCGTACATTCTATCCTTTTCAATCCCCACTCGCGGGATTACATTGGGTATGTTGTTGTTTATCGTTAATGAATCATCAATTAAGTCCTACACCGATCCTATCGTTTGTCGTAGTTTGACGTGATGGCTAAAGTTGATGACCACGGTAAGGAAAATGATGATTTGTGTACACTTGAAGGTACAATAGCTAATCTCAACACTCTTTAACTATTGTAAATGAGAATGATGGTTACTTGTCTGTGAGTAATAGGTTGTCTTTGTATAACCTTTTCTCGTTTATTTCGTGGTGAATTGTTTGGCTCTTGTCCGTTTGCTTTTACTAGTCCGTTTCTTTGGTGTCTCATAAACTCTATTCCGAACCAACGACTCCTTTGATAAGACTTCACAAACAAGTTAATCAAATAATCACGTTCATCAAAAGAGAGAGTTTTACCTTTAAGCTCATTGATCCTACGTCAAGCTTTAAGTAGCACTTGTTTGGTTATAAAAACTTCTTATTGATTAAGAATATACAAAATATGTCATTTTTTCCTACCGACTACCTAGACAACGCTCGACTACCTACTAATCTTCTTTCATGATCCTCAAGCTTCATATCTTCCTATATAAGGTCATGTCCTCGGTAATCTGCAACTGTACGCCCTTTCCCCAAAACTAATCAACAATAAACCAAGCAGTTTGGGTAAGCATATAATTCTTCTTACCACATGTGGTTTTCTCTACTGTGTTTCACCTTAACAAAAATATGACATATCCAGTAACAAACCTTTAAAGATCCCATTGCACTTTAAAGACAAGCCCAACCAGCCGGCTAACGGGAGTATTCCTGCGTATGAGAACATAGTAATGGAGAAGGTAATAGCCAAAATAGGATTCGTTTTGGCTAGAGTGCCCAAATCAGCTAATATATTTGACACGAGTTTGCCATAATGCTAAAACTATGGCAAATGCATCTATCATCGTTGGTGCATAAATAAAGATCCCAATCTATGAACTAGAAGTCTTTTTACTTTCGTTTGGGCCATGGCGGCCAGTGCTCCTAAGATCACAGAAGCAATGCTGCAGAACAAGAAGATTTATTGCAATGTAGCTCCGTAAGAACCATAAATAGACCAATTTCGAATTCCTAGCAATAAAATGACTCATGTTGCTTCTTTGAGAACATGAAACAACTAATCTGACAGATTTCAGAACAAAACCTTAACGAGCAATAGATAAACTTATCATAATAAGACGTTGTTACATGATACTTCGCGTCTCAGTCATACATAAGCAAGTACTAAATAAGTGATTGTAGAGAGATCAAGCACAACCAGCCGGTTAACGGGGGTATTCCTGCGTATGAGAACATAGTAATGGGGAAGGTAATAGCCAAAATAGGATTCGTTTTGGCTAGAGCACCCAAATCAGCTATATATTTGACACAGGCTTGCCGTGATGCTAAAACTTATGGCGAATGCATCTACCATCATTGATGCATAAATAAAGATCCCAATTAGTAGTGACTGAATTACATCTATGGTTCCACATGAGAAACCAGTACGAATATAACCTACATGTCACAATTAAACTATGAGCTAGAAGTCCTTTTACTTTCGTTTGGGCCATGGCGGCCAGTGCTCCTAAGATCATAGAAGCAATGCTGCAGAAAAAGAAGATTTGGTGCAATGTAGCTCCATAAGAACCATAAATATACAAATTTCGAATTCCTAGCAATAAAATGCCCCATGTTGCTTCTTTGAGAACATGAAACAACTAACCTGGCAGATTTCGAAACGAAAAAACTAACAAGCAATAGATAAACTTATCATAGTAAGAGGTTGTTACATGATACTTCGCGTCCCAGTCATACATAAGCAAGTACTAAACAAGTGATTGTGGAGAGATCAAACTCTTTGTATAGACAGTTTTGATGATAAATTTTGAAACTTAAAAGCTGGTGAGCAATAAGAGTAACTGAAAAAAGAAAAGAGTTTCTCGATCATACATAACCAAACGCTAGATAAATGATTTTGGAGAGATCAAGCTTTCCATATAAGCAACTCCATCCTGAATAGTATCATCACACAATCCAAATCGTCGTCCTCTGGATGTCCAAAATGAATGGCCACACCATTGAGAATATATGGACCCGAATAACACTTCACCATATGCAAACCTATATTTTGGTACGGTATCAACAATGCAAGGATCATCTATAGCTAACAACGCATTCCAAGATTCCTTGATACTGTAGTCTTTCAATACCCATAACTTAAAAGCGCGATTTCCCTGATGAAGAGAAGTAGAATGAACACAAAGCATTTCGTCCAATACTGAAACGCCAAAAAAGAAGTTGCCCTTCAAGCATAATATTTGCTCTGGTAACGGTATCTGATGGCTTGTATGAATCCACCGAGAGTCAGGGGACCAGGTCCTCTGACTGAAGTTGCAGTTATGAGTAAGAAGGTGAAATATCAAGAAGTAAAGAACACAAGATTTTACGTGGAAACCTCATTGCTCAAGGGAGTAAAACCACGACCTACCCTAGTAGGATTTCACCAACCAAACTTCACTAAAACACTGAGCAACTTCATATTACAGACTCCAGTAACTCTACGGATTAAACTCTTAATCCACTACACTGCAATAACTCTATTACAATGTAAGATGCAATAACTCTACTGCATCACCACAGTATTAACTAACTTTAGCTAATACAACAACTCTCAATCAACTAACTCTAGCTAATACAACAACTCTCAATCAACTAACTCTACCTGATGATTACAATAAAAAGCAAACTACAAAAGACTCAACTAAAGACAAGGAACTGTGGACTTCATCTTGATCACGATCAGGTCCCTTGGTCAGTGAGCTTCTGTTTTCTTGTTCTTGAGTTTGAGCAGCCTTTGCTTTGAGATGAAGAATCTTGATGTGCAAAAACTAGGTTTTGGCTAAAGTGTCTCATTGTTTATAAATGAGAGAAGCCAAAACCTTAACACATTTCTATTGGTTCACCGGGTTCCAAGGACTGCAGGAGCACAGTCCAAAAAGCTGTCGAAAAGTACAATCCACAGCTGTACCACATTGACTGTTCTTCAAAGGCTGCTGGGGATACCAGGTCCCCCTAAGTGTTTGTCAATCATCAAAACAAAAAGGCCATATTATATCATTTCCCCCCTTTTTGATGATGACAAACTAGGTTCCCCCTGGCGTCGTTACCTGATCCCTTTTACAAGTTCCTCCACCTCTCCATACAACAGATCACTCTACGTTCCTCCTGTCACCGTTATCTAGTCCCAACACCTGTTCCCCCTATCAACATATCAACATATCTTCCCCCTTTTGGCATCATAAAAAAGAGTGAACAGTAAACCCAAAGCAATGATGAGTAAAAATTGTTAACTCATGCCTCTGGGGCAACACTAACATGAACGAAAGGAGATAGTCAAAGGAAATTAGATGCAAGATAAACATAATAACAAGAGCTTCATTTCATTCATATTGGTAGCATTACAAACAATTCACAAAAAGACAAAAACATCATTAGTAAAACAACACCAAGGTAAGATAAAGACAAGAGGGAGTTAGAGGGTTAGGACTGGGAACGAAAGCAAGGAAGGGAGGAGGGAAGGTGAGTCAGGCCAACTTCTGAAGTAGAAGAGTCATGCGAGTGTTGGCTTCTTCATGAGCATCAAGCAACTTCTGAGTAAGGACCCCGACCTGGTCCCTCAGTGAGGCATTTTATTCCTGCAGCTTCTTGAACTCATCTAAACTGCCACCAGGTCCCTCAGAGGTGGTTTGCATTTGTGCCTTGAGAGTTACAATCTCAGCATCGCTGAGCAATTAGTGCAGTTAAGCGTTCCAACTCTCCATATAATCGCTTCTGAGAGGCGATCAGATCAGACCCAAACGACTTAGAGCCAACTCCTCCTTCTCTTTCGACACATTCACACTCCTCAAAAGTTCCTAGGGTGAACATCTGCTTCCTGGTCCCTTGAGCACCCTTACTGGGACGAATTCCAAAATGTGAGAACACTTTGTTCAGAAGGTACCCATAGCCTAAACCATGCTTGCCCTCCTTCATTGTGATGACTTTCTCTCATGTGGGTAAGCATGATTGCGGGTAAGCTTATGGGTTGAAATGTGACCAGTGCCTCCATGAGAAACAGATCAGAGATGCCGGCAATTGTTCTTTTTTCAGTGCAGGGTAGAAGCACTTTGTTGATCAGTTCAAACACCAACTGATACTCTCCCTTCATCTGCTTCTTTCCCAGCCTCTTCCTGTTCAAATTTCTCAACTTGCTAATCTCATTCAGAAAGTCTATGGAAGCTGATTGATCCTTCAAGGACTTTATTCCTTCTGTTGGCACTTCCAAAATCTTACCAAGTAAGGATTCGTTCAATTGAATCTCCACTCCATCAACTGAGGTGGTAAATGATCCTTCAGCCTTGTTGCAAACCATGTTCATATAAAACTCAGTCACTTCCTTTTCGAACAGAATTGGAATAGGGGGTTGAAACAGATGCTCCCATTGTTGCTCCTTAACCATGTCGATCATTTTTGCCATTCCCTTGTGCCCACTGATTTCAGGGTCAAAAACTCGACCATTCAACACCTTTTATTTCTTCAACAAGGCAATCTGCTGTGCTGGAGTAAGTTTCTGCTTCTTGGCTTTCAAGGAGGGACCAGGTTCCTCCGTTTGTTCTTTCAGATCATCCCTTTTCCTCTTAGATCTAGAGAGAGTATCCTTATTTTTGCCTTTCTTTTCACTAGTAGTTGTTTTCTTTGGACTTCTTGCAGGTTCATTTTCTTTGTCCTCTGAAGCAGATGCTCCACCCTTTTTCTTAGAAGGTTTCCCTTTAGAGAGAGCCTTCTTCCTCACCTTTTGTACACCTTTGATAGTGTCCTCTTCATCTTCCTTATCAGAGTTCTTTTGCTCATCCAAGTCAACCACTTTTTCTGGTTCAGGATCATCAGACACCACTGTTCTCCTCAACCTCCTCCCTTTTTTGGTACTTTCCTCATTTTCCTTCATGGCAGTTGCCATGCGTTGTTCAGACCTACTTCTGGTACCGGGTACCTTACTAGGTCCTTGAGTTGCAGATGTCGGGACCATTCTTTTCTGTACTTTTCACTGCAGTGGCGCTTCATCCTCATCAGTGCCATCTTCTTCCTCTAAATTTCTCAACAATGCCATGTGGGTCTGAGAAACAGGGGTTTCATCCCACTTGGGAATGGGAAGGGTGGCTGGAGTTGGATCCCCTTCAGATAGAGTAATAGCCTCTGATTCTTCTTGCATATTCTTAGTCCCAGCCTCTGACTCTACTTGCTCACTCACAATCTCAGCGTCTCCCCTGGCCATGGAGGTGAGATAACTTGCCACTAGTTCATCGGTTCCCCTGCATGCCCATGGCCAGAATATTTGAACCATTTCCTCTGGTTTCTGGTAAATTTCCCTCAAACAACCTATCCCCAGAAACCTCAGACCCACTCACCACAGATTGTGCTCCTACATCAGACTCAAACATGGGGTTTATTTCAGGTCCCTCCATCTGTGTCGATTCAGATTCAGGCAATGTGCTACTTTCAGGGGTTTCAACAACAGAGGGCTCAGGGTGAGAGACCAGAGTGTTTTCTTCACTCATTTTGGGGATTGGAAGATAGTCGAAGAAAGGGGATTTTTCCAGTTCAGCTGGGGGATCTGATACGGGAGTGGATAAGGAGATTGAAAAAGGGTTTCTTAGTTCAGCCAAGGTTGGAGTATTTTCAGAGGGATGGGAGACACCCTCAGAGGATTCCTTGGTTGGAGAGTTTGGTTGAGACATGGCTTAAGAGAGATGTGGGAGATGGAAGAGGAGAAGAGAGAATATGTTTGTTCAGCTTGAAGAAGAAGGGAATTTTTTAGAGCAGGTGATGTGGTATGAGAGGGGAAAGGAATTTAAGACAATTTGGTTTTAAAATAGACGGATAAGATGGGTTTTAAAAATGGTGAAACAACGTGTCGGATCAGGGAGAGGGGATGACGGTTCAGGTTTAAACCTGATGCGACGTCGTTGTTCAGAGGGGTGTCAGAAGTGTCGTTACACAATAAATGCCTTTATTTAAAGTGAACAGTTTGCAATACTAACCTGTATGAGGGATCGGGTCCCTCAACTTTTGAATTTTTTGAAGCATGTCTTGATGTTTATCCAACATCTTCTCTCCTTTGATGTTGCTCCTTCCACCATGCGTGCATACCTACAGTGGTATAGTATTGAGTTAGACAAGTTAGACACATCATACTTTAGGATACCTGCCTTCTAATCATAGCCATATGGAGGTAATTTTGCTGACTGAGGGATCAGGTCCCCTGCATTAAACCAAGCTTCAGGCGATTCTTCTCGAACTGATCTCTTCCCAAGGCTTTTGTAAAGATGTCAGCAATCTGGTCCTCCGTCTTGTAGAAGTTCATGCTGATCAGCTTCTTCTCAACATTATCTCTGAGAAAGTGATGCCGGATGTCAATATGCTTGGTTCTCTTGTGATGGACAGGGTTCTTGGCCATATTCATAGCACTTGTGTTACACACATGAGGGGCACACACTCAGTGTATATCCCAAAATCTTCAAGCTGCTATTTGATCCATAATAGTTGAGCACAACAAGCTGCAGCAACAACATACTCTACTTCAGCTGTAGAAAGAGCAACTGAATTTTGCTTTCTGGTCCCCCAAGAGATCAAAGAAGCTCCAAGAAAGTGAGCCATCCCAGAAGTGCTTTCTCTGTCAACCAGGTACCCTGCATAGTCAGTATCAGCATATCCAACAAGTTCGAAATCATCTCCTGAGGGGTAGAAAAGCACAAGATCAGGAGTTCCTTTGAGATATATGAGAATCCTCTTGGCAACCTTGAGATGAGACTCCTTTGGGTTGGCTTGGAACCTGGCACACATTCCCACACTGAACACTATATCTGGTCTTCTAGCTGTTAGGTATAGAAGAGAACCAATGATCCCTCTGTACATGGTCTCATTCACAGGGGGACCAGATTCATCATTGTCCAGTTTTGAAGAGGCTCCAATGGGAGTGTCAATAGGCTTGACATTCTCGATGTTGAACTTTTTGAGCAATTCCTTGATATACTTCTGTTGGCTGATCATGATTCCATTGGACACTTGCTTTATTTGACGCCTCAGGAAGAAATTCAACTCGCCCATCATACTCATTTCAAATTCACTTCCAATAAGCTTGGCAAAATCATCACACAGTGAGTCAAGAGTGGATCCAAAAATGATATCATCAACATACACTTGGACAATGAGAAGATTTTTGCCCTTTGTTTTGAGAAAGAGAGTGTTGTCAATTTTCCCTCTAGAAAACCCATTTTGAAGAAGGAATTTTGACAACTTCTCATACCAGGCCCTAGGAGCCTGTTTCAAACCATAAAGAGCTTTGTCCAACTTGAAAATATAGGAGGGGTGATCATGATCTTTGAATCCAGGGAGCTGCTTGACATAGACTTCTTCCTTCAGATATCCATTTAAGAAGGCACTCTTGACATCCATTTGAAACAGTTTGAACTCCATGTAAGAAGCAAAGGCAATGAGAATCCTTATAGCTTTCATTCTTGCAACAAGAGCAAATGTTTCATCATAATCTATGCCTTCCTCTTGATTATATCCTTGTACAAATAGCCTAGCCTTGTTTCTGGTAGTGTTCCCTTGTTCATCCAGCTTATTCCTGAAGACCCACATGGTCCCTATAACAGTTCTGTCAGAGGGTTGAGGGACCAGGTGCCACACTTGGTTTCTCTCAAATTTATGAAGCTTCTCTTGCGTGGCGTTTACCCAGTCAGCATTCTTTAATGCTTCCTTAATGTTTTTGGGCTCAATTTATGAAACAACCATAGCTCTAGACTTGGACCTGGTATGCATGCCAGAGTCCAGGAGAGAGACTAGATTGTCCAAAGGGTGAGAGGCTCTATGCTTCCAGTGAGAAACTTAAGTAGCAGATGGTTCAAAACTCGTACCTGGTCCCTCGGAGGTTTGATGAACAGGAGAGAAAGAGACTAAGGTTGAGACTTTGTCGTGACTCACCACATCTGCTGAGATTCCAGAGGCATTCACCTTTTGAGAGTTTGCATCAGGACTTTCTTCTGCTTCAGCTAAGACTTCATCAGGTCCCTCGAGCTCATTGAGAGAGTCTCTTTGAATCTGAAATAGTTCATCAAGATCATCATCATTCAAAACTCCTTTTTTGTTCAGATCTCCTGACTCATTGAAGATGACATGAACACTTTCTTTCACACATTGAGTCCTTTTGTTGAAGATTCTGTAGGCCTTGCTGGTTAAATAGTAGCCTACAAAGCAGTGGCGGAGCCAGGAATTTAACAAAGGGTGTTCAAGAATTGCACAAGTAAAGAAAAAAATTAACGAATGGGTACACTGAAAATTTTAAAATGAAATTATGTAACATTAATAATTAATTTTTTTATGAATAAATGTACCAAAAAAATTATAATCAAACGAGGTTCTACCGATCTCTGGTGACGATAACAATAACAATGAGAGATGAAAAATGGAGAGCAAAATCCAACGAGGTTTTTCTTAAAAGAAATTCTATAGGGATCCTTTTCCGCTTTAGCAGTTATAGAAATTCTTTAAAATTTGCTTATTAACGTTAAATTAAATAATTACTTTTAAATTTTATTTAAAATTTTAACGAAAAGAAAAAGAAAGTAAAATTGCCGACTAAACTTTTATTTTTTTCTTAGATTTTTAAGTTGTAGATCTCTAAATAAGAATTATTTTAATAAATAATATTAGTTTTGAAATATTTCAAAAATAACAGATTTATTAATTATTAACTAAAATCTAGAAAGTACTACTTAATAAGGGATTATCCTTATACAATTAAAGGATCAAGTAGGAGCTGTTTAAAAATGTTTAAAAGATTTACCACCGTAAGGAATCGAACCTGCGCGTCAGCTGTTCCCTGGGTCTTTACAGAACTCATAGTACCGCTGGGCTGTAATGTTTAGTTGTGCCAAGGGTGTTCAAATTGTATAATTTAACCATTTAGAACAGCATTTTACTTATACACACAATATAATTTTCCAACGAAGGGTGTTCATCTGACCACCCTTAGTGGGCTGTAGCTCCGCCCCTGCTACAAAGATTCCTTCATCACTTTTGGGATCAAACTTCCCAACGGGCTCCTTTTCATTGTTGAGAACAAAACACCTGCACCCAAAGGCGCGAAGATAACTCAGCTTGGGTCTTTTCTGGTAGAGGAGCTCGTATGGGGTTTTCTCCAACAGATACCTGATCATGCATCTGTTAGTCACATAACATGCCGTGTTAACAGCCTCAACCCAGAAACTTTTAGGGACATCTCCATCGATCAGCATAGTTTGAGCGATATCAACAAGGGTTCTGTTCTTTCTCTCAACCACACTATTTTGCTGTGGTGTTCTTGGGGCAGAGAAATTGTGTCCAATGCCATGCTCAGATCAGAACTCTACAAAGCTTTCATTTTCGAATTCAGTACCATGGTCCGTTCGAAGACAGATGACTTTGAGGCTCAGCTTAACTTAAATCTGCTTGGCAAACACGACAAATATAGGGAAGGTCTCATCCTTGCTTTTAAAAAACATGGTCCAGGTGAACCTTGAGAAGTCATCTACGATTACAAAGATGTACCTCTTCCCTCCTCGACTAGGAACTTTGACTGGACCACACAGATCCATATGAAGGAGTTCAAGGGGCTTAGATGTGCTTACTTCCTTCTTGTTCTTGAATGGGGACCTGACATGCTTGCCCTTGGCACATGCATCGCATACTTTGCCTTCTGAAAATTTTACCTTGGGCAGACCACCTACCAGGTCCCTCGAGATCAGCTTGTTTAGAAGGGAGGAGCTGACATGTCCCAATCTCCTGTGCCACAGATCAACATCGTCATCTTGAGCCTTTAAGCAAGTGAATTATTTTCCAGAAATAGAGTCAAGATCTGCAATATACATGTTCTTGTGTCTTCTAGCCACCAGAATGATTTCTCATGATGAGAGATTGGTGATAGTGCAGCATGCAGATAGAAACTTGACCTCGTTTCCTTTGTCACAGATTTGGGACACACTGAGTAGGCTGTACTTCAATCCATTTACGTAATAAACATTTTCAATGGCATGTGCTAGAGACTTGCCAACACTTCCAACACCAACGATGTGTCCTTTCTTACCATCGCCAAATGAGACACTTCCACCTTGGAATGCCTTGAGTGAGAGGAATTCTTCCATTCTTCCTGTCATATGCTTGGAGCAGCCACTATCCATGAATCAGCTTTGGCTGCTTCCTCTCACTCTTCCCTGCACAAACAATCACTTGTTAACTTTGGGAACCCATTTTAGGTTGAGTCCCCAGTAATGAGATAGAGGATGGATAAGGTTCTTCTTTGCCCAATATGGCAGCCTGATCCTCCTGGTTGGGGGACCAGGTTGCCTGGTGGTTTCCTTTCTCTCAACAAAGGTTCTGCCCTTTTTAACAGCAACTGATCTTGTAGGGCAATAATCTTTGTAGTGGCCATTTCTACCACAGTGAGTGCATAGCCAATTGTATGGATTTGACACATATTTTCTATGGGGATCATAAGGGTGATTTTCCTTCTGAAATCCAAGACCCTCTCCAGCATTTGGTCTCATCCTTGTCAATTGATTTAAGACGTCAGAGGAGACAGTCCATTTAAGAGCTTTTTCTAAATCAGCCTTGACACGGACCAGGTCCCTCTCAAGTTCTTGGTTTCTTTCAAGAGAGGTTGTGAGATCTAGTTTGAACTTGTTTAATTCAGCTTCAAGTTCAAATTGGATCTCACTACCACTTCCCTTTCCTTTAAGTCCATTTAGAGAGGTGTTTTTCATTTTTTTCAACCAAAGACTCATTTTCAAACATAACAATTGCAATTTTTTCTTCTAAATCAGAGATTTTTGAAAACCAAGTGGTTTTATCAACTTCAAAAACATTTAGACTGTTGTTTTGAAAATCCCTCTCTTTATTGAGGTTATAGTATTCATAGATCAAAACATTTGCTAAGGAACATAGCTCAATCTTAGAATAGTCTTTGAATGTCATGGAAGCTTACCTCTGGTTCTTCTTCATCTTCAGATTTTGCCATCAGAGCAAACAGGGAGTCATAGCTGGATGGTCGATCTTCAATGACTAGCATGGATGCATCCTCTGGGGCTTCCTCGTGATCTGATTCACCGAAGGATTCACCCCATGTGGCTAAGGCTTGCTTTACTACAATATCAACCATTTCCTTCATGTTGAGCTTTTCAGGGACCGGGTACCTCTTTCGTCCCTTCTCATAGTTGTTCTTGGCATAATCTTTGTACTCTTGTTTGTGAAGAGGGCAATCCTTGATGAAATGTCCTGGTTTTCCACACTTGTGACAACAGTCATTCCCTTTGAACAGCCTGCTCGAGTTTCCTTTTGATGAAAAAACACCATTTCTTCTAATCATCTTTTGAAGCGTCTAGTGATATGTGCCATATCAGATTCGTCACCACCTGAGTCACTTTTGGCAGCTTTAAGAGCCAAGCTTTTGTCCTTCTTGGGTTGTTGTCGTTCTTGATCCTGTTGTTTTATGAGCTCATAGGTTTTTAAATTTCCTATTAACTCATCCATTGTTAGAGTTTGAAGGTCCTTAGCTTCAGTGATGGCATTGACTTTGCTTTCCCAGGAGGAAGGTAGAACACTCAAGATCTTTCTAACCAGCTTGCTTGGTTTGATGCTATCCCCAAGACAGTGTAGTTCATTGATAATGAAGGTGAATCTAGTGTGCATTTCTTGAATAGATTCTCCTTCATTCATTCTGAACAACTCATATTGAGTCGTTAACATATCAATCTTGGACTACTTGACCTAGTTGGTCCCTTCATGAGCAGTCTGCAATGCATGCCAAATTTCTTGAGCTGTTTCACATGCTGAGATATGATTGCATTCTTCAGCACCAATGCCATACACAAGCAACTTCTTTGCCTTGAAGTTCTTTTCTATTTGCTTCCTGTCAGAGTCAACATACTCTTTTCTTGTTTTAGGGACAAACTTTGTTTCTTCACCAATTGTGATGGTTTTCATGGGAACATAGGGACCGTCACAGATGACATCCCATAACTCACTATCTTCTGCCATGCTGAAGTCGTGCATTCTTGTCTTCCACCACCCATAATACTGTCCATTAAACCTGGGTGGCCTGGTGGTTGACTGTCCTTCTTCAAGGTCTGGTGGAGCTGCCATTTCGAGTAAGATCTTTCTAGGTGTTAACCTTTTAGAAAGTCCTTGCTCTGATACCAATTGATGGCTTGTATGAATCCATCGAGAGTCAGGGGACCAGGTCCTCCGACTGAAGTTGCAGTTATGAGTAAGAAGGTGAAATATCAAGAAGTAAAGAACACAAGATTTTACGTGGAAACCTCCTTGATCAAGGGAGTAAAACCACGACCTACCCTAGTAGGATTTCACCAACCAAACTTCACTAAAAACACTGAGAAACTTTGGATTACAGACTCCAGTAACCCTACGGATTAAACTCTTAATCCACAGCACTGCAATAACTCTATTACAATGTATGATGCAATAACTCTACTGCATCACCACAGTATTAACTAACTCTAGCTAATACAACAACTCTCAATCAACTAACTCTAGCTGATGATTACAATGAAAAGCAAACTACAAAAGACTCAACTAAAGACAAGGAACTGTGGACTTCATCTTGATCACGATCACGTCCCTTGGTCAGTGAGCTTCTGTTTTCTTGTTCTTAAGTTTGAGCAGCCTTTGCTTTGAGATGAAGAATCTTGGTGTGCAAAAACTAGGTTTTGGCTAGAGTGTCTCATTGTTTATAAATGAGAGAAGCCAAAACCTTAACACATTTCTATTGGTTCACCGGGTTCCAAGGACTGCAGGAGCACAGTCCAAAAAGCTGTCGAAAAGTACAATCTACAGTTGTACCATGTTGACTGTTCTTCAAAGGCCGCTGGGGATGTTGACACTAAATTTTTATCCTCCACATTATGAATTAATCTTGAGCCTTTTGACTTTTAAACAATTTTTGAAATAATTATTTTGTAAAAAAAGGGGATAAAAATATTTTCCAAATAAGCTTTATAGTAGTTCTGAGTAATAATTTATATCTTTCATATTTAATTACGTGAAATTTATATAAGTTTATTTAAAGGACTATTTTAGAGTTTAATTTCATAAGAAAATTCTTTTAAAAGATTATACGTTTGATTTTCCTCTAAATGAATTTAAATGAGAGATTAATTGAATAAATTAATTTCATAATTGTTAAAAGTGGTAATTATGTATTAAACATGATAATTATTTCAATTAGTTTAATTTTAAAGAGGCTCGGTCAATTAATCATAGTTGATTCATTCTTTATTCCTATTCTAGCCTAATTCCTTTAAATCATTTAAATTGTGGCCGAATTTTATTCAATTTGGCTAAAATCTGACAACATTTTGTAAAATGTGGCCATCAATTAAATAGCCCTTATAACTCCTATATCTGCCAGCTGGTTTGGGCCAATAAATAATCACAACCTGCCTCCGGTACACTTCCATTTCCCTCAAACCGCTCCGACCCAGCCCAAACTCACTTCTCACCCTTAAACTCCTCTTGTTTCTCTCATCTCTCATCAAACTCAACCAAACAAACCCTCTTCTCTCTTCTCAGCTCAACAACGAGCACATCTCTTTGAAACCCTAGCGTCGCCTCCCGTTTCCTCCTATTTTCCTTCGTCCCCAGTACAATCTTGCGTGATGGGCACGAGATTTGTACCAAGACAGTACTGGGGTAGCAACGTGGAAGCAATCCGTGTCTCCCCTCGTCCTTGTGGAGAAATCTCGCTCATAATTTGTACCAAGAGGGTACGAATTTCAGTTGGATCCTTATCCCCTTTTCAAATTCGAAAATCCGTAGCGGAAATCCCAGGAAAACCTTTGGAAATGGGTTATCCCTCATCGAAATTTCAGTCCCAAAAATCCCAAACCATTTCCTATATAAACCCTCACTATTCCTAGTGTTGGGTAACATTTTTAATGCTCAAGAGAACCCTCAAAGGCTCAAAAGAAGCTTGGGATTTCTTGACTAAAAAATTCAGTAAGGATTGGAGGGTCGGCTTTTGGATTTCTTTAAGTCTTTTGGAGAATCATTCTCTGGATTATAAGAACCAAAAGTCGGAGAGTCTAAATACTCTAAAAGGTTCTCTTTTCCGGTGGTGAAGTTGAGTCTCCGGCGAGGCTCGTGGTCCCGGTCGCTGCTCCAAAATAGGTAAATCCCTCATCTCTTTCTTTACTCTTTTCTTCTTTTTTTTTCTCTTTTTAGTATAATGTAGAGTTGTTTGTTCTTATTTTTAGAAATAATGTAGAGCTGTTCGTTTCTCTTTTTAGAAATATTTCTGTTGATTTTAGGCTGATTTTTGCTTTAAGGTTTAAAAGCTCTGTTTTTTGTTTTTTTTAGAAATTCTAGGGTTCTGGTTGTTGTTATCTGATCTGGTATCAAGAAATCATGATGGAAGGTTTAGGTTTTCTCTGAAGCATATTGAGAATTTTCGCTTTCCTATCTATTTTCCTGTGATCATATGTGTCCTTATCTGCTCAGTAGTAAATGTTGAGTAAAAAGGGTATTAAGTATGAATCATGAGCCCTAACTCTATTCCTAGTAGCATGTTTTGTATGCAAATAAGACTATTCCTTAAAACCAGCCTGTATACAAAGTTTGTCGATTGATCTATGATATGTCTGTGTATCAACCTTTACCTGTCCGTTGCTTGATTGATCATTAAATCAGTTCTCAGTCCTTTTCTTCTCTTTATGATATGTCTCGTTGAGTAAAGGTTTTCCCTTTGACTCTCTCTATACAAATCTAGGTATGACAGAATCATAGTTCTCTTGCTTGCTCTTTGAAAATTGATGTCTCAGATATGATCCATGTTGTTTCTGCTTTAGAACAAGTCATTTTGAATTTCTTGTTCTGAGTTTCTTTGTTTTTTGAAAGCTGTCTGTTTAGAATTTGATCTATTCCTTAGCCCCCATGGTATACGTGTTTCTTTCAGCATATTTGAACGATTAAGATCATGTCTCTATGCTGGTGTAATTAATGCTATCCCTCTGAAACATCATAGTGCTTGCTCGAAATGAATGTGCCCTCCCATGTTTTCATGAAGTTTTTATCAATACGTCTTATTTTAAACTCGAATCTTCTCTCCCAAAGCCTAATCTTCTACTACAATGAATTATGTGTCAAGAATATAGTGTGTAGTGCATATGCTCGTCACTATGAGTTTACTGAGATTACGCCATTCATTGCTAGCTATATGTTGTTTTGTTTTACACGAGATCTGCTCCATGACTTCTTCCTTAAAATGATCTTGTCGGTTATATGTGTTTGAACCCGTGATAAAAAGCACTGAATTTGTTGCTGATACTTCAGAACGGACAATCTGTTTTGCCTTCATCTATTCAATCCTCTATATAGTTGTTTGATGTTATTATGGTAGATTTTGTGATTCTGAAAAATGATAAATTTCTAAATGATCTTTACGGCTTTGTTTATGAATTTGTTCAAAGCTATCATGTACTAATTCTTGTCCTCATTTTCTTTGCATGTAAAACTCATTTGAGTCCAATTTGGACTCTCCTTAGCTCCTTGCATTTCCGTTGGGCCTAGCCCAACACCACTCAAATCATCCCAGAGAATTCAATAGCAAGCTGAAATTTGAAAGAGTGGGCCAAGTCCGTGAAAACAACAACAGATGAAGGAAGCAAAATGGGCATGACCCGTAATGAAATAGCATCATGAAAATGGGTCAAAACCCATGAAGTTCAGTAGTAACAGTCCCAACGGGCTAAAAGATGCAAAGTTCGACAAAGGAACGGCGGTGGGCCTAAAGAGGGCTCACAAATTAGATTTAGGACAGGGTTTCGAACAAAAAGTCCAAGTAGATTAAGCCAAAAGGCTTAAATTAATTCTTTTTCCCTTAACTCTTTATTTGTGTAGTTTAGATCATTATTTCTTGTATTAATCTGAACTAACATTTTAACTTAGCTGAATTATTCCCAAAAGGACAAATATTTCTGATTTATTTTATACTTGGCATTTTCTTCACAAAAATAGTAAAGCCTCTTTAATTTCAACTTATCAGAATCAAGCATGTTTCTTTCTTTTGAGTATCAAGTATGTTTTTTCCCTTTTGTTAAGAAAATAAACTCTTTATATATTTTTACTTCTAAAATAAGCATCGACCTTCTCTAATAATCTCATTCACTTTGTCTTTTCCCAAATTGGATTAAAATCAAGATATTTTCATAAGTTAGTCAAATGAGTTGTTTTCAAACAAGTCTGGATAATCGCGAGTTAGCGGATATCCCGAGTGCCTTAAAAACTTTCTCAGGATATTAATATGAACCTCTTACCCAAAATCTCGAAATTTTTAAAGTCTTTATCTGTTTTGGATTTTAAAAGATTCTTCTAAGTTTTTCTTGTTTTTTTTTAAAAACTAAGTGGCGACTCTTGCTTTTAATTGAAATCGTTTTGAATTTCAACTTAGAATTTTCGAAACGAACTTTTCAACACTAAAAGTCATTTTTCCATAAAACAGAAATGGAGACTCTGCTGGGGATAATTCAACTAGGTTCTAACCATATTGTTTGCAACTAACTTATTTGACTAACTATTCGAAATTGTAACTGTTCATGGCATCTTCTGCCTCCCTTGGTAAAAACATTAGACTGCATTAGGGGTAAAAAGAGCGATTACGCAAGTCTTTGCGGTCGTTCTTAAAAAAACACATAATTTTCGAAACAGACGAGTGAAGTAGTTGACCCGCTGTCGGTTAACGGTCACTTGTTGTTTCAAGCTTGGGTTGTCCGCCCGGGTTCCCAGTCAATTTCGAAACCTATTCTAGAAACTCAGGATAGAGCGAAATCAAATCCTGAAATAGGCATTGACCTAAGATGTCTTAATATCCGAGGGATATTAAGTCCATTAGTAAGGCCACCTTGTGTTCGAAAAGGCCCACGGCCCGAAAGAACAATTATCCCCTATGTGCTCAATTAAAGGATATGATATCGATTTGTACGAACCATTGTCCTTCGGGATTGGGATATATTTAGATAGTCTTTTGAAGATTGTCATCCAAAAGGCGTTCAAAATTCGCAAGAAGTTCGAAAACGAAGGACCAACCCCGGCGGCCTAGTATAGGATTGTACCCCTGCGTGAGACTGATTTTGATGTCATTCCCTTTTTCATTATTTTGTATCCCCATTTTTAAATCAATCAATATGTATAAATATATTTTTGGGGCAATGGAACGTTTACAAACGACATACATATCCTTCAATTCGTTAGGCCTACCTTTGGCATGAAAAGGTCACATATTCGTGTAGGACGCGCTATGAACTGTTATATGATATAACTGTCTTACGTGCTTATGTGTGTTGCTTAAATCAACGGTAAATTGATCCACTCCTATTTTTAGAACCCTTAGGCAGGATAAAAGCCCACCGTGCAAAGTCCGACCAAAATTGCTCTTGGAGTTCTTTGAATCTCCCAGAAAAATCCAAAGACCCTCTTAAAGTCGTGTTCAGAAAACAAACTTGCAATATTCGAATTATATCCTTTCAAGGCTCGGTCTTATCTTTAAGAAATTTTCATTTCCCCACTTTGAGAAAAGTGCCGAAAAGATTCGGAAGCGCGACAGACAAAGTTTCAGAAGATGAAGACTCGACAAGTCAACCTTCCTGATAAAATCCACTTTTCCAAAATCAATGGGTAAGTTCCTGTCCATGAATTTCAAAATTAATTTTTTTTCTAATTATAGAAAAGTAACATACTTTTTGGGACAGACTAAAAAGGAAAGTGTGCCACATAAAATGGGACCGAGGGAGTAATATATTGGGCTAGTCAGGCCATATTCCATATTTCTTTTTTGATTTTTTTTCCCAACTAATTTCTTACCTACCTTTACTTAGTAGCTTAGTGCACCTTCACTCTTTAAAAGCTGGTGCATGCTTGCTTCTATTGCCAAAACCCAACTTGTCTCTGTTTCTTTGTTTGTCCACCCTTTTTAATAAATAATTTGGCATTACAGGAATCATATATTAAAGACGCCATTGGATCTCCTTTGCTTCCAGCTGAATTGATCCCATCACATGCAGTAAGTTCTGAGGCCTCTTCCTCGTCGTGTTAGTAGGTCTTAGTGAGTTGTTTGAGTATACCATTTTTTGTGTGTATTAATATTCATAGCTAGTTCCTTGTTTGAATACATCTCTTATGATTAGAATGAAAAAGTGTCTATTATAAAATATTTCGGCAGTTTCTTGTACACCAGTTAACAAGTTTTGTAAGTTGCAGATAACTATTGATGAAGAGAGTTTCCATGGAATCTCAAACTTGTCATTTGTGATCACTTTAGCAAGACCAAGTCTAGTGTTCAATTCAGATGCCATTGCCACTTTATACGGAGGTCGAATTTGAGATTCCTGTTTCAGAAATTTCAGTCATTCCGAGATGGTTTTCTGTTTCTAAACCATCTTCATCTTGCAGGAAACAGAGAGTTTTCTCAAGGCTTACAAACTTACTTGCTGATGAGGGATCAGCATAACTTGAAATCAGAGTTTCAACAAGGAAAGGCCAAGGTTTGTACAACAAAACCTTCATAATGCTGAATTCTATTACCATCTCGTAGTCACAAAATTCGGCTTGGTTTATCATATCACACTCTTAATTACTCCATTTGTTTCAATTTGTTTGTCTTACTTTCCTTTTTAGTCCATTTAAAAAAGAATGTCTCTTTCCCTTTTTGCAACTCGTTAATTCTAATTTTTCACATGACATGTTTAATACCACAAGATTAAAGGACGTTTTGATACATTCCACATATCTTTAGTTTAAGATCACAAGATTCAAAAAATTTATTTACTTTCTTAAACTCCGTGTCAAGTCAAAATTATACAAACAAATTGAAACCAAGGGAATACTTGATTATACTCATCGTGGGTGAGCCCTATGGTGAATTGTTTAACTTTTAAGATGAGATGGTTGCACAATTCTAACACATAAGTCTTCTAGAGTTCTCGCATTTTACGAAGCTAATGATATGATTCTTGACACTCTTATTTTGTGACCTTGCTGATAAAGGTCAAGTGCATTGAGAATCAGCCTCCAGTTGAGGTGGTTCTGGGAAAACATGTCTTCTTGAGTGTTGGAGATCATTTCTTGAACAGTAAATCACAGTGACAGACCAAATACTCAACTAATTTAATATTTCACAAGAGAGATTAAGTTACAATTCTCCCCTATTCTTAAAAAATATTGTGTAGTTACCCCTTTCCCTGCACATTTTTATTGCAACAGGTCTATATTCTTATTGTCTTTTGGCATTTTTGCCATGTAATGTATACGTGAATAACAATTTTGATTAATCAAGTGTCTTAACTTCTTCACTTTTGTTGTTTCTTTTTCGAACTATTTGTAATGCTTTTACTTGAGTCGAGGGTCTATCGGAAATCACCTCTCTACGTTGTAAGGGTAAGGTTTGCATACACACTATCCTCCTCAGACTCCTCTGGTAGGATTATGTATGAAGTAAATGGTTCTATTCGAAAATATCATGTGTAATTACACAATTCTATGATGGTTGCCACATAGATCATGTCTTACACCAAATCGTACATAATGTTGTTACTTAATGCATAGGCAAAATGAGTAGAAAATTTGTATATATCAATTGAGGAAATAACCATGTGAAAAACAAGACGGGAATTCTCTGCAGTTACACTGAAACAATTGAAGGGATGTGGCGTAGCTTGATAGTGCATTTGTTTTGGGTAAAAAAAGTTACGAGATTAAATTTTATCATCTTTACCTATTATCGCTTCAAATTGGATTGAATTTTTTATTTTTATCGTGCTATTTAAGTATATGCACACAAAATGTTTTGGAGTTATGAAAATAATCTTTTTGTTTATCGCCTTATCTATTTTGATAAGAAAGCGTTTTTAGTTTCAGTTTGATAGGATGTGGGTCTTCAAAACTCGATGTAACAATCTACTATTTGAAATTGCTCAAGTTTGTTACCCGTTAATTTTTGATAAATTCATACCTTTATGATAGAAAATTGATCAATATTTACCCTTTTATTAATGATTAATGAAGCTCCACTAATGAAGATAGACTTTCTAATTTCTATGTCTAAATTCTTCGGAAAAAAGGTTTATATTTACTCTTTCAGCTTTTGATTATGTGTGAATTTATCCTGAGTTCGTCAAGGATCAAAGGCAAAAATGAGATTTTAGATAGCAGCGGAGTTAGGACTATACATTGTCTAACTTAATTATATATGTACTACTTCTGACAAAAATAATAATATATAGATAGTGATGGAATTGAGATTTTCACTAAGTAGATTCAAAAAGTAAAGAAATTAACGTATTCAATATCTTACTACATATGCATAAAAAGTAAAAGAGACATAGTGCATAAACAAACACTCAAACTTGACTTTAGCTGATAAGTAACACTCCAATTTTGAATATGCGTATCTAGACATTTTAACTCATCTCCATTGTGTCAGTTAAACACTCCAACTTATCAAATGATCATCTAGACATTTTCAAAATTTATGTGCCACGTCAGCGTTAGGTGTTCACAAGATACAATGAAGATGAATTAGACTGTTTAATTGTTCGTTAAAGACTAAATTGAAGTATAGAGATATGCACTCTCAAAACTGAAGTGTATACTTGCTTGTTACCAAATTTGAGTATCTATTTATGTGTAAAAAGTAAATATTAATTTTATATATATAGTGTAATTTTCGGGAAAGCTATCAAACCTATTTATGTCCAAAAGTTTAACCTAGGTTTTCTCTTTTCCCCCAAAATCCTTCTTCCTCGTTCACAAGCTTCACTTTTTCCAAATCTTCAACAATGAAGAAGAGACTAAGGGTCTGTTTGGAAAGTCACCCTAATAATTGGATTTGGTGTAATTACACAGTCTGACATGTTTGGTTGGCCAGGTAATTACTTGGTCAGCAGGTAATTGGGTGTAATTTGCATGGGATAATTCCACTCTCCAATTCACAGGGGGAGCTGTGAATTGCTGCTAATTACATGGTGTAATTACAAGCTGATTACTTTCTAATTTCGTCCTTTTATTTCTATTTTTATTTTTCATTTTTATTTATTTTTTTATTTTTATTATTTTAAATTCTTTTTTATTTTTATTATACTAATAATTTTAAAAAATAAATTTTTTATTTTATATTATTTATATTTCATTTCCAAACATTTACTTCTTGTGATTCCATTTAATTGTTCGTATTATCTATTTTATATTTATTTTATATTTATTTTTTTCATTTAGCATAATTTAGTTAGTATTCTAATTTTTAAATTAAAGTAGAATTCATTGTTGAAAAAGGTTATATACTTAAGTTTTTCTTTTCTTTTGAATCATATTTAGATACGTCATATTGAAATTTGACATAAGATTATTATGTTAACTTTTTTGTTTTGTATTTTGAACTTATGTTATATTTTCAGTTCCAATTTATTTGTTTGACTAGTATTGGCTTGATAATTCACATTGCAAGCTATTTATTTTTTAGTTAAAATTGATAGATTATCTTTTTGTCAAATATTTTAATAATTTTATGACATTATATTTATAATATTAATCTTTTTTCTTAAACATGCATTTCATGATGTTCTTAAAAATCATGTAATTTAAGTTTTTATAATTAATTTAATTAAAATATACTAATTTAAAAAATATAAATTATTTATTTTTTATAATATTAGTTAAGAATATATATTTTAAAAGACAATATATATGTATATATATATATATATATGTATATATATATACATATATTAAATATTTAATTTAATATCATTTATAAAGGTCATTATTTATTTAGTATAAATTTTTAGTTTTTGATGATTAGCTTTTATTTTAAAATTTTAATATAACCATGTGATTACACTTGTGCAACCAAACAGTACACTTGTAATTACATTGTGTCAACCAAACATGTCATAATAGTTACAAAGCTGTATAATTATTAGGCTGATAAATTACTATCCTAATAATTACACCAATTCTAATTACCAGGTGGCTTTCCAAACAGACCCTAAGCGAATCCAAAATCAAAGACCAAAAAACCATTACTGACCCTGAAACCACCATAACACAAAGCAAAGGCACTTCTTTAATAATGCATTTAGCTTCAAGCAAAGCTTCCATAAGGTCAAAAGCCTTCACACATCTCCAAAAATGGCTTGTAACACAAACCCAAATCCCTGATGATGATATGAAGAAGCTATGGAAGGGTCTTTTCTACTACCTTTGGCATTCTGATAAACCCCAAGCTCAAGGTTTACTCATTACCCGTATTTGTTCTGTGGTGAATTTTCTTGATTTGGGTCTTGCTTTGCATTATTTTTCTACTTTCTTGATTACCCTTTGTCGAGAATGGAATGGTATTGATCATTTGAGGTTGGACAAGTTTTATTTGCTTATTAGGAAGTTTCTTAGAGCTGTTTTTGGGTTGATGAAGAAGTATGATTGGGATTGGAGGTTATAGGGAAATGTAATGGGGTATTGGAAAAGAATGCGTATTTGCCCGCGACGGATAAGGGGTTGTTGGGTCATGGGGTTAGTTATCATATTGCTTCTATTTTTCTTGATGAGCTAAAAGGGTGTTTTGTTCCGGTACGAGATGATGTGGTTGTTTGTTTGTTTAAGCCTTTTTTGAGTGTAATGGGGAAGTCTGAGGATAAAATTATGGTTGGGAAAGTGAAAAGTTGTGTTTTTGATGAGTTGTTGAAGATGGGGAGGAGTTTGTTGGAGAGGAGGAGGAAGGAAGGTGGTGGTGTGGAGGGGGATGAGAGCGAGAGCTATGGTGATGTGGCGTTTGGGGTTATTGCGATGAAAATGGGGTTTTCAGGAAAGCTTTTTGAGGTTGGTTCGTCCGTGGATTGTGTTCAGGGTAATAGGAAGGTGGTTTTGAAGTTGCACGAGGAGTTCTTGAGGTTGGAGAAGGAGTTTGAAGCTTCGGGGATTGTATTTGGTCTGCCTGAGGTTGTTGATGATGGTGAAGAGGTGCCTCGATTAATACCAATTGAGAATAGTTTGACTGGTGAAGTCGCTAAGGATGAGAATGATGGTGACGAGGCTTTAAGGAAATGCAAGAAGGTGAAGAGAGCAGAGGATGGAGACAGTAAAAAGGCTAAGAAGAAGGAAAAGGAAAAGAAGGCTTCCGAGAATGGCACTTTGATAGAGGAAATGGGACGAATGAGCTCGAGAGTAGTAAACAGGGGAAGAAGAAAAAGAAGAAAAATGGGCTTTCAGATAATTTCAACATCTCAAGTGGTGACAAAGAGGAGAATATGACTACTATTAATGGTGATAGTTCCAATTACGAGCCGGTCATTGAGAACAAAGTGACTTTTAATGAAGATTTGATTTCAAATCTTCAAATGCAGTTTGGAAAAATTGCTGCTGAAATTACTTCAGACGATGACAATGATTCACCCCACACACCCACAATTTCTATGAAAAAGAAGAGAAAGAGGAAAAATTGTTGAGGGAACAGTGTCTTGTGTCCCCGTCACAAGTGGTGAAGGGGATGCTGGTACAAAGAGCACAGAGAAAAGTTCAAAGAAGGTTAGATTTGCTATGAAGAACAACCTGGTATGGAAGCCAAACAGTCCAATCCCTCCACAAAACTTATGGTTGCCAACCTTTCTTACTCCCCGAGGTAGTGCTTTGAAGAAGGGGGTGCCTCCTGGCCCCATAAGAGAGATGCCCCCCTCCACGAAGAAGAAGATGAAACAGAAAAAGAAAGTCCGCAAGATACTAAGAACTGTCTCCCCTGCCATGAAGCGACTGAAAAGGATTAAAGCTATATCTACTTAGTAAAGTTCAAGTTGGCAGGTGCTTGTTCGTAACTATTTTTTAAAAAACTGTGTTATTGGAGATTTTTTAAATCGACTTCACATTTCTGCTTAGGATTTTATTTATTTATTTGGAAGAGGGTAACTGGTATTCATTTCATATCCAAACAAAAGACTCAACACTTACAAAACAGGTGTTGAGGGGAAGTGTTACATACACAGAAGGATCATGGGAGTCCTTTGTCTAAAAAGTATTTTACAAACTGCCTATAAACTCTATAATATTTCCTATCTCCCCCACAGGATCCTGTTTACACCAAAAGTAAAGAAGATTTAGGCAGTTCATTCTAATCTTCTGGATAGGATTGCTCTTGTTCTCAAAGTGTCTAAGGTTCCTCTCCTTCCATACAGTCCACCATATACAAGCTGGGATACTCTGCCACCAATCTTCCTCTGCTTTTCTTCTGCCAATGCTTTCCCAATTTTTCAGAAGCTCCAAAGTTGTTCTCGGCATTGCCCAATTCACCCCAGCATACAAAAGAACATGTGCCACAGATTTACAGTTGTCTCACATAGCATGAAAAGATGCTCATTATTTTCGGCCTCCTTTTCACATAGGAGACATCTTGAGCAAATCTGAAGACCTCTTCTTTGTAATCTATCCTGAGTTAAACAGGCCCTTTTAACTACCAACCACACAAAACATGATACTCTTGTAGGACTCTTAGTCTTCCAGAAAATTTCCAAGGCCATGCCCTTGCTCCACAGTTTCTCTTAGACATGGTCCAGTAACTAGATTTCACCGAGAAAAGGCCTTTACTGGAGATACACCACACTGGTACATCAAAAACAGTGATGGTGCCTTCAAAGGAATTGATTAACTGTAGCAAAGCAGTGACTCTGTCAATTTCCCAATCATTTAGGGCCCTTCTGAAATTCAGTGCCCACCCATTGTCCACCCATAGCTGACCTACTGTTGCCTGCTTTTGTAAGCTTAAGACATATAGGTCGGAAAACAGGGTCTTTAAATTACTCTGAGCAATCCACCTGTCGTTCCAAAAGGATGTTTTAGCTCCATCTCCCACCTTGATCTTGACATTAGTCCAAAACTCTGGCCATATATTTCTAATGGTCCTCCAAAGACTGCAACCATAAGTGCTCTTCACTTCTTCAGTTGTCCAGCAGTTCATTAAACCATACTTTAGGGCAATGAATCTTCTCCATAAGGCTCCATCCTCTATCATGAACTTCCATAGCCATTTCTGCAGCAAACAATTGTTATGAAGGGACAGTTTTTTGATTCCCAGCCCACCAAGCTTCTTATTGCATAATAGAGAATCCCATTTCACTAGGTTCTTGTTTTTCTTTTCTTCACAACCATTCCATAGGAACTCCCTTCTCAATCTGTCTATTTTCTTTTCAACTCCTCTAGGGATAGGGAAACATGCCATCATGTAATTTGGTAAAGCATCTTAGGATTTTTGGTAGCCTTTCTTGAATTAAACACTAAAGTTCCTTTGAAGAAATTTGTTCAAGCAGAGTTGGTCTTTGAATTTTACTCTGTTGTTGTATGACCATCGTGTTAAATGCTTTTTTTCTCCTTTTCTTGATCCTGTGATTGAAAACTGGTATATCTAAGTATCTTCTTATTGATTGGGAAACAGCCTCTCTACCTTCCAAGGTAAGGGTAAGGTCTGCGTACACTCTACTCTCCTAGACCCAACTTGTGGAATTACGCTGGGTGTGTTGTTATTGTTGTTGTTGTTGTTTCTCACCAATGGATATACGACCTCTTTAAGAAGAGGTTGACTTCAGCTTGACGCTTTGTAATTTTGGTTAAGTTTGAGCAGGCAATTCTTGGTTTCCTGGGGACGGAAACTTATATGCAGGTTATTTTACAAGGAACTTAGCTGATTAATGAGAAAATCAGCTTGCAATGGTGGATTTGCTAGGTAGACTTCAGAAAGTAGGGTGAGAAGTTAAGAAGAAAAATTAGGTTGCAGATTTATGTACTGGCAGGTCATCAAAAAGTTTTAAGATGTGTAAAGGCATCTGTTCGTTAATGATTAAACTCAATTTAGAATTTTTCATTTTTCATTGACAACAATATGATATTTACTCATCTAAGCATGAAATTTGTAGAGATTGATATGCAAGGGGTTGGCTATGGTTATTGCTCCCCTTTTGAGTGCTATGTTATGTTTCCCCTATTATTTTCTATGTCCTCTTTACTTATGTATTGTTCTTTTAGTTGCTCTGATGTTCGTTAGTCGAGCCGAGGGTCTTCCGGAAATAACCTCTCGTTTGTGCACAACCTACCCTTCCCAGGGGGTCTGGACTACATTGGGTTTGTTGTTATTGTTGATATGCAAGGGAGGAAGTTTCTACTCATCATACTCCTGTTTAAACCAATAGGAAAAGATATTTATTTGCTATTCTGTATTGAGAACATGTTTCTAATGTTAGGTTAAAACATGTTTCTAGTCTATTCACGCTAAATTTCGTTTGAGAAATTAGAGAAAGGGGATGAGGGGACTTGCCAAAAGGGATGCGTGTAGGCGCACTTCCTGTCAGCTCGTGTTGTCCACCTTAAACAAGGGAAATAAAGTGCTTCACCTCCTCTTGCCTGTCCAATTTAGGATAAGTTGGCAAAGCTGACATAACCTCTTTCACTTCCTTAAGAATCAAGAGAATTAATTCTACCCTCTCTACCTGACAAGGTAGGGGTAAGGCCTGCATATACTCTACCCTCCCCAGACCCCACTTGTGGGACTATACTGGGTTTGTTGTTGTTTGTTGAATCCATTAATAGTACCTAGTACAATGTATAACACATTTTACAACTTCCAAGTTTCTGAGATAATGCCTAGGAGAAGTTAGGATTACTGTTAGACTAGTGTAGATTATATTCATTTCCCTTTACTTTCTGGTCTTTAACCTAAATGCGCAGATTAATTTCTCTTTACCTTTGAGCAGAGAGTACGGCTCTTCCCCGGACCCTGACTACCCTTTTCTTTAGAGAGTACATTCCAAAAGGCATCAGTCCATTCCAAAAGTTATGTAATTAAGTGGATGATCCTACAGTTTGTATTGTTCTTTTAGCTGCTCTAATGTTCGCTACTCGAGCTGAGAGTGTTTCGGAAACAATCTCTCTACGGTTTCTAACATATTTTGGGAAAATTCCCCATTGATTAATCAAGTGTCATCTGGTTGGCGTTATTAACTAATATTTATAAATTTTTTATATGAAATAAATCGTTCTATCTGAATATATTATATGTATGTAATTACACCATTTTATGATGGTTGTCATATAGATTATACCTAATACCAAATTGCAGAAATAAACTACGTAATTTGCACATGTAATATTTAAAATTGCTCAATTTTATCATCCGCTTAACTTTTGATGAATTCATACCTATGCGTTAGGAAATCCTTTGATATTACCCGTTTCATCAATGGAGTTCTAGTAATAGAAATGAATTTTACATGTCTAAATTCTTCGAGAAAAAAGATTTGTATACACTTAACTAGGCTGGCGCACGAAGTATCCCTTGTTCATTTAGGAATTAGAGAAGATCGTACCTCAAAGAGTATGATGTCAGTTCATACTAATATAAGCGTTAGCGACTGATTTTACGGCTCAAACCCGTGTCACCACCTATGGAGCATATAGAATCAACTTTATTGTTGCTTCGAGACTTTCCTTCGCAAAACTCATATATCTAATACAAAGCCATCACAATTCAAAACAACATCAACATACTAGTATAACGCCATAGTGAAATTTGGGAAGGGTGGAGTGTAGGTAGACCTTACCCAATACCCCTGCTTCGAAGGTAGAGAGGTTATTTTCGATAAATCCTTGGCTCAAGGCAATCCAGAAAAAGAAGTAATATATGTACAAGAAATAACAAATAAGTAGTACTTAACAAAAAAAAAAAGCAAAAAAACAAATAATAACAAGACAGTAACTATATCAAAATAATGTGATAGTCGAAGTACAAGTAACAACAATCAATAACAAAAATTGAGGAACAAGAATCTACGGAAGCAATACTACTTAAGATATATATTAGTTCAAAAATATTAAAGATACATATTAGTTCAAATAAAGTGGTACATTATCCTACTAATAATCCTACTTGATAGAGTCCATAGCCCATAATTGCCTTTTTCATCTAATAGCCCAATAAGCAGATTGATAATCCAATAACCAAAAGGTAAGAAAGCCCATTTAAATTTGTTGAACCAGAAGGTAATGTAGGCCCATCAGCTACAGCCATTGATCCAACATTTTGGGCCATATTTTGCTCTTTGGGCTGGATTTTCACGGGTATTTTCAGCCCTTTTTTGCAGCTCTCCGTATTTCCGCTAGCGAAGAACCTGGTTCCTTCTCCTTCGAGAGAGATCGTATTCAAGCCGCCCGTGTACATCTTGATCGGGTTCGTTACATCACACGATGTAAAATCTTCCTCGTTTCTCAGCTCCACCAAACTCTCTTGAGCTGCGGAGTAGGTGAACCCTACTCATATAATAATACATGCAAAATAGTACAAGTATCTTCCACAAAGTTATAGTAATCTTATCGAGTCTATAATTCATAGGGAAGAAAATCGATTTATGAATGAAATTAAACATGTAGTATTTACAAATAAATATATTTTCAAATTTTAATGTCACGAGTTCAAATCGTATAACTTTTTGATCAAAACTATCAAACCTTTTCATGTTAACTAGCAAAATATGACAAGACATTTTTTTTGCTTTGGATAATGGTGGTGTTTAAGTCAATTTGCCATTACTTCAACTATTCTATCAGGTATTTCGCACGTCTCACCAGTATAATTGTTGATTATTTCTATCCATCAAGGCTTTGACAAATAAACACAAACATCTCATCTTTTGTCTCGAATTAAAATCCTAGCATCCTGTGTGGGCCTAAAATTTGAAACTTATAAGTTTCTAAAACGACCTCAAATAAATATACGATAATAATTGAATTTACACTCAAATAATTAAAAAGTTCTTTAACATTAAAGACTATACTACTTGTTTACCTAACCTATATTGAGGCATAGACCAAAGGAAAAGGGAGATCTTTTGTCATACAAAATCTTTAAAATATTTAAAGTTTCTTTAATATTGATTTATTTTAGATATATAATATAATATAACATTAAATATCAATTTTACAAAAAAATTATATATAATTTTTCAACGAACAATTCGTATGAATCATAGAAATGTGTGGTGCAAACTTTTTTGGGACTCACGAGTAAAAGCTTATCTATGGACTAATTATTCCAAGTACAATAACTAATTCATGTTGTTTTTCACGTGATTTTGAACATTAGTTTTTATTTTTTAATTAAAATTTACTATATATTTGAAAAATATCAGAATTTATATGTTTAAATTATGATTATTTAAATACTCAAATATTTTTATATGACATAAGATAATATTTGTCTATATTTAAAAAAATTATTTATCCTCAATGAGATAATTTCTAGCTACATAAAAAATACATATAATTATCATTTAAGTATAATATTATTTTTATACTCGTACTATGTATATAAAAGTTAAAACTAATTTTAACGGAGGAAAAATTTATAAGGTGGAGAATGAACATTACCAACAAAATAAAAGTTGAGGTAAGAAGTAAAACTCATGAACTAATTAATATGAAGGGTTATTATTTATTTTTTAAATCCTCCTGACGCTAGATGCTTTATAGTCCAATTTATTTTTTTTCAAACTCATCATAACCTAATATTCAAGGTTATTTTTTCAAATCTTGCTAACGCTAGATGCTTTATAGTCTGATGTTTTTCTAAAACTCATGAACTAAAATGGGGGATTATATTTTCCCGAATCCTGCTGACACTAGATACTTTGAAGTATGATTGTTTTTAAAAAACTCATCATCACCTAATATGCGAGGTTATTTTTTCCGAATTCTTCTAACGCTGTATGCTTTACAGTCCGGTTTTTTTTTTCAAACTCATGAACAAATATGATGGGTTATTTTTTTTTCCAAATCCTACTAACGTTATATGCTTTATAGTCCGTGTTTTTTATTATTTTCAAACTCATGAACTAATATGAGGGGTTATTTTTTTCCGAATCCTGCTAACGCTAAATGCTTTGTAATCCAATTTTCTTTTCCAAACTCATGACCTAATATGCGAGGTTATTTTTTTTTTTGAATCTTGCGAACGCTAGATGCTTAGTAGTCGGATATTTTTCTCCAAACTCACGAATTAATATGAGGGTTTATTTATTTATTTTGAATCCTGTTTACCCTAGATGCTTTGTAGTCCAATTTTCTTTTCCAAACTCATGAACTAATATGAGGGGTTACTTTTTTTCAAATCTTGTTAACGCGAGATGCTTTGATGTCGAATTTTTTTATTTTCAAACTCATGAACTAATATGAAGGGTTATTTTTTTCCAAATCCGGCTAACACGAGACGTTTTGTAAACCGAAAAACTAATACACATGAAAATATATAGTGAAGAAAATCTCACATATTTTGTCACCAACTCCAAAAACTCTCTGAGAGGACCAAGAAGCAACATCAGTGGATGGGTCCCACCCTCTATCTTTTCCGACCACATGATGCACCGGAGCTCCGGCCACCGTCGCCGCCGTGAAAACCACCACCACCGCCGCCGCCACAAATAGCAACCTCCTTGCACCCATTTTGGATAATAAAGAGAGAGAGTACTACTAAGCTTGAAAGCAAAGCAAAGGCACTATAAGAGCTACTTTTCTCACTATCAAGAAAGAGAGAAATATATGATCTTTTTTTAGTTAGAGGAAGTATGGGAGTATTTCTTGGGAATATAACCATAAACCTTAGGGGTAGTTTGGTGCCAAAAAAAAGTTTTACTTTTTTCGTTCACTTTTATTTGTCATGTTTCGATTTGTTTCACGAAAGTTAATTTGATTAATTTTCTCAGCTAAATACTATAAGTTGCAATATTTCTCATATTAATGTGATGAAAAGTACGTCTTAAAATGTTGATCAATGTTCATGCAGTCTGACTCTCAAAAAGTGAAATGTGATAGGTAAAAGTGAATGTAGGGAGTATCGTCTTAGAATAAAATTCACTAATACAATCAAACTTTTCTATTAACGACGTTGTTTGTCTGAATATTTTTTGGCTGATATAATAGTGAATTGTTGTTATAGAGAAAGTATAACGTAATACAATATAATAGATCAATTTTAAAGAAAACTTGGACATTATATAATGAAATAGAAAATGTTATTATAGAAGATGATTGTTATAGTACGTAATAATTTCTACATGTTGATTCATCGGATAAATAATTCTCCTACTCTTTGAACCTTATTTTATTTTCTTGTAGTAACACTTACTATGTCGTACTTATTGGTCCGATTTGTACATGTAGATCTAGAATTTAAAATTTATGAGTTTTATAACGATCTCGAAGTTAATATACAGCAATAATTGAATTTGGCATCATGTATTTATAGATATATTAATAAAAAATTTAGTATATATTATATATAAAGGCTAGACAAAAATTACTGAAATACTCACTATCAGAAATCCCTATAGTAACATACTCAGTGTAATTTCATCGGTATAGTCTAGAAAGGATGGTGTATACGCGAACATAATCTCTACAATGTAAATATGTTATTTGCAATAGACCCTCGACTCAAAATACTGTCATTCCTAAAATTCAAACATGAAATCTCTGATTAATTACCGTTTCAACTAACTAAATTTAAACCAAACAACCCCTAAGGAAGTTCCCTCCAATGTGGGAGGTGGGGTAGTTAGTTGAACTATAGGGGGGGGGGGGTTAAATGAGGGGTTCTTTGTAGTTTCCTAAGAAATAGTACATACTCTATCTACTAGAAAAGAGGTGAAAGTAAAGTGAATGGTTTGGTAAGAGAATTAGTACTTTCAATTCTTTTCATCTTTTTTGGCTGATTTTTATTAGTTTGCCACGTGTCCTCTTTTACTGCCTTTTGTTCCAACTACCCCCATTAGTTAAAAAAAATTGTTACAACTCATGTGTTTATTCTTTCTTACCTAACGTTTTACCCCGTTTAGTCCATTAGCTCATTAGTTTGTCGTTCTCTTAAATCCTAAGGGATCGTTTGATAGTGTGCATTAGAAAAAAAATAATATATGTATTATCTTTGTGTATATCTTATTTGGTGTATTTTTTCAACATATGTATAATTAATATAAAAAAATTCATGGTATTAACAATGCAATAAATTTTGATACATGCATTATCATGGTTAAAGACACAGTTGCTCCTCAAAATGTTTTTCACACTCTTTCCATCATATTTGTAGAGAATTTTTTATAAACAAATATTTTTTTTAAAAAATTATACAATGCATGTTAGACCAACACTCATAACTTATACAACCATAACTAATACAAGCATTATTAATATAAGTATTATTAATACATTATATTTTACACTATTTTTATACACCCTACCAAACGGCCCTAGAAAAATGATGATTTTCTATATTAATATGATGGGTAACATTTACAAGAAGAAAATTTTCCAAATCTTCCTAGAAAAAAATTCATCCATCTTATGAGGACTTTTGATGGTTCCGTAAGTCTCTTAACTAATTTTTTTTTGTTTTAAAATATTTGTTACAATTTTTTTTGAGAATCAAACGAAAAGAACTTTGACCAAGAATTTGAAATGCATTTTTTTATCACATTGATGTGAAAAAATCGTTATTTATAATATTTTTTGTATAATTTTTAAATATTTAAATTTTAATTATAAAAGTATTGAATTAATCTAATTTATTAATTTTATCTTTAAAAATTATATTAGTCAAATTAACTTTCAAATAATCAAACATAACAACTATTTTGAAACTAAGGGAGTATTTACAAACTCAATACGGTATTACACTATAAGTTTGTAAACTTAACGTTTTAAACTAGCTACCTTACATATCGGAAATTTAGCTTTAATAGAAATTATTGTTTTTAATTAGACAGTGTCATAATAAATGTGATTAAATGAATCCACTCAAACAATTGGTCTTTTCAAGAACATATGTTATAATATTCTGATTTTAAATAACATCGAAGAACTCATTGGTCAAACTCATAAATTAACAAAATTAACCTACCTTTTGAGAGTAGTTTAAAGTAATTTTTTTTGTCAAAACTAAATATTATTTTTATTTCATTTTACTTATCCATTTTAGCAGATTAAGATAATTTTAATTTTTTGCATGTATTATTCTTTGTATTAAATAATTAACTACATAAAGATAAAGTAGTAGTAGTAATCAAATTTAGAGTTCTAAAGCATCACTAATAAGATTATTTTAGTAAAATGCATATTTAATTAGAGTTTTTTGAATGAATGTGTCAAGTCAACATGAGCCAAATAATATGCAACGAAGGTAGTATTTGTTATTTTCGTCAAATACTTAATAATTTGTGACACTTGTAATTAACGAGAATTGTGAAAAGAAATGTCTAAGGGGAACTTATATTTGGATCGAAGTGTAATTTATATTATTTTTGGTCTATTCTAACGTATCTTGTGATCATAAGATTAAATGATATTTTGGCACACTCTATATGTTTTTAATTTAAGATTATAAGATTCAATAAAAAAAATTACTTTTTAAAATTTCATGTCAAATTAAAATCGGACAAACAAATTGAAACATAGGACGGGACGTACTATTTTGAAATGCATTTTCAACTATTTTTGATGTTTGACGTAATTTTAGGTGTTGTCATTTGATTCGACAGACAAAACTGTCACAACAAGATAATATTGGACCAATTTGTAATAATATTTGTGGTTTAAGCCAAGATAATAAGAAACATAAATTGTAGTTGAAAGTGTAGGATTCCCCAATTCTAAAAGGTTCTTGATGAATGAAATAAATTCCACATCGATGAAGGATGAGAACCTCGAGCTTCTGATTAGGGGTGTACAAAATTGAATCACAAATTGAATCAAATCATAAAAAAAAATTGACTAGTGATTTGGTATTGGAAAAAAAAACTCGACTATAATTGGTTTGGTTTGGTTTGGTTTTAACTAAAAAAAATCAAATAAACTCGAACCAACCCAATATTATATGTATACTATTTTTAAAAATATTTTATACATAAAATTATTTATTGTGATGTAATTTATAAATATTTTTTCAACTTTTTCATAGTTTTTATCTTTCAACATATTATTTCAAGTTTAAACTTAAAATTTTAAATGGTCCAATAAATTTTTTTTTACAATCCATAGATATTAGTAATTCAAATAAAACTCAAATCAATACAAATGTTAACAAAAGATTATTCAATCTAACACTAGGAATGACAATCATGTTAGATATTTATTCTTTAATTTTACATAAATACATAAGCTAATTTATTTTTTTGTTTAATATTTAATCATACAGTTAATACTTATTAGACTTATTTTAGCATGACTTAATACTTTTAAATTATGATTATTTTTATTATAACTTATTAATATGTTCTATGCGATGTCATTATTTTTTTGGTTGAATATTTTATTGTCATTATTCACTTCATAAATTTCAAATAAAGTGAATATATTTTGTGTTATTTTTTAAGAAACACCGTAGACAGTTGTATTTTGCCCGGACTAAATAAATATTTGAAACACAAGTTAATTATATGTTTGTATGAAGACTTTATCGAAAAAAACTCGAAAAACCTGAGGAAATCAAAAAACCCGAAAAAACCCGAGGTTGGAAAACCCGACTTTTATTGATTTGGTTTAGTTTATAAATTTAAAAACCCGACACTAATGATTTGGTTTGGTATTTAAAAAATCCGAACTAACCCGGTCCATGTACACCCCTACTTCTGATAATGTTTGCGTACTCATCTTTCTTTTAAGTTAGTTTTTGGGTTATGCTCAAAATCTAATTTGACAATTTTTGTATGTCACAGTTCACCAAAGAAAAAAGTCGATTGCATTCTTTATTTGGTATTTGATATTCGTATTTGTGTTTTTTTTAGATTCAAATTCCCTCCGAAAAATTCTAAGAAAGTATTCTCTAATAAAGGTGATTTCATACTCACACTCAAATTCAAATTTTTTAATTAATAATAAAGAAGTACTTGTAACTTCACCACTATCTTTATGGTGTGTGTGAGAGAGAGAAAGAGGATTTTAGCTTATTTAATTTTATATATATTGGTGAATATATGGTTTGTGCGTGTGAAGTGAGTATTGAATAGTTGAGAATTCTGAAATTTATTGACTCAAAAATAAAATAAAAATGCTCAAATACGTTAGGAAGAGAAATTAACCTTGAGAAAATAATTCAATTGATAACGTTACATTGGAGAATGTAGAGAGAGTTTACCAAAGATTATTACTTTTGCTTCTTTTTTTTCTTGATATATGTCGTTATGCTATTTTTTCCACACTCTATTTTAAGAGGTGTTCTAATCATTTTGATTAGTTTACATTTAGGTTGCCAATTTTTTTTCCACAAAACCTACTCTTTTTTTTACCTTTAATAATAATCAGATATCTTGAAAAACTCGTATTATAAATTAAAAGAAACCGTTTAAATTGCACATATAAATTTACTAGTTATATGGTGTGTGTTTTTGAGAGAGGATTTAACTTTTAGGATATATATTATTATTATTATTATAAAAGCATGAATATAAATGTTGGTTGACCAAAATATCCTTTAAATGTTGAAAGACTTTTATACCCTTAATGAGAAACTTAATAATATGGGTATAAATGTAATTTCTTATTAGGACTAAACAAAACCTTTTTCTATTTGTGACGAAAATATTCTTCAAATATTGAACGACTTTTATACCCTTTTAAAATTAAATCACTCAATCAAAGAACTAACCTAAAATTGGATAAAATTAGAAATTTTATTTCTATGATTACGTGTGAAGATTCCAAATTTGAATAGGAGTGCATTGCTAATTACATTATTTTTAGTTTCAACAGGAATGAATTATTATGTCTTTATACTAGGTTTACTATTTTCTATAATTAGCCCACATAATGATGTGGTTGTAGACGTAGATGTGCATAGCAAATATTTCACTCGGACGATTCTATTTGTCATATTTTTTATTTACACGCTCTTTAAAAAAAAGATTAACTAAAGTATAATTTGATTAAATTATTTTTATTTATTACTCCTCAATATTTAGTGTGTTTCTATTTTACACTACATTAATCTCTCTCCATATTTATGATTAAGGGTAAAGATTGAAACAAACAGCTAATTATACCTAGATTTCTTAAAAAGACAACTATTTTGATTCATCTATTTTTAGTAAAGACGACAAGTAAAATGACCCAAAGAGAGTATATCTTTGTAATAAAAATCACAGGTAAGAATTTTAGCTAAGCATTGAATATTTCATATATAAATTCTTCTCAAGATCTGGTTCTTTCAAGATTATTGAATTTTATTTTCTCTTTATTTAAATTTTTTTCAATGTTGTGCTCTTTAGAATTCACTTATATTTTAATAGGAGTATCTCAAAAATTCTATAAACTTTTGGAATAGTCACAAAAAGTTTAAGATATCAAATATTATCTTTCTAAAAAATGAAGTTATATAATGAGTAAGAGACTTCTTTCTCAAGATCAACTCAGTTAAATGTAACCGGACACTTCTTAACAATCAAATATTTTAAGAAGATCCACACAATTCTCGCTCAAGAGATACCACGTTGACCCTCAATTGAAAAAACAAGGAGAGGTCAAGAGAACTTGTTGGAGTACTACCTGACTTTCTTGAAAATCAACAATACACAAGGAAGTTCACATTACCCTACATTCGAGAAACAATAGCTTCTGCCATCAAATCTCAGGAACAATTCAGAGGGAAGAATGAAAGAACCAAAAATAAATAATATTGTACTGACAAGATTCACTAATAAATTATTTTTCATTGTGACTAGAAATAATAGTTAAATACGAAAGGTAAGTGAAAATTTGTCAAGTCATTTCATATTCATCTCAAGTAACTAACAATATATGAGAGTGTTTACTTATTTCTTGCAACTAATACATAATCCAAGTGAATATTTTATATGATCGTAGAGTTGTGACCTTGTGGGATGAGCTAGCAGAAAAATATGGGAAAATATTACAGGAACTTATATATACAAAATCTGTCATATCATTTCGTATAAATTGACTTTTTGTCCTTTCGTATAAATAATTGATTAAAGATCTATGTGCGAAGCACGTACATAGAGACTAGTATATTATAAAAGCATGAATATAAATGTTGATTGACCAAAATATCCTTCAAATGTTGAACGACTTTTAAGCCCTTAAATATTTAATTTAAGTAAGGATAAAATTTTCAAAAGCCCTCCAAATTAATATTATCCTAAAGATTTATGATAAAATTTTTATTCTAATCCTACGTTTTCTCATTAAGTTCCAGCGGCAAAAAAATTTCGCCAACAACTTCCACCGGCAAAAAATATTTTGCCCAATGATCCTAATCCCAAACAACTTCCAAGCAGCAAAAAAATTTCTTTTATACCCTTCAAAACATAAAATATTCCTTAAGCAAATAATACGTTAATTGGATAGAATTTTAATATTAAAGCTTTTCCTAAAGTGGTTGTTTTCATAGACTTCTACTAATATTAATCAAATTCAAACATTTTCCATAATTGTCCTAATTGTTCTTGAAGTTCCAAAAGATACAAATTCAACATAGAGAAGAACTATTATTTTAACTTTTCTAACTTTTTCTCTTTTGGTATTTAATTTTCGCATTAAAAGTTTGGATGAATGCAAAAGAATCGGGTTTGCAGTATCACAAGGACAAAATTAACTTCTTATAATTGAGTAGTTGGTTAATATGCAAATTATTACAATATTTTCTTCTTCTGTTTGTATTTAATTTTTCAATAATTGGCGTGTTATAAACGTGTAACACATGTTTGTAGAGCACAAATATAAATGCTGGTTGACCAAACTATTCTTCAAATATTGAACTTTATAACCCTTTAGATACTAAATAAATACATTCCGTTTTGAATAATATTGTAATAACAACTAATTGTGTAATAACAAATAATATTGTCATTAGTTTAGGATTACAACTAAACTAATAATATTTTGTAATTGTTCGAGATCTGTGAATGATTTTTAGGTTAGATCGATCTGCTATGCGTTGGATTATATGTTCGAATTATATTCATGTTTTGTGATAGTTTGAGATTTGTGAATGGTTTTTATTACAGATCGATCTGCTAGGAGTTGTGTTATATCTTCGAATAATATTCATATTTTGTAATGATTTGAGATCTGTGATTGATTCTGACGATAGATCGATCTGCTACACATTTTGTAATTATTCGAGATTTGTGAATGATTATTACGCTAGATTGATCTGTTAGGCGTTGCATTATATCTTTGAATTATATTCATAATTTCTAATTATTTGAGATCTTTGAATTATTATTATGCTAGATTGTTATAGAATTTTCGGTGTAATTTTTGTTTTCCGGTGTGATATTTGTGAATGCATTGTATTTTGATTCACAAATCCGTTTTTTGGTTTAATGTTCTTTTCTTTGTTGAGCTTTGTGAATTCATTAGAAGTTTTGTTATAACCTCTTTATCTCTTTTTTATCAGGGATGGGTGACTGTAGGTTGTGTCCCAAGCATCCTACATTAGTAGAATGTGAAAGTGCAGATTCTTGTGTATTTTCCTACTATTTCTCATCAAGCAATGTTGAAGATCTTGATACAATTGTGGTATATGGTGATGCTTCTTCTTTTCAAATGTCTCTTCAAAACTGCTCCCGCTTTGATGGGTATGAAGTGATAGCAGCCAAGCTTAAGGAAACTTTTGAAAATCGAGGGCCCCCAGGTATGCAACCTACTCTGTTGCTTCTCTTGAATCATCTAATGAATTGTCTTTTGACATTTTCTTTTTTTCTGAACAGAAGTTTCGTCTTTTTATCCTATGCTAGGTATGCCAGTTCATCTATCATTTATGTCTATTATATTTATTACTTTTAACTTCATTATCTAATCTTTCTGATTAGTGTTTACATTGTTTGCCTTTTCTCTATTCGTTTTATAGCTGGACAGACTTGTCTTCGATGCGATACTTTAGGCGTTGTTTGCTATGCGCCTTGCATTGTATCCCACTATTTCTCTAATTTCAATGAGCTTGACCTGGTACTATTGTCTCGTATTGTTGAGTATGAAGATATGAAAGAAAAGCTTAGAACTTCAACTGGTATGGAGGCTTACAATTGGATTTATGAGCCAGCTAAAACAAGGTAGTTCTCACAAGTCTTTTCTAATCTAATTTAGTGGATTAATGCTTGAATTGATACTAATAGTTCCTGTTTATTCGTTGTACAGTTGAAGCCAACAAGTCTGTTGCTGAGGTAGTTTTAATGTGATCAAATATGTTCTTATAATGTTGTACTATTTTTAATGTGATTTACTCTTAGAGTGAACCCCTTTTTATCTCGTGTTTGTTAGTGCTTCAGCTACTTGTTAACTTCTCATTGTTCTTTATTTATGTCGTTTTCTTTATGTTGTTTGTTTTGACATAATCCAATGATTGTTTTAAGGCTGAGTTGAGAAGGTGGAGTAAAATGGACCTTGTAGGTAAGACCGTTTGTGTTTTGTAATGTTTATTAGTAATTTTTCATAATGTTGTATATTAAAAACTGTTGTTTTTTGTAGAGCCGATCCCTCCGATTGTCAAAGTTCAGTATCTTGAAATTGGATCACGTGATAGACCAGGAATGAATTTCCCTATCCCTAATGTTGGAGATCCCAATAGATTGTATTTTGTCCTAGATGAAGGAATCTATTACAGTTTTTCTTTTACGTTCCTGGTTGATACGGTTGACAAATTTCAAAAACCACATATAAAGTACACCAACACATTTTGGCAAGCTGGTGTAAAAGGTATTGTGTTGACCTCTACATTACCCCTTGTAAGAATAGTCCTTTTTTGGCCTAATTAATATATTCATGATTCGTTTAATTAACATCTTTCTTGTTCTCCAATGTTATTTCAGTGGACATTGATGAACAAGTATATATAGTTGCTGCTGGTAATCACACCGTACAATTGCGTTCAACATGTTTTTCTTCTGTTGGTTTTTACTCTGGTCTTGCACAGGTTATTTTCTATTTCCCTTATTCTTCCTGATGTTTATCTACCAGTCATTGTTCTTGAATCAGTGATTTTGCAAGCCGATTAATTGGATTTTCTGCAGTTTGTTGATGTTGATAGCAAGGTGATGTATCTGTCGATGGAGTATACTTTTCTAGTGAATCATGTTGAAGAATGAGTTGCCATGAATGATTCTTTACTTGGTTGTTTGCCACTTATCATACTCGCAGTTGAGATTGAGAAAAAAACCTGTATTCAGCGGACATTTATGTCTCCTTGATTGTCTTTTTTCGTATAACAGTTCCAGTGTTTTGGCTATTCTCTTCAAAGTCTTTTTATAGTTTAAGTGCTGTTAATTGTGTGTACCGTGTAGTATGTCTAAATATTGAATGTATTGTCCTATTCATTTAGCCTAAGTTTACCCTCTCACCACACATCCTAATATTGTGAGTCGTCCCTTTTTGCCCCGCCCCTAACTGATGATCCACTTGTAATATTCCCGGGAGCTGTTTTCTTTTTGGCTAGATTTGCTACAGCTTCCCTTTTGTGATTTAGTTGGTCCTATATACTGATGGCGTAAAAAACGTACTTTTATCTTTTGTCCTCTACCATATTGATTAGTTACGAAACTAAATTAATGATACAATTTTTTACATTATTGATGTTATAACTTAAATCGTGATTGAGTGCACTAGTTTTATTAAATTAATAGTTATTGCTACTAAAGCTTAATGATATTCCAGTAACTTCAAGAAGGCATTGCCTTCAAGAAGGCACAAGCATGGTAAGATGTTTTGTTAAGCATTGTAAGATGGCACAAGCAAAATTAACTTAAGTTGTCCATGATTCCTCTTCTACATAAGAAAATGTATCTATAAGCAGAAAATTGCAGTATTAAGTAGCAGAAAATCAAGAAAAGGTATCTGAGTATACAACGTCGGATGTGAAATACCACCGAGTAAAAGTTTCCTCCTCGAATATTCTTCAACAAGAGGGTCAATTTCTAAACCATAAGCTATCTATGCAACCATATATTTAACATCTACTGTAATGGCCAGTAAATATCTCTTACTTATAGGACGACTTAACAACTTTTCTCAATGCCGGTAAAGCTTAAGATACAACTTTTTTTTGCTGAATTTCTAATACACATTTTGCATATTCAAATTCAAAAATAATGATAAGATTCATTCTAAAAATTTGAATACACTTCATTGAATACACAACAAACAAGAACTACTAAGCCATAATCTCGATGTGTCAACTACGCAATCTAAAAAGGTAGACTATATGAATCTAATAGCTATTGTCATTTGACATCCAACTCTTGATCATGATGAAGTTTTCTACATGCCAAATATTTTGGCAACTAAGTGTCTTTTTGGTAAAGTTTCTCCAACTCTTGATCTTGATGAAGTCTTCCACAGTCCAAATATCTTAACAACTTAATCTTTGGCCAAGGGTTCAAACGGCAGTTTGTCTTTCCAGACCGTACACGACATATCACAGTACCTTCATAATAAACAGATCAAATCATGAAATTAATATTTCTTTTGTTGTGAGGATAAAATATGATGAAGAGAGAGAGTTGCACAAGTACTTTAAACTTAATAAACATAACATAGCTAAGCTAGCAGGTTTTCCAATATCCTAAAATCAGGATATTTGACTCCATGACGGTTGGATTCCTTCTTGAAATCTGATATTTGTGCGTTTTGCTTGTGAAATTAGAAAAATTGGATGTCTTACGGATACATGCTAAGTTGCGCGGATTCTTCAATTTTAATGCCGCACTCGTGTCGGATTCTTCAACAATACACTACTTTTGGCGAATGCGGCATGCATCCGTTGACATTTTTGAAGAGTCCGAGCAACATGAGCAACATAGGATACATGACGATGGAAATTCACGGAACTCTCCACGGCCTGGTCTCATTTCGTCAGGTTCTCCCATGAAGCCTCTTTGACATGATTTGACTTTTCTAGAGAATGTGGCCCAATCCATTTTATTCTGTGCCATGAACAATGCACTGAGCCTTTTCGCATTTGGTCTGATCGTCCTCTTGTGCCCCATGTATCTCATTTGGTGCGAAGAACAAAACAATGAGTATCAAGGAGTGAAACAAGATAGAGTAGGAACCGAAAATGTTGAAAGCAATGTGTTTAAAATGTATGACAGTTCTAAATTGCAGTGCTCTCTAAACCTATGAAGTCCTGCAAGAATTATCAGTCCATAGGTATCCATTCGAATCCTCTTTCATATATGTATTAAAATCTAAAGAAAATACCAATATATGATCAATTTTGCCAGTGTCATAAAAAGGGACGTGGTTTTCCGGATAGATGGTAGAGCTACTTCCATTTTGCAGTCTTGCAGCATTCATAGAAGTAAGAAGTGTAAAATCACGAAAAATGGACAGTTAGTAATCCTTTCCTTCTACCAGCAAGGATCTTTGCCATGTTCCCGTTATTCTTAGTGACAAAGACATCACTTTCATCACATACAATTTAGTCAATTGCAGCAAGACGCGAAGAGTAGGAGAGAAAGGGTTGAAGTTCTTCCCCAGCAAGCATCTCTTTGGTATAAAAGTTTGGGAAAAGCTCTCTTAGAGGCAGCAGAGCTCTCTCCACCATATATTCCACCAGATGCAACATAAAGCTACGTGCCATTTTTGAAGCCAAGAGCCCGCAGCATAAGCCCGACTTCATGAGAAGTTAGTGGGCTCCTCAACCCCTGAACCAACAAAATGTACAGAAATTTAAATGGTAGATACTGGAATCTCCTTAAGACCTGCTACTTTGTTGGAATAGGAGAAGACTACAAGAAGACGATAAAAAGCTACGTATACCGTGCGTTCATAAGCATGAACATGGCCAGCAAACACTATATCTGCACCGGCTGCATACAACAGAGGCTCTATAGATGGCTCAACTTGTTTACAACTCTTGCATGACCTTATAGATGACATACCTGACTTATAACAACTTTCAAAATCAAAAAGTACAAAATGCTAGCAGTGTATTTCCAGTTTGATATTGTGCATACCTGGGTGCAGGATGGACAATGACAATATAAAGCAGAATAACGATCATGATCAAAAGGAAGAAGAAAATAAACATCTAGAGTTTTCTGAAGGCAATGAGCAGAAACTTAAAGCTTTGACTATTGATGATGCTTGAGAAACTACAGACAATTTAATAAGTAACAATGAGGGAAGGGGGTAGTAACTTGATCACAATATGGATAAGTCTCTTACAATTATTGATGCTCAAACCACCAACATTGTAAATTGAGGGACTCTAGTGACCATCCATAGAAAATTAAATTTGTTCCCGGCACCTGGGAACTAGTTAAAGCTGAAGGAGCTTAAAGTGCTAATTCATGAACAATCACCAGATTATTTCTGCAATTTCGCTAAAAAAGAGGCTCTTGCTTTTTTGAATAAAGTGCTTTTGTTAGCAGAGTGGCCTTCTTTAACCGTGCAATCTTGTAAAGTCTTTTGACTGGGTATATCATTCTGTCTTTTTAATCGTATTTGCAGATTGTTCTTTTAGCATTGCTAGTTTCAATTGTCTCCTTGTTTGCAGCTTTTAGGCAGTGACAAGTTCTCTGTGGAGGAAAACAGGGAGGGTATCTCTTTAGAAGTCAAATACTCACCACATAATCAGCAAACTGATCTAAATTCAGACCTAGCCAAAAAAAAAATTAACGATGATTCCAAAAGGGCCATGTCAAACTTACCTGAATTGAAGCCTATTATAGACATATTCTTACCATAACAGACAAGAATGATGCTTACAACCTAAGGAGCCTCTAGAATTCTTGACCACCTTCTAGGAAGGGTGTCTTATTAAACTACTAGATCTCAGGGAAACTAGTTACAAATATTCTGTATTAAGCTATAACACTGCTGTGCCTTGTTTGAACCCTTTAACATCTCTATCCTCTCTCTCAATTCCTTTTGTATCTGTGCATTAAGAAAAGCAGTATTTCCACTCAGGTTTAGGAAAATCTTCCTGTTCCTAGTTAGCCAGGTATGATAGACCAAAGCTCCCCATGCTGCTGCAACAGTTTCCTTTTAACAGCTTCTATCTTCTCCTTTTGATCCATTTGATTGTCTCATACACTCCTTTACTTGGTAGCTTGACTCCCAGCCAGGTTCTCGGCAGATCTTCCGCAGCAGAAATCCACCTGCAATCAGCAAATAAATGCTTCTGTGTTTCTAGCGCATTCTCATCACACATACAACAGTTTCTATCATCTAATGATATATTCATTTTTATCAATCTCTCTTTTGTTAGTAGCCTGTCTTGGCATGCCAACCAAGTGATAAATCTCTGTCTTGGGAGCATGACTGAACTCCATATTAAATCAGCCTCCTTCAATCTGACGAGAGATCCTAATAGAGCTTGATAACTTCTTGAGACTGAGTATGTACCTGTAGAAGTAAATATATACCTATCACCCTGATACCAGCTTGCCATTTGAGTTTTTAACCATTTTTAATGGATCTTAAAGGCGCCTAATACCTTCCCTCTAGATTAACTGAACCCTTACCTAGAATCTCATGTTAGTAGACTTTAAAATGGAGTTAACTTTAGATAATTACTTTAAACAATCTAGGCGTCCTAATTCACCATAAATAATTAGGTGGCGACTCTTTAAGTTAGTTAATTATTTTAGGGATCACCAATATGTTGTACAATATTTTGACCCGATTAAAATGGGGTATAACAACTGGGACAAATTTTGATTCAGCCTTTGTGGTAAGAAAAGGCATCCTGCTATATGATTATGACTTGCAACGACATGCAAATCTCATATCTGAATTACACAGACTAAAAATGAAACAAGCTTGTACTACTAGTGGACGACGACTTGAAATATTAAACATAGAACATGATCCTCGAGTCTGAATACCACTCATAGTAGAAACGTAACACCAAATTTAAATCACATTAAATAATATAAATGGTAACATCGAAAAGTGCTATAGCTCTTACTGGTAAAAATCTCGAGTTTGATGATGATCATCTTCATCTATATCTGGTGCTCTCCCTCTACCTTCCGTCACTTCGATCCTTGTGATGATGATCACTGTCCTTCTCCCTCTCTCTGTCCCTGTCCTTATCCATTTACCTGCCCATGTACCGGTCACTGCCTCCACCCCGAACTAGCCGCCATTGAAGGCAAGCTCAAGCTTCTACTGTGATGAAGCCAGTATGTATTTGGAGAGAACTGAATGAATTCATTATCTCATCCTTTATGTATTTAAGTACAAGGAAAACAGAATCAATGAAGAGGAAAATATCTAACTACCTAACCGACTAAGAGTGCCAGCTAAGCACACTGCTAACCGACTAGAACAACTGGCTAACTAACTCACTAATCAACTAACTAACTAACAGACTCAATCATTACATTTAAATAATGGAATAATCTCAACACCCCCCCTCAAGTTAGAGGTGAGGTCTTCACTGACGACTTGTATAGAGCAGCAGAGTGTTTGGCTCCAGGAAGAGCCTTAGTGAGAACATCAGCAAGTTGTTCAGAGGTGCCAACATGGTGTAGTGAGATGAGGCCTTGTTGAAGTTTGTCCCTGACAAAGTGACAATCCACTTCAATATGTTTAGTCCTCTTATGGAAGACTGGATTTTTGGCAATATGAAGTGTTGATTGACTATCACAGAACACTGCAACTGGCTGAGGGAAAACAATGCTAAGTTCAGTGAATAGCCTACACAACCAGGTGAGTTCACCAACAAGTTTCCTGAGGGATCTGTACTCAGCTTATGTAGATGACAAAGAGACAGTGTCCTGCTTCTTAGACTTCCAGCTAATGAGACTGTTCCCAAGCATTACAAGATAACCACTGACTGACCTCCTAGAGTCTGGGCATGAAGCCCAGTCTGAATCACAAAAACCTCTCACTGTGCAGTCAGAATCTGCTGAGATGAATATACCAAGTGTAGGGTCTCCTCTGAGATATCTTAGGAGATGAAAAGCTGCTTGCAAGTGTGTCTCTCTAGGATCTTGCATAAATTGACTCAAATGTTGCACACTATAAGCAATATCCAACCTAGTATTTGTTAAGAAGTTCAGCTTTCCCACAAGTTTCCTGTAATAGGTAGGATCTGATAAGATTTGACCCTCTTTGGCTCTTAGCTTGACAGTAGGATCCAATGGAGAAACCACACTAGGAGCACTCATGCAATCATATTCCTTTAACAGATCAGAAGTGAACTTTCTTTGGATATAATGACACCATCATTAACATACAACACTTCCATCCCCAGGAAGAAATAAAGTCTGCCTAAGTCCTTGATCTTGAAGGTGTCATGTAGGAAGTCCTTCAAGAGTGTGATTTCATTGGTATCAGTCCCAGTGATGATAATATCATCAACATAAACTGCTACATAGATGGTGTGAGAGGCAGTCTTCTTGTAGAACATTGAGTAGTCATTGAGAGAATGTATGTATCCCCTAGGGTACAATGCCTCAGTCAACTTGGCATACCACTGTCTGCTGGCCTGCTTTAAGCCATAGAAAGACTTTTGTAACTTGCAAACCATGCCAGAGGGAGTAACTAAACCAGGAGGAGCTTGCATGTAAACTTTTTCATGGAGGTCTCCATGAAGAAAATCATTGTTCACATCTAGCTGAGAGATAGGCCATCCATGTTTTACTGCAGTAGCTATAAGGACTCTAACAGTTGTCATTTTAACTACTGGAGAAAATGTTTCTGTGTAATCAATGCCAGCTTGCTGTGTGTAACCTTTCACCAATAATCTGGCCTTTAGTCTTTCAATTGTACCATCAGCTTTGTGTTTGACCTTATAAACCCATCTACACCCTATAGCTTGCTTACCAACTGGTAACGGGACAATGTCCCAAGTGTGGTTAGCATGGAGGGCATCAAATTCCAGTGACATTGCTGCTTGCCATGCAGGATCAGCTGCAGCCTCTTCATATGAAGATGGTTCACTTTGATGACAAACCTGTTCAACTAGGTGCTGACTAATATGTCTTGTGACAGTTAGGGAAAGATTAGATTTCAAATTGGGCATCTTGTAGACATAGTCTTGTAGGTGAGATGGGATAGTGTGGTTTCTTTGAGATATCCTGGGCTCTAGAATTGGGACAGGTGAAATGGGTGTTGGTGCAGGCTGTTCAGTGGAATGAGGAATGTTAATAGGTGAGGATGGTTGTCTATGTTGTCCTAAGGGATTGTCAGAAAGTTCAGGTATCACAGTTCTTTCAGGTGTGACAGATCTCAACACCTGAGGTTCATGACTAGGTGGATCAGGCAACATAGGAGGTGGTGTCTTTACTACATCACCATGATTATGCATAGTTTGAATATGATCCTTCCCCTTAGTAGGAGGATAATCAACAAAAGGAACAGAAGGAAAAACAGATGGAAATGAAGCAACATTAGTAGAATAATGAAAAGGAAAAACAGTTTCATGAAAGACAACATCTCTGGAGATGCAAATTTTCTTGGTACTCAAATTCAGAACCTTGTAGCCTTTTGTCTAGGTAGGGGTATCCTATGAATACATGGGGTACAACTTTGGGTTCAAACTTGTCTATGTGGACTTTGGGTATAGTAGGAAAATAAAGGCATCCAAAACTTCTCATATGAGAATAGGTAGGTTTTCTTTTGAACAAGAGTTCATATGGACATTTGTTCCCAAGGGAAGAAGTGGGCAACCTATTAATGATGTAGGTTGCTGTCAAGACACATTCTCCCTAATATTTAATGGGCAATTTGGATTGGAAAAGGAGGGCCCTAGCAGTCTCAAGGAGATACTTGTGTTTTCTCTCAACTATTCCATTTTGTTGAGGTGTGTAAGGGCAAGATTTCTGATGCAAGATTCCTTTTGATTGAAAGAAGGAGGCTGCCTCAGTGCTAGTGAATTCCAGACCATTGTCTGACCTCATGGTTTTAATGGTGGTATGAAACCAATTCTCCACCAACAGTGCAAAGGATTTAATGGCTTGAAGGGCATTGCTTTTACAACTCAGTAATTGTGTCCAAGTGGTTCTACTGAAGTCATCCACCATAGTGAGGAAGTACTTATATTTGTTACAGGTTGCCACATGATATGGACCCCATATATCAACATGCAATATCTCAAAGGTTTGGGTACTACCACTACTTGTTTTCTTGGGAAAGGGTAATCTAGACTGCCTGGCCATGGGACAAATGGTGCATATAAAGGGCTGTCTAGGGGCAAAGGTAACCGGAAGAGTTGGAATTCCCCTCATTTTGACAAATGGTACATGGCCTAATCTGTTGTGCCATAGAAGATTAGCATCACCAGCCAAAGAGAACTTACTCAAAGATAAAGAACATGATTCAGCAGGTAATGCATTATCTATAACATAATGAGGAATAAATTGTACATCATTTGCATTACATGAACTAGGCAGTGAAAGTAAGCCAGTCCCACTAGTTGGGATGGAAATAGAACAAGAATTGTAATTCTTTAAAGGAAACATGCTAGCATTATTTGAAGAAGAAACAAAACATGACTCAGATCCCTTCAAGCAGCTTGTGCAAAGTAGGTACAGGCCATCCTGGACTTCACCAATCTCCAGAGGCCTCTTCATTGAAGGGGCCTGCAGTAGACATGATGTATCAGTGAAGGATACCATACCCTTGAGCTGTGAAGTTAGACAATGCACTGAAATGAAATTATACTTTAAGGAAGGAACATATAAAACCTTATGCAAAACTATGTGTGATGTAAGAGACACACTGGCAACGTCTGTTACCTTCACTCTATAGCCATTAGGCAAGGTGAGTAATATGGGAACTAGGGATCTTATCTGTGATAGGTGTGATTTGTCAAAGTTCATGTGATTGGAGGCTCCAGAGTCCACAATCCATATGTTAGCACTAGATTGAAAGCATTTGCATGAAAGTAACGCAAAATCAATGAAAAGAACTGTAGCAGAACATGCCATTATACCTGCAAAATTGACAGCACTGGAGGTAGAAGGCATATCTGACTTCTCCCCTTCTCCTCTATTACCAAAATGGTTCAATATATTCACCAGTTGTTCATGTTGTTGCCTTGTGAGACCAACCATGTCATCACCATGCTGAGATTGAACATCACTGGTCCCTGTGCTCAATTGATCAGCATGAGCTCCACCACGAACATTTGCCACTGTTCTCTTTCCTTTGTTTGATCTGTTAAACCGACTTGGGGCATTTGACCTGAAGGTTTGGTTAGGGAAACAATTATTGGGCCTGAATTGATTATACTGACCTTGATTGTTGTAGTTTTGGTTGTTTTGTCTGTAGTTCTGGTTAGGACTGTTGTTGTTGTTCTGCAGTTGATCCTGAGGGTATCTATGTAGTCTGTAACACTTCTCTTGGACATGGCCTGACCTCTTACAATAATCACAAAACAGCTTGGATTTGTCAACCATGGAATTGTTTGAAGCATAATTGGTTCTGTAATTATTGTCTCTTATGGTATTAACATTCAAAGAGGTGGAATCAGTGAATAAATGAGGGTTAGGCTTGACCTCCCTCTGTCTCTCCTCTTGTTTGAGTAAGGAAAAAGCTTGTGCCATTGAGGGTAAAGGATTCAGCATAAGGATGCTTCCCCTCACAGTAGTATAGACTTCGTTGAGCCCCATAAGAAACTGAATCAAACGCCTATCTTGTTCTGCCTTGTGTGCATTCTCTTTGGCACAACAATTGCAGACACAACTACATTATATTTTGAAGCTCAGTGTACTTAGTTCTTCCCAGAGCTTCTTCAGCTTAGTGTAGTAGCTTGTAATATGTGTAGTGCCCTGAAACAAATCATTGATTTCCTTCTGTATTTGATACAACTTTATACCATTCATTTGGTCATATCTATCCTCCAATTCTCGCCATAATTCTACTGCAATTTCTGCGTACTCGACGCTATCAGCAATCTCTTTTGTGGGAGAATTCAAAATCCACGACGTGACCATGTCATCGCATCTCTCCCACTGCCGGAATTTCGCAGATGTGAGATCTGGTCGTTTACAGTCACCAGTAATAAAACCTAACTTGTTTTTGACCGACAATCCTCGCAATAAACTGTGTCTCCAGGATCGAAAGCGAATTCCTCCAAAGGGTATTGTGACAAGCATAGCTCCTGAATTATCAAAAGGATGTATGTAGAGAGGAGAGCTCACGTCGATGTCTCCTTTTTCAGGTGTAGGTAGATCAGTAACGTCATCCATTGAAGAACTTAGAAGATGAAAACAACTAGGAAATCTTCTAATCGAAGAACACTCAAATGGAGATTCACAGAAACGAAACAATTAGGAGTTTCTCAAATCGAAGAACACGCAAACACAGATTCACAGAAAATCGCTTTGTGCGATTCAACAATCAAAGAAGAAGTAGGAATCGAAGAAATGCGAAATTGTAATCGCAATTTCATCGGAGCAAACCTTGCTCTGATACCATGTTAGAACTAGCCGACATTGAAGGCAAGCTCAAGCTTCTACTGTGATGAAGCCAGGAAGAAGAGCATAGCACATAATTTGGAGAGAACTGAATGAATTCATTATCTCATCCTTTCTGTATTTAAGTACAAGGAAAACAAAATCAATGAAGAGGAAAATATCTAACTACCTAACCGACTAAGAGTGCCAGCTAAGCACACTGCTAACCGACTAGAACAGCTGGCTAACTAACTCACTAATCAACTAACTAAGTAACAGACTCAATCACTACATTTAAATAATGGAATAATCTCAACATCAATCCTTATCACGCCCTTTCTTCTTATCCTTTTCCCTACTTCTTGATGAGTCCCTCTCTTTCTCATCGTTACAAGAACTATGCTTGAATAGGAAGACCAATAAATAAGGAGTTATACTGAGGAAAAAATATATCAACTAATAGTTGAAACTAAGCAAATGAAAGAAGCAAAAGACTAGACCACCATAAACTGGTACTAAGAAAAGCAAACATGACTGGCTAAGTAAGAATTCCTGCATTCAGAAAATCAAAAGAAAAGTCCCTTTGCATTGCTCAACTTTAACACTTTCCGAACTGCCTGTGCAGATGTAATTCACCATTCCACTTATGCAATCATCGTGCTTACGCTGAACAAATCTTAATATAATCCAGATAATACTTATAATATTCACAATCACCCGGAGAAGTAGTCACGAGTCACATCTCATCAAGCAAACACCAAATTACCAATTCAGAATATCTGAATGATTACTATTGAACAATTCACAGACAATTAAAGAGCTAAACTGAAGATGGACCTCTAAGATAATCACTAAAACACCAAGCAAGATAAATGCAGCATTCTATCATAAACTTAATGTCAACATTCGCAAATTTAGAACCTTCAATCTCTCCTCTTTTTTTATTATTGTTTGACAAAGATGGTGCTGAGATTAGTGACGTGGCTGTTAGTTAGGAAGTTACAACTAACTTAAGCAGAATTAGTTAGCCGGTTAGTTGTTACACTTCGATGTAAATACAGTGATTAGCTAAGAAGGTTCTAGAGAGGATCTCTTGTATATATACACAACACAACTGTACATTTAGCATAGTTCAATATACGAGCTTCAGATATTTTCCCAATTCTCTCTAAACTGGTCCTATTCTTCCAGATTGAACTCCAAGTTCTTCAGCTCTAAATCCATGGTTGCTGAACATTACAGATGGCGTATGGACTATCTTCGCAACCTGCTATAGCTTATTGGTCGGCACGCGCTGAGTGTTGTAGTGGAATCCAAACCTGGGATCTCATGATTTTTCTCCTATGCCTCAACCACTCAATCATCTCTTAAAATGAATTGAATTAAACAAATACATTCGCTAGATAAGAATAAGGACCGGGTCACATAGAGAAACCTAGAACCTGTAAACATCGGCGCATTTTGGGTGATTTTGGGTTATGTTAACTAGCTTGCCCATAAAAGCCATAAACTTAAAGAAACAGTAGTACAAAATTGCATAAAGTCTGTTAACAACTTAGCAAGTCAGTGTTATAGTGTGAAAATCACATGTTATTTGTCAAGAGTATCTGTAGATTCCCAAGTTTGTCTATAGATGATGGAGTTGATTTCATCGCGCCTGAATTTCCAAGTACTTCAACAACAACAACAACATTTCCAAGTACTTCAAATGAAACAAATATCAATGACATACAGGAAAGAACATTCGGCATTAATGTCTCATAAATCTAACACTTTAAGCTGACATGCTCATTAGTAGTAGCAACAATAAAAGTAGAAAATGAACTTGTCGATGCAAGTGTGTTTCCGGACACAGAGAATTGGAATAATCAGAGCAAGCACAGTATTATTGATCATACCCATACAATGGCTAGAATTCTTTTCCTCTCTAACCTTTAGTTATTCCTAAAATGTAGCATGAAATCAGTTTCAAATTCCAATTGAAATTTAAGAAATGTCGGAGTTCTCTTGTATCTAAATCTTAGATATAGAGGCATAAAAACCATAATAAATAGAGAGACATGGTTTCTATTTTTGTCTACTGGAAAGTGAAAACAATCAAAAGAAGTCATTTTGAACTATGTGGATGTAATAGTTGGAGGGGAACTCACCCAATTTGTATAGTTCCCAAATGGATATGGAGCTGCCAAATTGATCCAAAACAAAGAAAGAACTGCATCTACCACCCACAAGTTTCACAAGATTGGGAAAATAAATTGAAGTGAGAATGGAAAAACTATAAAGAAGACAAAATAATTGATTTCTTTGTCTTTATTGAGATGGCAGGATGTCATTGAAAGAGTGCTCCAATTTTTTCACTAAAAGGACGTATCAGTTTTACTGCTCATGCTGCTTCTTCTTCCCCTACTATATACTTACTTGATTCACCAATAACAATTGCAAGTGTTAACTCTAAGACAAGAAAATTGTCCTCTTTTGTTATGAATGGCCGAGACCCGTGTTAGCAAAGCAGCCTAATACCACATTAAGTGGTTATTTATGTGTGGGATCCGGGATGATAAATAGGAGCAATAGGTTTATGCGAATATTGTTGAGAATAGTCTGTGTCCTCTCATCTCCATTTCTTAGTCTCCCGATTCTCTGTAATCCTTTCTACTACCTTAGTCGATCTTAGATTTTCATTGTAATAGATAGTTTGAGCTTTTAATCAAAAGAATTGTTCCCTGTTGTTGAGCGTTTAAGTGTTCACTTCATCTTTGGTCAAAAGAACACTTTAAATTACTTCTTTGCAGCTTATCTGGCGGATTCAACAATCTGACTACACATAAAAAGAGCGCAGCGCCGCCAAAATCACCACTACATAACCAAATTAAAACACAATCCACTCCAATAGGCAGAACAAATTCTTCTAAGTGTCAAAACTGAATTATTAAGCAATGGGAACATTGATACTCAAAAGAATAGATTATGAGGTATGAAAACTCGTCTGCTCCTTACACATACCTCATTTTTTGCAATTATTTTGCTTTCACCTTGAAGTAAATGTAAGTGAATACACATGATAACCAACAAACTTCAAAAAGAAAAAACCATGTCAAGAATAAAGGAGAAGAGTTAAAATAATTTTTTGTTAACATTCGTATTCCTATTGATTTGGACTTTATTTGACTTACTAATATCTATGGATTGTAAAAAGACTTATTGAGTCATTTAAAATTCTAAGTTTGAACTTGAAATAATATATTGAAAGATAAAAACTATGAAAAAATTGAAGAAAGATTTATAAATTACATCACAATAAATTTTTTAAAAATAGTATACATGTAATATCTGGTTGGTTCGGTCGATTTGACTTTGTTTAGTTAAAACCAAACCAAACCAATTATAGTCGGGTTTTTTTTCAATACCAAACTAAGTCAAACCAAACCACTAGTCGATTTTTTTTATTACGGTTTGGTTCGATTTGCGGTTCGATTTTGTACACCCATAAGGAAGAGAAGCAAGCTAAGTTGTAAAAGCTACTAACCATGAACATGACATTATTAATGAAGTGGAAAATCAATACATCCAACATGATTACAACTTAAATACCAAATAAAAGCAGAAAATGGGCAGAAAAATGAAATTAATCAACTACAAGAGACTCTAAAATCGAAGATTAAAATCAAAACTCATCTGAATATGGCAAAATACAGTTGAACAAAAGGAACACAGTAGATCAAATCAAAGCTCTTTGTACCAATCAAGTTTGTACACACAGTAGATCTAAACTAGCAGGACATCAGTACATATTTTTTTTATTTTTTACACCCCGAACTTATCCTGAAAAGTCAATTTCACACTTAAACTAATCTAATGACCTTTTACACACCTATACATATTAAAAGTGAATTTTATACCACCCTGTGATATATAATACCACTCTCACAATATGTGGTGTTTTACACTCGCCCGCCACGTCAGTACCATGTCAACGCCATGTCAGAAATTATAAATTTTATATTTTTTTCTTTTTTTCTTTATTTATTAACTTTTCTTTTGTTAATTATATTTACACTAATTAATTACTAATTAACTATTAAAATCCTCCAATTTATATCATCTTCATCACTAAACCCCATCCACTCCATCTCTCATCTTACCGGAAAAAATCATATCCGGCCACCATCATCACCAATTCTTTGCTCTTCACCACCAACATATCACCTTCAATTCTTCTTCACCACCCATCACCATTATTATTATCGATTTCTTCTTCTTCTTCACCCATAACTAGCAAACCCACCACCATATTATTTTTTAAAAGAAAATTAAAAAAAATAAAATTGAAATAGATAAATTATAATTTGTTCATATAAGAGGTGAGTGTAAGATCAATTATAGCCCTTCCCTTATTTTTTATTTTTTCTTTGAAAAAATTTAAGCAATAACATGCCTTTTTTTTAATTTGACGATTTGAAGATAATTTTTTTAATTGTGAGATATCATTATAAATTTTAATATTTGGGATAAAAATAATAGATCTAAAGCCTAATTTTTAAATTGATTGAAAATATGTGGTGGTCAAGGTGGTATTTCCATGAAAATGGAAGAAAGAAGAAGAAGAAGAAGAAGAAGAAGGAGAAGGAGAAGAAGGAGGAGGAGGAGGAGGAGGAGAATTTTAATATTTGGGATAAAAATAATAGATCTAAAGCCTAATTTTTAAATTGATTGAAAATATGTGGTGGTCAAGGTGGTATTTCCATGGAAATGGAGGAAGAAGGAGAAGGAGAAGAAGAGGTGGATGATATCTTTAAGTCAGGATTTTGCAAAAAAAAAAAGGAAAAAAGAAAAAAGTACTAAAAATGCGCTTGTTTTTAATTTTTAATTTTATTTTTTGTGCCACATCAACATGTAGGGTGATATTAAATTCAATTTTAATATGTATAGGTGTGTAATAGGTCGCCAGATTAGTTTGAGTGTGAAAATGACTTTTCGAGACAAGTTCAGGGTGTATTTGATGTCTTTTCTCAATAATTATATCTCTCTATAATAAAGGGTGTTTAAGACTTTTCATGCGCAATTCTTAATACTATATTTCTTTACGTCAAACCTTAACCGAAGAAGATACAATTCACAGGCAGGAAATTACATGGAGTGTCCTCAAAAGTGAGTGGTCTTCAATTTATGCCCCTCATAAGAAAAGTCCTTAAAAAATACCCTTCCTTCCTTTTTATGAATAGAACATATACATTTTTGCCCCTCTACACCATAACTCTCCATGTTCATTTGTCTCTCAACTTTTAATTTTCATTTTTCTCAATTTTTTTTTAATTCTCGTTTTCTTTTTTCTCAACCTTTATTTTCTTTTTTTTCTTTTTTTCTCTTAACTTTTTTTTGTTCTTTTTTTTTTTTAACCTTTTTTTTTTTTTTTTTTTTTTTTTCTCAAATTTTATTTTTTTCGCTTTTTTTTATCTTTATTTTTTCCTTTTCTCTTTTATTCTTCTCTTTTTTTCTTTTTTCTTAACCTCTATTATTTTTTGCTAATGAACAAAAAAAGTTGGATTATCCGCAAAGAAGATCTTCTTTCTTTGAAATCGAAGTAAACTTAAGAGCGTGCTTTGTTGTTTGGAAGTCCTTTGGAACAAGTCTTGCCTCTAAGACAAATGTTATAGAACATCTCATAAATCAAGACACAATGAGGTAGTGTCAAGCATTGCTCGTGGGGCATAACTTGTTGTTTGAAAAATTTTTGAGCTAAGTCTTACCTCTAAGGCAAGAGTTATAGAGCATCTCATAAATTAAGACACAATGAAGTAGTGTTAACTCTTGCCCATGGGGCATAACTTGTTTTTTGGGAGGCCCTTGGCTAAGTCTTGCCTCTAAGGCAAACGTTATAGAGCATCTCATGATCAAGACATAATGTGCTAGTGTCAACTCTTGCCAATGAGGCGTAACTTGTTGTTTGAAAGTCTTTGAGCTAAGTTTTGCCTCTAAGGCAAGAGTTATAGAGCATCGCATAAATCAAGATACAATGTGGTAGTGTCAACTCTTGCCCATGGGGCGTAATTTGTTATTTGGAAGTCCTTGGGCTAAGTCTTGCCTCTTAGGCAAACGTTATAGAGCATTCCATAAATCAAGCACAATATGATAGTGTCAACTCTTGCCCATGGAGCGTAACTTGTTGTTTGAAAGTCGTTGGGCTAAGTCTTGTCTCTAAAGCAAGAGTTATAGAATGTCTCATAAATCAAGACACAATGAGGTAGTGTCAAGTCTTGCTCGTGGGGCATAACTTGTTGTTTGAAAATCTTTGAGCTAAGTCTTGCCTCTAAGGCAAGAGTTATAGAGTATTTCATAAATTTAGACATAATGAAGTAGTGTGAACTCTTGCCCATGGAGCGTAACTTGTATTTTTTGAGAGGTCCTTGGGCTAAGTCTTGCCTCTGAGGCAAGTGTTATAAAACATCTCATAAATCAAGACACAATATACTAGTGTCAAGTCTTGCTCATGGGCGTAATTTGTTGTTTGAAAGTCTTTGGGCTAAGTCTTGCCTCTAAAGCAAGAATTATAGAATATCTCATAAAAAAAAATAAAGGTCAAAAAAATTGATTAAAAAAAAAGAGAAAAGAAAAATTAAAAACCAAAGAAAAATTAAAAAAATAGAAGTTGAGAGAAAAAAAGAAAAAAATGAAGAAAAAAAAGACAACAAAAAATAAAGGTTGAGAAAAATAAAAAAATAAAAAAATAAAAATAAAAGGAGAAAAAAAATAGAATGAGAGGAGAAAAGAAAAAAAATTGAGAAAAAAGACGAAAGAAAGAATAAAACAAAAAAAGAAAAATAAAAAGAAAAAAAAAAAAAAAAAAAAAAAAAAAAAAAAAAAAAAAAAAAAAAAAAGAGAAAAAGAAATATATATAAAAGTTGAGAGACAAATGAACATTGAGAGTTATTTAAAAATATTTGAGGTGTAGAGGGGTAAAAAAGTAGTTGCTCTATACATAAAAAACAAGGAAGATTATTTTTGTAATACCATTTTTATGGGGTGCAAAAATGCAAAGTCACTCCCTTTAAAGGGCATTTGTGTAGTTGTCCCATTCACGGGCAGATGGACCCGACCCGACCCGAACGGATCCAATCAGTCATTCGAGAATATATAATCAAAACCCTAATCTTCTTCAATCAAACTATCAAGATGAGTACACCAGAGAAGAAGAACAAGTCGAATCGGCAATTATTAGCAAATAGACGACTTTTAAAAGCTCAACAGAAGAAGAAGTTGATTTCAATTAAAGAAAAGGCTAATCTTTTCAATCAAATTACTATTATTACCAATGGAGATAAAGCAAAGCAAAATCTTAATCTTTTCAATGGAGAAGAAGCTACACAAAAGTGCAATCTTTACAACCAGATCTGCAATGGAGAAGAAAAGTTCAATCTTTACAGATGCCAACAAAAGAAGAAATCTGATAAAAAAGGTTTCTTTCTTTCTTTGTGTGTGTGTTTTCTAACAGACTTGGATACTTGGACTGCTACCTTCTATTCTCTTCTGCTTTGTTATATCTATGTATAACAATTGCTAACCAACCAATTTCAGGGAAGGGCGTTGTGGTGATGGAGCCGCAGATGGATGTTGATCAGGTGACTTCTGATTTCCCAACTTATGATTAACAATAAAGAAAACATTTTTCAATGAAGATACTATTGCTAGCTAGCAATACAGTATATTCTATCTCATCCTTGTTGAAAAAATGACTGCTTTATTATTATTATTTTCATAAGTCTGTATCATGATTGAGAAATTACTGGGAATCTTGAGTCCAGGGTGTTACTTAATTGTTGTTGCCTGGACTTAGATTCTACATGGGGCTTAAGAGGTGTATTCCCGCGTTTAATTTACTTAAATTGTTTTAGACCCCACCAGGAAAACTTAGCTGAACATGCAGCTGCTGTGTGTGTTTGGTGGTAAACAGAAACAACCGGGAATAATGCTCTACTTTTTTCCTAACAGTGCTCGCTGGTCCAGTCACCCGAGGTGACTTCGCGGAACCTTAGAGCACATGTGAGATGAAGACCAAACACAAAGCCGACAAATCAAATACCGCTGTCAATCATCTAACTCTTGTGAGACCATTAACTTATGCTTTTTATTCAGACACAAGTTTATGCTTTCACTGAGTTATTTTCTCAAACTAGAGACCAACTTTAGCCACTGCCACTGCCAATTGCCAAGTAATTTTGCTTTCACCCACTTCAAATTTTCTGATTTATTACATTTGTTAGTAAACAGTAGATTGAAATATCATGAAATTTTCCAGCTTCATCTTTTCTAAGCTCTTGGTTGAATTTGTTTGATGTTTGAATACTTTTGAAAAATATTGTCTGATCGTGGTTTCTTTTCTATCTAGCCCATGACAGCTCACTTTCAAGAGGAAATACTTATGGACATCCTCAAAAGGTTACCTGTGCAGTCTCTTCTTCGATTCAAATGTGTTTCAAGATCTTGGGAAACATTGATCTCCGAGCCTTACTTTAAAATGAAGCATCTCAATCATGCCAAGCATGACGAAAATTCCCAAAAACTTCTTATTAGCAAAATATACCCAAATGGTATATCTCCCATGTATTGTTGTCCTTTATCGTCGGTTCAACCGGTTGAGGATGTACAAAAACTTGATTACCCTACAAGCTTTATACCACGGCATTGCACACTCCATTGTTGTTGTGATGGCTTGGTTATTATCCAGGCTATTGATAAGATTCCTGAAAGACGCTCCACGCTTTTACTATGGAACCCCTCCACAAGAGAATCAATAGTACTTCCAGATCCAGAATTTCTAGAGGTCAGACATTGTCGTTTGGGATTGGGTTATGACTCAAATAGTGGTGACTATAAGATCCTTAAAATTCACACTGATGTACGTAGTCAAAAGCCATTTGGTGAAATTCTCGCGTTGAAAGATGGTCGTTGGAGAAATATTGATAAACATCCTCTTGCCACTTGGAGTTTGTTGCAAGATACGTTTTCTTTGGCAATGGTACATGAGGCGTATCATTGGATTGTTGCTATTGGAGAATATATTGGTGAAAGAAAATATTCTCTGGTTTCATTTAGTATTTCAAATGAAGTGTACGGAGAAATACCGTTGCCAGAGCAAGTATTGTGCTTGACGCGCGTCTTCAAATTTGGCGTTTCAGTATTGAATGAAATGTTGTGTGTTTATTCTACTTCTGTTCCTCAGTTGGAAGCTTTTAAGTTATGGGTATTGAAAGACTACGGTGTCAATGGATCTTGGAATGTCTTGTTCACTATTTATGATCCCTTGATTTTTGATCTCAAACCGAAATATAGGTTTGCAGATGGTAAATTGCTATACTGGTTCTGTGATGTTCAATCTCGTGAAACTGCATTTAGGACGTCCAGTGGACCATTTGAATTATGGCCTCAAAGTGGCCGTTTTACGGGAATCGCTTTTACAGAAAGCTTGATCTCTCCAAAATCACTTACTTATTAGTTTCTTATGTATGATCGGGGCACTTTTTCTTTCTTTTTGTTATCACATACAACCTCGTATTCTTACACACTGTTTGGATCATTGTTATTCATCGTTTCATAATGTTTCGTTTTGTTAGATACATTGTTTAGATAAATTGTATTTGCTGTATTCTCCTAAAATATTTATAATTTGGTTCGACTGCATTGTAACCGCTCTATCGACTACCAATGAACTTTACAATTTTCTTTGAAGAAACACGTTAATTAATTTTACTCTGGATCTCAGGATTTAAACGCAAGCCTGTGTTGTAAACATATATAAAAGACAACTTTTTTATAATTTTTTGCACGAAAAAAATTGACGGTATTCGTCAATTTTCTATTAAATTTTTTAAAAACAACACACAAAAACCAAAGAACTAGGTCAATTTTCCCTCGATGTTTTCAACCGATTTTCTACATGGATATTTGCATTATTTTTAGTAGTGTGTATATACGGTACTAATGTTTGACCTCATTTAAAAGCATACGATTCATATTACCAAACGATCCCTGAGTATTTGAGATTTTGAAATTTAAACTTGTACAAATATGACACATGTGCCTAGTCAACCCAAAAGCTAGCTCATGAGGGATCGAGAATTTTGTACATCTAAACCATTCAGCTTCTACTCTTATATTTCTCTCTATATATACATAAAAATAAATAATTATCTTATATATATATATAGTGTGGGGGGGGGGGGGGGGGGGGGAGAAACCCTAGGTAGGAAGCAGAACAAGTTGAATCGGAAATTATTAGCATATAGACGATTTTTGAAAGCTCAACAGAAGAAGAAGTTGATTTCAATTACAGAAAAGGCTAATCTTTTCAATCAAATTACTATTATTACCAATGGAGATAAAGCAAAACAGATTCTTAATCTTTTCAACGGAGAAGAAGCAACACAAAAGTGCAATCATTACAGATGCCAACAGGAGAAGAAATCTGATAAAAAAGGTTTCTTTCTTTCCTTGTGTTTATGTTTTTTCTTCTACTTTCGCTTGTGCGTATCTCGACTAATTCCACGGGATAACTGTCACCTCCTCCACCAATAACAGGTATCAGGTAAGGCTAGAATAGATGGAAGAAATCACGTAGTATTTGAACCTACTAAAACCTCGTGATTCTCACTCACTTCATTGATTACTAAGTCACTAGTCCACACCTTTGAGTGCTTTTTTTCTTTTTCTATTTCTTCGTCTAACCGACCAATTTCAGGGAAGGGCGTTGTGGAGCCGTCAAATAATAATACTGAGCAGATGGATGTTGATCAGGTGAGTTGTTCTGATTTCATATGTGTAAACATGTTACTTACTTACTCTGACTTGGATTCTATTCGACATTTTCCCAACTTATGATTAAAAATAAATACAAACATTTTTCAATGAAGATATTATTGCTAGCTAACAATGCCGATATTCTATCTCATCCCTGTTGAAAAAATTGACTGCTTTATTGTTATTTTCATTCAATCGTATCATGATTGAGAAATTACTGGAAGTGTTGAGTTCAGGGTGTTACTTAATTGTTTCTGCTCGGACTTAGATTCTACGTGGGGCTAAGAGGTGTATTCCCCGCGTTTAATTTATTGAAAATTGTTTTAGATCCTACTGGGAAAATGTGTTTCAAAATTTTGGAAAACATTGATCTCCGAGCCTTACTTTAAAATGAAGCATCTCAATCATGCCAATCATTACGAAAATTCTCAAAAACTTCTTACCAGTGAATTCTCCCCAAATGGTATATCTCCCATGTATTGTTGTCCTTTATGGTTGGTTTGACTGGTCGAGGATGTACAAAAACTTGATTACCTTACAATCTTTATACCATGGAATTGCATACTCCATTGTTCTTGTGATGGCTTGGTTATTATCCAGGTTATTGATAATATTCCTTATAAACGCTCTATACTTTTGCTATGGAACCCCTCCACAAGAGAATCAACAGTACTTCCAGATCCAGAATTTCTAGAGGCCAGTTGGATGTTGTCGTTTGGGATTGGGTTATGACTCAAATAGTGGTGACTATAAGATCCTTAAAATTCACACTAATGTACGTAGTCACAGGCCATCTAGTGAAATTCTCGCGTTGAAAGATGGTCGTTGGAGAAATATTGATAAACATCCTCTTGCCACTTGGAGTTTGTTGCAAGATACGTTTTCTTTGGCAATGGTACATGAGGCGTTTCATTGGATCGTTGCTATTGGAGAATATATTGTTGGTGAAAGAAAATATTCTCTGGTTTCATTAGTATTTCAAATGAAGTGTACGGAGAAATACCATTGCCAGAGCAAGTATTGTGCTCGACGCGCGTCTTCAAATTTGGCGTTTCAGTATTGAATGAAATGTTGTGTGTTTATTCTACTTCTGTTCCTCAGTTGGAAGCTTTTAAGTTATGGGTATTGAAAGACTACGGTTTCAATGGATCTTGGAATGTCTTGTTCACTATTTATGATCCCTTGATTTTTGATCTCAAACCGAAATATAGGTTTGCAGATGGTAAATTGCTATACTGGTTCTGTGATGTTCGATCTCGTGAGACTGCATTTAGGACGTCCAGTGGACCATTTGAATTATGGCCTCAAAGTGGCTGTTTTACGGGAATCGCTTTTACAGAAAGCTTGATCTCTCCAAAATCACTTACTTATTAGTTTCTTATGTATGATCAGGGCACTTTTTCTTTCTTTAGGCCTCGTGTTGTTACACACTGTTTGGATCATTGTTATCCATCATTTCATAATGTTTTTGTTTTATTGATACAATGTTTGGATAAAGTGTATCTGTTGTTTAATAAATGATTTGGAAAACGGAAAATGAGGGAAGAAGATGAATATTTAGCTGAGGAAATTGAACAAACTTAGAGCTAAGAGAACAATCGAATTTCATCTTCTTCTTCAACTAAAAGTTTCATATTTGCTAAGGATCATTCACATTAAAAGATGCATGGGAACGATTTTGAGCTTCTTCAATTTCAAACGCAAGCCTGTTGTACAAAACATGTATAGTCCAGATGCCTTGAATTTTGCGTTTAAATTAAGCCAATGCTCACATAAAGTTGGAGATTTGATGATTCTAGACACAAATATACAGACATCACCGGGCCAATGTCTTGCTATCCATTTGCATTGTGCTATTTCTTTCTCCCGGACCATCTCATCATAACCCATGTTGGTACGTATTTTCTTCTATATCTTTCACTTATTGTACCTACACACTGAAGGCTATTACGTTTACTTGGGTTGTATATACTAAACTAACAAACTATAACTTTTCCCTTATTATACTAATATGTTTGACATCATTTAAAGAATTCAATTTCATTGAAACTATACATATTGTAAACGTTAATGTGATTTTCTACCAAATCAACCTAGTTAACTAGTACAAAGTTGGACATTTATAGAGATTTCCCTTTATGGCATTTTTCTATGGAAAGCTCCGATAATCATGATTTAGCATTTCAAGACCTCGAAACATGAAAAATATATAAGTTAGGCTAGTCATGGCGAAGCCCAGGACGTTTAGGATGGACCCTCCGGTTTGAAGAGAAAACGGAGCCTGTCGATAATTTCTCAAAAAATTGATGTGCTAATATAGATAGAAAGTTACGATAATCATGACTTCCTAACCTCGAAACGTGAAAATAATTAGAGCTACGCCACTTATGCCCAGCCCAGGCCATTTGGGATGGATCCTCCAAATTTTAGGGCAAACGGAATCCGACGATACTTTCTCGAAAAATCCATGTACTACTACACACCGAAAGCTCTAATAGTCATGATTTTGTGTATCAGTTATCGCGAAGGCTAGTCCGCTTGGGATGGACCCTCCGGAGTTCAGAGAATGATGACGATTCCTCAAAAAATCCATGTGCCAATTAACACACCAAAAGTTTCGATAATCATGAATTCGCGTTTTAGACCTTTAAGCGTAAAAAAAAAAAAGAAGAAAGAAACTAAGCCAGTCATGGTGAAGCCCTCGCCTTTTGGTATGGACCCACTGGATTTTAAGACAAATAGGTGATGACAATTTCTCGAAAAATACACGTGCTAGTATATATCGAAAGCTCCGGTAATTATAATTTCGCATTTCGAGACCCCAAAACGTGAAAGAAAGATCAACATGCCAATTTTATAATAACAAAAAGATTGTACAAATATTTTAGAAACAACAAATATATAGAGAAAGGATCATCATTAATCATATCAATATTTATATATATCATTCTTCAAAAGATTTTTTTGGTGAGCAAAATATAATAATATCATCATCTTGAGGCAACTTAAAAGTAACCTTCTTCTTCAATTTCCAACTTTGTGTTCTATTCACCAACCCTTCTTCTTCTTCACCAATAATATTAATCTCTTCAATTTTTCTAACTCTTTCTGAAAAACTAATTCTTGGAGTGCCAAACAAGTCCTTATTCATCATGACTTCTGGTGATGAGAAACTAATTCTTGGTGTATAAAAATTGGAATTATTCACTTGATCATGACATGGTGAAGAAGATACATAAATCCCTTTAGTAAATCTAGGGTTATTTATGTAACTTGGTGAATCCAAAAAACATTGGTTTAAAGATTTTCCTTGATGAAGAAAACTACTTGTATTATTTCTACTTTTTGGTTGATGAATTTCTGAATTTTTTTGGTTGAGACAACAAAGATTTGAACCCATACTTGAGATATATATACAAAAAAAAAATAATCATAAAATTGTCATATGGTGGATATTTAGGGTGAGAAATGACTTTACTCCATTAATGGTGAGTGATTTCTTCTCTGTTAACATTTTTTCTACATGATTGCGACATAACTGAATCGAAAATATTATATTCCTCTTTAAATTCGAATTATTTTCGAAGAAGAAAATTGAGATCGAAAAAAATGGCGAGATTCGTACCGGTGAAGCTTAAGAGAGTAGCAGCGGCGTTTGATGAGGTGGCGAAAGCGAGGATCTGCGAGAGCAGCGGCAGCGAACACTCGCCGGCGCCGGCGCCGGTGCCGGAGAATTTATCGGGACTCGTGAATTCGTTTTTAGAAGGAGAGGTAATTAATGTTGATAATGATGAGAAATTAGAAGAGATTATTGATGATAATTGCTTTGATGAATTTGTTAAATTCCGATTGAAATTCCGGCGATGATTTGAAGAGAAGTATTATTTGTGCTGTGGAAAATGCATCGGTTGATGACCGGAGCTCGCCGGAGTTTAAACGGCGGTTGATGAGTCGATTGCGTGATCGAGGCTTCGATGCTGGTAAGCACTCTATTTACTACTTTGCTAGCGACAGACAAATTTTATAGCTAAATAATGAAATTAAATCAATCGCTAGTCTTGTTAAGCGGTTGATTCGTGGTTATTAATAATGAATTAGCAACAAAATTCGTAACTAAAAGGTGCTTTATAGTAAGTAGGTAAGTGCGTAATAATGGACTTACTTATAACATGAAAAATAAAGTCGTTACCTGCTACAGCATGTTAAAGATTGATGCATTGATACCCTATTGGTGTGTATGAGTTGAATTAGCAACGAAATTCATAATTAAAAGGTGCTTTACAATATATAAGTGCGTAATTATGGAATTACTAACATGAAAAATAAAACAAGTTATATGTTACTTGCTACAGCATGTTAAAGATCGATCGATGCACTATTGGTGTATATAATTGGAATAAGAGACTAAAGTCATAATTAAAAGGTGCTTTACAATATATAAGTGTGTAATAATGGAATTACTAACATTAAAAATGAAACAAGTTACCTGCAGTTACTTTCTACAATATCAACATGTTAATTTATAAGATCGATCGATGCACTATTGGTGTATATAAGTTAAAATCTTTATCTAACTTTTTTTGTGTAATTCAACCTTACAGGATTGTGCAAATCAAAGTGGGAGAAAGTCGGTAATCGTATATCAGGAAGTTACGAGTATATCGACGTTAACGTGGCTAATAATCGCTACATAATCGAGGTATCATTAGCCGGAGAATTTGAAATAGCTCGAGCAACGCCATGCTACGCCTCGTTACTCGAAAATTTCCCTCAAGTTTTTGTTGGCAAAGTGGAAGAGTTGAAGCAAGTGGTGAAAATTATGAGTAGAGCCATGAAGAAATCTATGAAGAAAATGGATATTTATGTGCCACCATGGAGAAGACTTGTTTATATGGAAGCTAAATGGTTTGGTTCTTACAAGAGAACAATAAACGAAAATTATCAAAAGAGTAATTTTGATTCTTTTTCTTCATCAAAGAAAAGAGATGTTGGATTTGTGCCAATGCAAGCAATTTCTTTCTATTGTAGAGAGAATATTATTGCTTCAAATAGTGGCATTAAAATTGGAAATTTGGCTGCAGCTTTGAATGGATAATATCATGATCGAACCAAAGATCCTGGATTCGAGCCCATGGGCGGCTCTACGCCTTAGAAAATAAGGCACTCGCCTTAGGCCCCAAATTTGAGGGGCCTCATTTTTTTAAAATAATGAAAGAATTATTTTGTGTTTTTTTAAAAAGAAATTGTATTGTCCATTTCAATTTGTTTGTCTTTTCTTTTTAGTCCATTTTTTTTTTATTAATTCTGTAGTTTTAACTTTTCACATTACATGTTTAAGTTCATAAGATTAAAGAATATTTTGGTGTATACTATATATCTTTAGTTTATGATTACAAGATTCAAAAGTCTTTTTTTACTTTCTTAAACTCCAAACCCCGTATCAAATTAAAATAGACAAACAAATTGAAATGAAAGGCATACTATTTATAAAAAAAGTTTTAAAAAATCATATATATATATATATATATATATATATATATATATAAAAATAACTTTGCATCTCAAAATATTTTTGTAATGAATATATTAACAACTTTTTTTTTAAAAAAAAGGGCAACCCGGTGCACTAAAGCTCCCGCTATGCGCAGGGTCCGGGGAAGGGCCCAACCACAAGAGTCTATTGTACGCAGCCTTACCTTACATTTCTGCCAGAGGCTGTTTCTAAGGCTTGAACCCGTGACCTTCTGGTCACATGGCAGCAACTTTACCAGTTACTCCAAGGCTCCCCTTCATATTAACAACTTTTTTAATTTTTAATTTTTTTTAATTTTTTATATTAACAACTTTTTATCTTAAAAATATTAAAAAAAGAGACTTTAAAGTAAAAAAATATTATTTTTTTCAAAAATTTAAGGCCTCCAATTTATTTTTGGCTTTAGGTCCATAACGGGCTTGAGCCGCCCATGTTCGAGCCCCTGATTATGAAGTCGACTTTGTTAGAAGTGCGCGCTAATCTCCAATATGAGATTTCTTGGCGCGAGTATAGATTTAGTCGAGTTCCAATGCGGATATCATACGCTTGGTGGGAAACTAAAAAAGAAAGATGGATAATGTTATGAAGAATATATAAGTTTGTTTCATTTGTTAGAAATAGAAATCCAATCTTGTGTAGGCAATTAGCTTTAATTTTGGTGAGTTTGGAAGTAAAATTATATTGTTTATTGGTGGAGAAAAAAATATTTTATTTCTCCAAGTAGTTGAGGTTGAGGGTTTTAATTCTATTATTAAGTATATGGTATAACTGCATAGCAATTTATATTTAATTATGTAATAATTATCAAATAATAGAGAATATTCAGAAAAATATGCTTGTTACGACTTGTTTGTGACTCAAATATTTAGTTTGCATGAACTACATTTGAGCAGACAAGATCTAAATTATTGTTTTCATTCTTTTATCTTTTTGAATTTGAGCATATATTATTTACTACTTACTACTATACTCCCTCTGTTTCAAAAAGAATGACCTATTTTGACTTGGCACGGAGTTTAAGAAAATAAAGAAGACTTTTGAATCTTGTGGTCTTAAATTAAAGTTATGTCAAATGTACCAAAATGTCCTTTATTCTTGTGGTCCTAAACATGTCATGTGAAAAGTTGGAATTAAAATGTTACCAAAAAAAGAAAGAGGTCATTCTTTTTTAAACGGATTAAAAAGAAAAGTAGGTCATTCTTTTTGAAACGGAGGGAGTAATAAACTACAAACTAGCATGCATAATATATACAAAAAATACCATTTTCTAACATGCATGATAGTAAGCATGGTATTTAGATACATTTTATATCGTAGGATGAAAATCATTTTTTCCCATTGGAATTTGTTTAAATTCTAATTTAAGTAACGAACAGATACACCTTTGGTTCATATATATATACGTACACCCCCCCCCCCCCCCAATTCCACAAGTAGTTGGAGACCTAAAAAAAAGATTATTCAAGAATAAATGAGCAACAGGAGAAGTACGCTAGCGGCAAGCATTGGCAAAGTTATTAGATATCTCTGAAAAGCTCGGTCAAATCTATATGTATAAGTTAACCTGCATGTGGCTCTTTCACGAGCAAAGGAGGGTCCTATCAAGTCGTACAGCTAACGTCTTATCTTCTTATATTACAAGTCACAATTTACTTCAACTTTTTCAACTTTCCATAGAGAAACTGCTTTTCGCGTCTTTCATTTTACTATTTTGGCATAACAAACAATCAGGAGAAGAGAAGGGACTTGTAAGGGATTATTTTATATGTTGTATATATTAGAGCAAGTAAATGACGAGTTCGTTAACTACATTAGATGAGGTCTAAATTTCAAACAAGTCTTACGGAAAAAATTGTAAGGAAGTTAACATAAGAGTTTATGGGTTAATTCTACATTCTAGAAAACGTAGTAAATTAATTTATTTCATATTTAATAAATTATTTATACATATTAAGTAGATTTTTACACATAAATATAAATTTTGAGCCAAAACTACTAAGTTCTGATGAATCTGTGGGCGAAACGCGAAACTCTCTTCGTAAATTTTGGTATCAATTGTAAAGTACACATTACTTTGCAAAATTTTCAAGCTTGGAATACGTAGATGTTTTTCCTTTTCCCTTATTGGTTATTAAGCCTCAATACAAACTATTGTTTTTTTTTTGGCATTAAAGAAGAAAAAGAAGGCAAGAAAGTGATTTTCATTGTTGATTTGGGTTATAGGTTGATAAAAGGAGGAAAAGAAAAGCATCTACCATTGTAGAAAATAATGAATGTATTAATTTTGGTGTTACTAATTCCTTTTTTTTGGGTACAGTTTTCAACTTATTTATAACTAACTAATGTAAGTATTAATTATATATCCTACCAAGCGACCCCTAAGGGTATTTCAATTGGAAGTACTTAGGTATGTTATCCTAATTCTGAATTTGGGACTGACAAGGTTAGGCGCTGGTAGCATAGCGCATCAGTTTTGGGTGCCTGCGATGAGGGGTGCTTACTCGGCCACCTATCTTGCAGGTCAGTGGCAGATCGACCATAAATTTCAATCCCATATTTGGCCGGAGGTATTAGCTAAAATTAATATCAAAATAAGAACTATGATCTGAATAACGTATTTCATATATAAGGTTGGATAAATTATCCAGTTTTGAAATATCCCAATTTCAAACAAACAAACCCCAAGGGCGTATATGGTTTTAGATGATAAAATAAATATGATTATTTGGGAAAGTATATTTAACTTTGACTCTCCACTTTTAATTATCAAATGGAAAACATACAAGATCAAGCACAAAACATATGGCTCAATAAATAGATACAAGACTAGATTAGTAACTAAAAGATTCCTTCAAAAATATCAAGTCAAACCCTTTAGAGACCCGAAAAACATTTGCATTACATAGAGTGTTTTGTCTATTCGTATAATATATCCTCCCCGACCTCACTCGTGAAATTTCACTAGGTTATTGTTGACGTAAACTGTACTCTGCCTTCCTCAGGCATGGTAACACTTCCCCCATCCACATCC